>JAKSZU010000002.1:15891697-16431886 GCA_026018925.1 Tupaia tana
GAGGTCCCCATTCTCCTGGTTGTCAGCTGAGGGTCCTTCCCAGGTTCTCAAGACTGCCCACGATGCCTGGGTGGTCTCTACCTCCTGCAGCAGTAGATCGAGTCCCTGTCGTGCTTCAACTCCCTCCTCTGTCCCCCACCTCAGCTGGGACAGACCTTCCACTTCCAAGGACTCCTGTCCTCAGCCTGGGCCGGCCGGACAGACGGCACTCCCCACCTCGAGGTCCTAGGCTTCATCACTCTGGCACATCTGTGCCAGTCACAGGCCCCAGCGAGTCAGGTGTGGGAGTCTTTGGGGCCAGGACTCTGCCCACGCAGGCACCCTCCCTGTGTCAGGTGGCCAGCCGTGTGGTGACTCACCTGGGGAGATGTGGGGGCAGAGCGAGGCGGCCTTTGAGTTGGCAGGTGGCTGTGCCCACGGTCCTACCCGCCTCCTACAGAGCTCGCCACTGGCACGGACCTGAAGAGCTGCCACTGCAGCCGGGCATGTGCTTCACGTCTGTGGGGCTGACGGTCAGACCCAGCTAGAACCTGCGGCTGCCCGCTGTGTCCCGCACTGCGTGCGCCCTGGTCTGCGTCTGGCTGAGCCGCGTGCCCCACTGCCCTCCACTGCGGTAACTATCTTTTCAGACCTCCGACCTGGTGATCCTGATAAGCTGCCACGTCTTGTGCCCCAACCGTGGATAGAAGTGGCGGGCAGCACCCGTCGGCGTGACGTCAGCAGGTGTCCCCCGCTCCCCTGGCTGGATGCCCCGATAATAGCAAAGCACCCCACTGTACCTGCCTGCTCATACTCCCCGTCCTAAATGTCAGCTCTGACAGTGGGCCGGCCGTGTCTGCGGCCTCCCTGTCTGACGCCCAGTGACCGTGACAGCCACGGCTGAAGCCGGCCTGACAGCACGGGTGGTTGGCAGTGACACCGATGCTGGGCTCACGGTGGCTCCAGGCTCCCCTTCCTCCCTCGCAGCCGCTCGGGGCACCGCCAGCCAGCACCGAGGGCTGGCACAGCCAGGGCACCCGCGCTCCGCCAGTGAGCCTCGGAATCTCTTACTCCCGCCGTTCCCACAGCCACGGCGGCGGAGGGGCAGCCCAGTGAGCCGCAGCCTTCTCCAGATGGTTTAGAAACGGCCGTTAAAATGAGTGGCTGGAGGCGTCAAGGATTCTGCTTTCTCTGGTCTTTAGAACGAGTAGGGAAACCGCAGTCAGTGAGGTGCCCAGGGACGCCAGCTGCTGGGTCTCATCTGGCGCAATGCCGTATCCCGTGCTGTGTGACACCCCAGTGACCTGGAAGGCTCAGACATGCCTGCCGACGCCGAGCTCAGCCTGGTGGTGGTGGTCACCGAGACAGCGCCTGCGCAGGGCAGCCGAGACTGGAAGAGAAGGCGCTTAGCTGACCCAGGCGGGGCCGGGCAGCACTTGGAAGTGAGCCACGGCGTCGCTCCCCCGGGCAGCTCCGAACTCTTCCCTCAGCTCAGCTCTGAACGGTTTGCCTTATAGGCTCTTCTAATGCCAGTTAGTTTTTATAACTATTTCTATACTTATTTATTTGAGAAACACTGCCTGGAAACATTGACTTTGCAAAGATGAGTAAGTTGCACTTTAAGAATCATTTGAGCTCAATGAGATGATTATGGCATCTGGGTGAGTCTGGCAAGAGTGGGGGTGACGGGGACACTGTGGGGAAAGAGTGGCCACTCCGTCTCAGGGGGCTGGACTGCTGCAGACTTGCTGAGTACCCACAAGTGCACCGGGGTGGGACAGGCACAGCAGCCATGTGGCTGGACGCCGTGGCCGGTGCCCACGCACCTCCGGGCCTCCCTGTGCACGCCGGGTGTGTGTGCGGTGTGCCCCAGGATGGCTGCACCTGGGAGCAGACCGCCATGTGAGGTCCCTGCTGGGGGCACCTGCTTTTCTGTCTCTCTCTTTCTCTTTGATCAAAGACAAAAACAAAACAAAACAAAACCAAAACAAACAAACAAAAAACCTAAACTAAAAAAAAGAAGAGGGTTGGATTCCACACAGCTGACTGTGGTTCGACTCTGGGCTGTGACGGCTCGGAAAACACACCGGGCGTGTGTGTGGAACCCCAGCCCCTGGGGGTGCAGATATGGAGGGAAAGGCTGGGGGGCGACCACTCCAGTGGGGGTGCGCTCTCTGTGTTCCTGGTGAGTGAGTGCACCTGGTCTCTGGCAATTAAAACAGAAGAAAGAAAAAGAGAGGAAGAAAGCAGGAAGGATAGAGAGCGAGGAAGGAGGGAGGGCTGGCTATGTGCCCTGCCCCTCACCCACCACTGGTACAGAGGAGAATATTTTGCCCTTGGCTCATTGAAGAAAAGACAGAAATACACATTTAAAACCCTCTTAACGTCTTTATCTTCAACATGGTCAAGGCAGAAAATGCACGGTTGGTTTCTCCCAGAAGCCGAGCCGCCGTTTCGGTGTGGGTGACAGCTGGGCGTGTACAGGCTCTGGCCATGCTGTGGCGACACGATGCCACCTGTCACCGGCAGTTTCCTTCCAGGATTCTCACGGGCTCTGTGGTGAGGGTGGTAGTCGGCGGCTGACTCATTTCCAATCAGAGTGAGCGACCGGCAATCTCGGCAGCCATCTGTGTGCTGAGGCCAGATGGGAACCACCGCGCTCTGCCAGGCGCTCCCGGCCGCGGCCACAGAGCAGGGGCACAGCGCCTCTCCGGGGAGGGGCGCGGGCGCTTTGTGTCTGCTGTTCTAATCAGGAGTCCCAGGCTGGCCATGACTAGAGGCCGGCGTAGGCACCCTCTCCTCTCTCTCTCTCTCTCTCTCTCTCTCTCTCTCTCTCTCTCTCTCTGTCCCCCCCTGGAGTGCCCCAGCACAGTTGCAGGCTTTGCACTCCCACGGCTCCTGCCAGCGCAGACTCTGCAAACCCTTTTCCTGCGTCTGCCAGCCCCGCCAGCTCCCCCGCGTTCTGTGTCCCTCAGGGCCAGGGTTGGGGTGCGCAGCTTCGCCCGCCGGAACTTGAGCTTGCGCTGACAAATCTCCGCACCTCAGCGGCTGTCCTCAGCAGGCATTTCGTCAACACAGGCTGAGCCGCGTTAAGTCTGAGTCCAGAACACACTATACAATGCAGTGAAAAAGCTTGCTCAGGGTCAGACGAGCTCCAGATGGACGTGCAGGACGGGCGGGCTGGGCCGTCATCTGGGCCTTTGAACTGCGGCCGCCGGCCCCATGGCTGCTGACCCGTCCCTGCGTGACGTGGATGTCACCAGGTGCCCGTCTGGCCCTCGCCCACTGTGGCTGACCTGGCTGCCCTCGCCGGTCCGGCTTTGAGTCTGTGCTCGTGCAGAGCCCCAAGTTTCCATGGTAGCCCTGTACCCCTCCTGCTGCCGTGCCCAGTACCCCCACTCCTCCCTACAGGCCACGCCTTCCCATCCTCCAGGGGCTCAGATCCCACTTGCCCCGGGAGCCCTCCATGACCCTCGGTGCTCAGCCACGGCTCCGCCCTCGGGCCTTCTAGGCACCGGCACCTTTGCAGGAAGGGTGTACAGCCACCTAGAATTGGCTGTCGAGGTGTAAGTCGTATGGGATAGATGTCGTTAGTTCCCAGACACAGCCATGCACTGTCACCACAGTCAGCATACAAGACATTCTGTCACCACGGAAAGGTCCCTTCTGCCCAGCCCGGCACAGCCCCTTGACTGCCGCTGTGGTCTGCCTGCTCCAGGAAGTCTGTGAACGGGGTAGCCTGGTGCCGGGCTTTCTGTCTGGGATCCTCCCCTCGTGCAGTGCTCTCGAGATCCCCGTGAGGCTCCACTCTGCCGCGCGCGAGCGGCCACGACTCACTCCTCTGCCATCGGTTACGGGACACGGGGCTTCCTTCCAGTTCCGGGCTATGCTCTGCGGGGCTGAGCCCCATGGGAAGGCTGCTGGTTCAAGCCCACAGACCTCTCTGAGCATGGCGCACACATGCCGGGACCCAGGGCTGGCAGAGGCTGGGGTGGACCACGGCTTGAGGCCTTGCTGGGAATGCTGGCTCTGTCTCTTTCTCTCCCTCTCCCTCAAGAAACGAATAGATAAATCTAAAAACAAGAACAAAGACTAAACTGCTGTGAGCATCCAGTCCAAGGCTTTTCACTTCTCCTGGGTAAAGCCGGCTGCCGGTTCCCCGGTCGCATGGCTCTGCGTCTCTGTGCACGTCGCCCAGCTGCTGTTTCAGGTTGCCGCGGTGGCGCACGGGCCGGCCCTCCTGTGCTCGGCTTGCCTTTCCCTGACGACTGGTGGTGGCGCGTGTGTTTCTGTCCCTTCTGTGGTGGGTACTTGCCACCTCGTGTTGGTGTTGGGGAACTGTCTGCTCAGATTTTCCCCTTTCTCTTACTGTCTTCGATATTGCATTGCAGGAATTCTGTGTGTTTTGGACAGTATCCGTGGTATAGTTTATAGTTGGTGTGTTTTGCAGTGGCTATAAGGACACTCTTCTGACCCCAGGGTCCCAAAGGTGTCCTGTTTGCTTCTGGAATGTCGTGTGCTAGCACCCGTTGGGGCCTGTGCCTGCCCGAGCTCACCCAGCACACGGCGCGCACCCCAGCTTACGTGCCGCAAAGACGGCGCTTTCCCCTCAGGTTTCCGGGCACTTCAGTTAAAACTCAGCTGCACGCTCATGTGCGGGTCTGGTTCTGGCTCTGTGCTCGCCCCGCTGAGCCCCACATCTGCCCTGTCACCAACACCGGCCACCCGACTCCTGTCCTGTCACCCACTCTGTCCACCCAACTCCTATTCTGTCACCCACTCTGTCCACCCGACTCCTGTCCTGTCACCATGCTGTCCACCCGACTCCTGTCCTGTCACCATGCTGTCCACCCGACTCCTGTCCTGTCACCCACTCTGTCCACCCAACTCCTATTCTGTCACCCACTCTGTCCACTCGACTCCTGTCCTGTCACCACGCTGTCTACCTGATTCCTGTCCTGTCACCCACGCTGTCCACCCGACTCCTGTCCTGTCACCATGCTGTCCACCTGATTCCTGTCCTGTCACCACGCTGTCCACCCGACTCCTGTCCTGTCACCCACGCTGTCCACCCGATTCCTGTCCTGTCACCACGCTGTCCACCCGACTCCTGTCCCGTCACCCACGCTGTCCACCTGACTCCTGTCCTGTCACCACGCCGGCCATCTGACTCCTGTCCTGTCACCACACCGGCCATCGGGCTCCACAGCTCCTTGAAGGTCTCAGAAAACAGAGGGTGCGATTCTCCGAGTTTGCTCTATTCTTCAAAATAGTCTTGGCAACTCTAAGTCCCTCGAATCTCCATGTAAATTTTAGAATCAACTTGTCAATTTCTTAAAACAAAAACCCTCTATACTTTTGATTTAATTTACGTTGTATCTATAGATGAGTTTGGAGGGGACTGACATCTTAATATTGAATTACTTAATTCTGAACATGACTTGTTCCCACTAGTTTAGGTTCTATTTCATTTCTTTCAGGGATGCTTTGTAGTGTTCAGCATATAAATCTTACATAGATTTTGTTGGACGGATCCATAAGTATTTATTTATTTATTTATTTATTTATTTATTTTAGAGAGATTTTTGCTATAGAGCACATGCACTCACTGGAGAGACAGAGAGAGACTGAATCATATTGGAAATGACATCTTTTGCCTGGGAAACAAAGTGCCCAGCGTAAATGGTGATTCTATGACAAGAGCAGATGGGGAGACGGGATACTGGGAGTCAACCAGCAGCCCTCTACCTTGAGGAAGTAGGACTTACGATGCGATCATTTCCCCACCTAGAAGGAGGGTGTTTAAGAGATGCAGATCCAGGGACCAGCAGTTGGCGTAATGGCTGTGTCGCTGGACTCCCATGTAGTTGACCACGGTTCACGTCCCATACCCGATGGCTTAAAACTCATGCCGGGTACGTGTGCACGCATGCCCAAGATCTGAGAGGGGAATGGAGGAGAAGGGATTGCTGCGTGGCCAACCCCCTGGGGGTGATTTCTTGCTTTCTGTCTCTGTCTGTCGAGTGAGCACAAGCGCCCTACAGCAAAAATGTATCCAAAAAAAAAAAAAGGAAAAGAAAAAAAATCGAAGTTATTTTCCTTTATGCATGGTAGAGTGGAAGAGCGAGGCAGAGGGAGGGGCAGACAGAGAAGAGCCGCCTCTGCAGAGTCTGGCCACCCTGCGAGCCCCCGCAACCCATCAGCCTCTGGGCTCTCATTCATGTGCTGGTGTGTGTCAGCCTGACCAGGCTGGGGGTTTGAGCTGTGATCACCTTGTGGAGCCTGGTTTTCGTGAGCAGTGGGTTACCACCGTGCCATGGAGTGGGCCCAAAGTTAATTTTCGTGAAGATCTTTGCGCAGGTCAGACCCCTGGCTTTAACCAGGGGCCGGGGTCAGTACGTCACAGGCGCTAGCCCGTGGGGCCTCGGCAGGCCTGGCCTGTACGTAACCCTCTGCGGCTGCTTTCAGGCCGCAGTGGCACATCCGGGCAGTTAGGGCCGGGACAGTCTTGTCTGCACAGCCTGAAACTGTATTCCCTACACACAAAGGGGTCAAGGCATGTCTCCCAGCAAACCTGCTCTGCAGACCAGCGTGCGGTGTTTAAACGAGACGGCGGTCACTCTGCCCCGCCTCTCCGGGAAAGCCCGTCCTAGCTGCGGCGCCAGCCTCAGTTACCTGTTGTGTTTTCCTCCTTAGATTCACTTCTCCCCTAAAGTTACCCTGCTGGCGAGCAAGCCAGGCAGGCCTGGCCATTCGCTGTGCCGCACCAGGTCCATGTTCTCTGCCCAGGGCCAGTCCCACGATGAGTGAGGTGAGACTCTGTCTTTTGGTGGGAGTAAAATCTGGGGTAATCGTGGCTACTTGAAAATCACTCTGTAGCTAACTCTGCCTTCACCCACTTCGCAGGAACCGGGGAACCTCAGCGACATTTATTACATGGACGAGGATTACTATGGGTCACCCAACACCACGTACATAGGGGAGGAGGCATTGCTGTGCTCCTTGCAGGATGTCAGGGAGTTCTCCAGCCGCTTCGTGCCCATCGCCTACTCCCTGATCTGCGTCTTCGGCCTCCTGGGCAACACCCTGGTGGTGGTCACCTTCGCCCTCTACAAGAAGGCCAGGTCGATGACGGACGTCTACCTCCTGAACATGGCCATCGCGGACATCCTCTTCGTCCTCACACTGCCATTCTGGGCGGTGAGCCATGCCACCGGCACGTGGGTCTTCAGCAACGCCATGTGCAAACTTCTGAAAGGCGTCTACGCCGTCAACTTCAACTGCGGCATGCTGCTCCTGTCCTGCATCAGCCTGGACCGCTACATCGCCATCGTGCAGGCCACCCGGTCGTTCCGCCTCCGGGCCCGGACGCTGACCCACAGCAGGCTCATCTGCTTGGCCGTGTGGGCCGTGTCCATCACCATCTCCAGTTCCACCTTCGCCTTCAACCAGAAGTACAGCATGCAGGGCAGGGAGGTCTGTGAGCCGCGGTACCACACGGTGTCGGGGGCCATCACGTGGAAGCTGCTGATGCTGTGGCTCGAGCTGCTGTTCGGGTTCTTTGTCCCGCTGGTGTTTATGAGCTTCTGCTACCTGTTTATCGTCAAAACCTTAGTGCAGGCTCAGAACTCTAAACGGCACCAGGCCATCCGCGTGATCATCGCGGTGGTCCTGGTGTTCCTGGCTTGTCAGATTCCGCATAACATGGTCCTCCTCGTGACGACTGCGAACTTGGGGAGAATGAACCGGTCCTGCTCCGGGGAGAAGCTCCTCGGCTACACCAGGAACGTCACGGAGGTGCTGGCCTTCCTGCACTGCTGCCTCAACCCCGTGCTGTACGCCTTCGTCGGGCAGAAGTTCCGCAGCTACTTCCTGAAGGTCGTGAGGGACCTGTGGTTGGTGAGGAGACAGCCCAAGGCCTCGGGCTTCTCCTGCTCCAGGAAGCCCTCGGAAACCTTCATCTCCAGGCAGACCAGCGAGACCATGGACGACAACGCCTCGTCCTTCACCATGTGATGTGCATGTGACAGGCGTCTCTAAAGCATCTGCCCAGCAAACTAGTGGGTGTTATGCAGAAAACAAAAGAAGAAAAAAGAAAATAGGAGAACCCATGGCCCAATATGCCCGGGGATGTGGGAGTTTAAATAAGCAGGTGTCTTCCTGCGGGGGCTGCTTGCTCGTGGGCTGCATAAATCTCTGCTTCGGCGTGGCCGTGTCCCTGCTAGGTGGTGGGCCCCTGCTCCATGCGCTTCACAAGGAATGCTCCGAGGCCCTGGAGTGGCTCACAGGGCTGGCGTGCACAGCACAGCTCTGGGACATGCTCAACGCGGTGACTCTAGATGCAGAGCATTGGGAAGGGTCTGACGCAGTTGCCGGCCACCATCTCCTCTGATGACAGCATGAAATGATGAGACAATTTGAAAACACCTGACGGAAAGACCATACAGACGTTCCCAGAGCTTGTTTTAGGCACATGTTTAACATTTATCGGTCTCAATGCTTACTGTCGCTAAATACAACTAGCAAAATGGACAGCCTGGGTTTCGCTTCATTTCCCTTTCATTCAGTCAGCAAGGACAGGATTATAAGATGCAGCACAAAGACCACCCAGGTGCTCACAGGCTGAAAGCCTCCGAGGGTGGCCCAGGGGTATGTGGGACTGTCACTTTGGATACAGGCCACAAGGAAAACGCAGGTCTGCTTTAAGTCCCGGAGACACACGTCTGTGGGGAGTGACCCCCCCCCCCCCCAGCACACCTGCAGCCCTCACAGCGCACCTGCAGCCCTCACAGCGCACCTGCAGCCCTCACAGCGCATGGGCAGCGCAGCCCCCACAGCACATCTGCAGCCCCCACAGCGCACATGCAGCCCTCACAGTGCACCTGCAGCCCTCACAGCGCACCTGCAGCCCTCACAGCACATCTGCAGCCCCCACAGCGCACATGCAGCCCTCACAGCGCACCTGCAGCCCTCACAGCGCACCTGCAGCCCTCACAGCGCATGGGCAGCGCAGCCCCCACAGCACATCTGCAGCCCCCACAGCCCATGTGCAGCCCCCACAGTGCACATGCAGCCCTCACAGTGCACCTGCAGCCCTCACAGCACATCTGCAGCCCCCACAGCGCACATGCAGCCCTCACAGCGCACCTGCAGCCCTCACAGCGCACCTGCAGCCCTCACAGCGCACAGGCAGCACAGCCCCCACAGCACACCTGCAGCCCTCACAGCCCATGTGCAGCCCCCACAGTGCATCTGCAGCCCTCACAGCGCACGGGCAGCCCTCACAGTGCACCTGCAGCCCTCACAGCGCATGGGCAGCCCTCACAGCGCACCTGCAGCCCTCACAGCGCACAGGCAGCACAGCCCCCACAGCACACCTGCAGCCCTCACAGCGCACATGCAGCCCTCACAGCACACCTGCAGCCCTCACAGCCCATGTGCAGCCCCCACAGCACACCTGCAACCCTCACAGCCCATGTGCAGCCCCCACAGCACACCTGCAGCCCTCACAGCCCATGTGCAGCCCCCACAGCACACCTGCAACCCTCACAGCCCATGTGCAGCCCCCACAGCACACCTGCAACCCTCACAGCCCATGTGCAGCCCCCACAGTGCACCTGCAGCCCTCACAGCGCACGGGCAGCCCTCACAGCGCACCTGCAGCCCTCACAGCGCACCTGCAGCCCCCACAGCGCACCTGCAGCCCTCACAGAGCACCTGCAGCCCTCACAGAGCACCTGCAGCCCCCACAGCACACCTGCAGCCCCCACAGCGCACCTGCAGCCCCCACAGCACACCTGCAGCCCCCACAGCGCACCTGCAGCCCTCACAGCGCACGGGCAGCCCTCACAGCGCACCTGCAGCCCTCACAGTGCACGGGCAGCCCTCACAGTGCATGGGCAGCTGCTGAGGATGCCGTGGTCTGCCAGCTGCTCCATGGCGACTGGCCGTGCCGACATCCTCTGGTCAGGACTTTACAAAAGGAAGGGCTGCAACATGTGGCCAAGGCCACCCGCCCAGGCACCCCTGCAGAGCTCAGGGGACTCTGCCATGCCCGGTCTCACCTTCTGGGTCCGGCAGCACTGTGCCACGTCCCTGAGCTGTGTCGTCTAATCTGTTCCTGATGATGTCCTGAGGCTTTATGCAGGTGACCCGCGAGGGCCAGAGCAAGAGCTACGTCTTTCTACCCCTCGGGCTTTTTCTCTGGAATTAGCCCATGCAGACGGAGCGGGGTGATCCGCAGAGAGTGGTACCCTCCTCTTAGGACTGGCCTCATTACTGGAGGTCGGGGGGCTGCAGGTGCCCCCGTCCCATCCTCGTCCTTGCAAACAGAAAGGGGCACACGGGAAGCAGGTGGCCCTGTCCTTGTTGAGGGCATAGCTGGGAAGTGGCAGACGTGACTCCTGGCCCCAGCTTACTGGTCTCACTGCAGCCACGTGATTACGACCGGTGAGAGGGGTCTGAGCCATGTCTTAGCTGGGGCTCGTGCCCAGGTACACGCAGCAGGGACAGACGTGTGTCTCCTTCACATGTGGGCACGGAAAGATGCCCTCAGAGACATGGAGGGTGACAATGGCTGCTGGAAAAGGAGGCTGGGGAGGAATAGAGGGGGTTCGTGAAACGGAACTGCAGGTGGGCGGCGGGAACCGCAGGTGGCCGCAGGAGCAAGCGTAGGCCACGAGTAGTGGGGGGGCCTGTGTGCGGCGCACAGCAACTGGCTGATGCGGGGTTGCCAGTGGGCCGGATGAGGGCATTGCCATGGTTTAACCATTACATGTAGCCATGTACTGAAAAACCACACTGTAACAGTTGCTATTTTTGTTAAAAAATGATTAATACAAAAGAAAAGAAAAAATAAGTAAAAATTAAAAAAATGACACCCCGAGTACACCAGGGATTCTCAAAGCATGGATGGACACCACACAGCCCAATTAAAAAATGGGCACGACCTCGAAGCGACATGTGACTGAGGACAGCCACAGGCAGCAGACACACCTGTGGGCATTGTCCCACACCGTGGCCACCAGGGAGGTGCAGACAGAATCCGCGGGAGCCAAGGCTTGCAGCTGCTGGGACAGCCGGGGGAGATGCCGCACACCTGGTGCTGACGCCCGCATGGAGACTGCGGCCCTCGGGCTCGCCAGACAGAAGCCACTGCAGAGCCGTGCGGGGAGCTGGCGTGTCCTGCGGGGCTGAGCGTACGGCTGTCCTACACCCCGCCTGGACTCCTGGCCGCTGACCCGCGAGAATGGAGCACACGGGGTGTGAGCACGGACAGCCCAAAGCTTAGCTAAGTCCAGAATGGTGGCCCATGTGTCTGTTATGAGGCCAGTGAGTAAGGGGCCATCTGGTCTGTACCCAGGGGGGAGTTCTGGGCCTGGGGAGCAAACCCCGTGACTGTCAGCGCTTTGACTCCCTGACGCATTGCTGCGTTCTCCTGTGCCCCAGTCCTCGCTGAATGAGAATGGAGGAGAAAGGACTGAGGTGTGACCATGCCCGCTAGGGGTTGCTCTCTCTACGGAGCACACACACCCTCTGGCAATTAAAAAACAAAAAGACAGCTGAGGAGATAATGGTGCCTTGTCCTGCCAGCGATGAAACGGTGGCCTGGCCTCTCTGGCTCCGCACCTTTCTTTCCAGGAAAACCCAGGCTGCATGGGGCCAGGAGGTCACGGGCTGGCGAGGAGGATGGTCCGTACCCAGGGGCGAGGCTGTCAGCATGGAATGGGGACAGGGGACAGCCAGGCCCGTGTGCCAGCCAGAGAGGGGGACGGAGGACGGTCGGTGCCCACGCAGAGGGTGGAGTGGGGAGGGGGGGTTGTCATTGCCCATGTGCAAGTGTGGAGCTAGGAGAGGTGGCAGTCAGTGCCCACAGAGCGCGGTGGGCGGAGAGGCGGTCAGTGCCCACAGAGCGCCGTGGGCGGAGAGGTGGTCAGTGCCCGCAGAGCATGGTGGATGGAGAGGCGGTCAGTGCCCGCAGAGCGCGGTGGGCGGAGATGCGGTCAGTGCCCTCAGAGCGCGGTGGGCGGAGAGGCGGTCAGTGCCCTCAGAGCGCGGTGGGCGGAGAGGCGGTCAGTGCCCGCAGAGCATGGTGGGTGGAGAGGCGGTCAGTGCCCGCAGAGCGCGGTGGGCGGAGAGGCGGTCAGTGCCCGCAGAGCGCGGTGGGCGGAGAGGCGGTCAGTGCCCTCAGAGCGCGGTGGGCGGAGAGGCGGTCAGTGCCCTCAGAGCGCGGTGGGCGGAGAGGCGGTCAGTGCCCTCAGAGCATGGTGGGCGGAGAGGCGGTCAGTGCCCGCAGAGCGCGGTGGGCGGAGAGGCGGTCAGTGCCCGCAGAGCGCGGTGGGCGGAGAGGCGGTCAGTGCCCTCAGAGCGCGGTGGGCGGAGAGGCGGTCAGTGCCCTCAGAGCGCGGTGGGCGGAGAGGCGGTCAGTGCCCGCAGAGCGCGGTGGGCGGAGAGGCGGTCAGTGCCCGCAGAGCGCGGTGGGCGGAGAGGAGGACAGGGTTGGAGTCTGTTTTGGGGAAGGAAACTCAGAACCTCTTGAGGTTTAGACCTGGCCTCTGAGTCACAGAAGTGGCTTCTCACCTTCCCCTGGAGGTTTGCAGAGCCTGCTACTGAAAAGGAGCACACCGGCCACCCTCAGGATGTTAATGATGGGAGAGTGTCGAGCTGCGTTGTGAAGTCCTTGGTTCTTTGGGTTCAGATCACTAAAATTAGAGATCTGTCCCTAGGCACAAAATGAAACTACAACCACGAATGAAGTAGGTAGAAAAGGTTTAATAGGAAAGGAAAGGAAAGGAAAGGAAAGGATAGGAAAGGAAGGAAGGAAACCCAAAATAGTTCTTGGGCGGGCAGATTGCGAGGTGGCAACCGCGCTTGGTGCTAGCTAACCATTATTTTTATTACTAGAGGTCATGAATATTCATTAGTGGGAGGCCCTTACGCTGTCTACATTCTTCCTTTGAATTTGAATCCACACGTTCTTTCCTGCACCTGCTCACCTTCCTCACAGGTAAAGAATGAGGGACTTGATCACCTAATCAGTCCATCGCCCTAATGGGAATTAGGGCGTTGACCAAAAACGCTTGCTTAGGTCTTTTTTTTTGAGAGGTTTTCGCTATAGGGCGCGTGCGCTCGCCAGACAGACAGAGAGAGACAGAGAGACAGAAAGCGAGAAATCACCCCCCAGGGGGGATGGTCACGCCGCAATCCCTTCTCCTCTGTTCTCCTCTCGGAATCTTGGGCACGCACGCACACGCGCCCGGTGTGAGTTTTAAGCCACTGGATCCGGGACGCGAACCGCGGTCGACGACATGGGAGTCCAGAGACATAGCCATTACGCTAACTGCTGGTCCCTTTTTTTTCTTTTTTTAATTCTTGGATTTTTAATTTTCTTTTTTTTTTTTAACTTCTGTATTGGTAAAAGAAGCAACCAATGCCTTTTCCCAGGCAGCCAGCTCGTGCAGCGGTGGGGCTCCGGGAGGTGAGTGGGGCTGTTCGGGCAGAGCGCTGCTCTCGTCTCGCTGTGCCGTGGCTAGGAGCCGTGGCCGAGCTCCTCGGGCTCCATGGCTTGTTGCTGAGCGCGGGTGGAAGGCCTGGATGGTGAGGTGAACACGAGGGCTAGGGGTCCCGGACCAACTGGAGAACTTCCTCCCGGACGAGCTTTTCTAGCCGCGGGCCTACATGTGGGAGACAGGTCTGCGTCCTCCCTCCCAAGCCGCTGAGCACTCCGAGGAGGGCGCCCGCGCCCACTTACTCCTTCAGTGCCCAGGGATCCCACTCCCGTGCCTGCCCGGGCTTAAAGGGGTTCTTTGACAGTATTTAAAACATTTACACACGATCCCATTGGTGAGTAGATCTTTAACGTGTTGACTGACAGAAGCGCTCAGCTCAGAATGGACGACGTCCCCACGCAGTCCCCGGGACCAGGACGGCTTTGCCCGACGGAGCTGGGTGGCGGTCGTGGGGCTGGTGGGCTGCAGCTCCAGGAGCTCCTCCGTCACCACGTGAAGGCAGAACTTCGCCAGGAGCCCTGCGTTCGCCCTTCACACCTTCGCTCGCAGCCCGCTGATTGCAGGTGCCTGCCCTGGCCACACAGCCCTGCCCAGCATGGCATCTGGGCTGCTGTGCTCCCACACAACTGGGCACCGAGGCCCAGCTGAGAAGACATAGAAACCCACCATCATGCTTCCCAGGAGTGGCGCATGCCACGGAACAGGCAGCCGTGGCCTGCGCAGCACACCCCTGCGGGCACCGGAGACGGGTGAGCATGGCCACCTTGAGGGAATGGAGTCCTCGGTGTGGTTGGGTGCCAGAGTGCGAGCCCCCCGTTCCCAGGAGGAGCGGAAAGTCCTGATGTCTTAAATGAGAACTCCACGTGCACGTGTATCTGCGTAGCCTGGCACTCTGGGGCAGCTGGAGGTAGTCCGTGAGCCAGTGTAGTCCAACCTGTGGGTGGAATCAGCCTTGGGCAGCAGCGGATGCTCCGACGTGGACGGCATGTGGTGGTTGGCCACGGCAGCTTCCTCCCAGCCCCGCCCCCACACCCCTGCCTGCACGTGGCTGTCCGTGGTCGGATGGAGACATGTGGAGCCCTCTTGCCCTGCTCCCCACTGTCCTGGGAGGGCTACCTGGGCACTTGGAACAAGGAAGCCCTGGCCAGTCCCCACGTCCTTGTCTCCAGAGCTGCAGAGCCGGCACAGCGAGGGCGGCAGGGCGGCCGACAGAGGGAGCCCCAGTCCGCAGCCACTCAGGAAAGCCCAAGTGACCCGTCCCTTTAATGAAGAAGGAGCACCGCGCTCCCCTTCCATGAGCTGAGCAGGGGTGACAGAGACGACCTTCCTTCTTGTTCCCATCTGCCATAGCCTAGCCTGGAGGCCAGACCCCAGGGGTGGCGATGCTCGGAGCTTGGGGTCTCGGCCAGCTCAGCTCTTCCCACTAGGGCTGTCAGGAGCTGCAGCTCCATAGCACATTGTGGAGGTGGGAGCCGCACCGGGGCCCATGGCGGGCTGTGAACCCAGACTTGTCACTTGCTGACTGTGTTATTCCGACCCTCCCAACCCCAGCTGCCATGTCTGCAAAAAGCACCATCCTGCCACTGCCTCATGAGGTCAGGTGACCAGTTCTGGGGCCAGTGAGTGTTTGTCACAGACACAGTGGGGTCACAGGGGCTCCATGGAGACAGGATTCCGGAGGAAGTAGGACAGCGGTGGGAGCTGCTTCCCATCTGCTAATGACGTGCCAAAGGGACCCACCCGCTCCGGCAGGGCTCGGGGCTTTGACATGGAATGTGACCGTGCAGTTTGGGCCCAAGGTCCAGGCTGTCCTCGACGAGAACATTAAGGACACAGTAAACCATCGTCCAGGTTATTGGACGGCGCACGCCTTTGGGATGAAATGCATGGAAGAGACTCTGTCAGGTAAAAGCTCCTTTTCCCTAGCAGAAACCCAGCCCCCTCCCTGTAGACGTCTGCCATTTCTTCAATATTACAGGAGGGCGGCGAGTCCGGCCCAGCGGGCTGGCGTTCCGTGCTCCCAGCTGTCCTGCTGACACTGCAGAGGACGGCGTTGGTGCCTGCCCACGCCGAAGGCCACGCGGCCATTCAGCCTCTCCAGGAAGCTCGCAGGTCCCTGTTAGTGTAGACCTGGGGACGGGTGGTTGTGTGACTGGCCTAAGTTACAAGCTGCAAGTGGGGAGTGAGGAGCTGCCATGTGCCCGGAGGCTCACTCCGCGCCCGCTGTCACGGCACGCGGGCGTCCTCGTGAGAGTGCTCTCGAAATCGAAGGGCTCGGTCGACCGCCATCTGGAGCGTCACACCCCGGCACCCAGCTTGTTTCCTCTGCGTGCCTGCGGGACCGGCCCACCACGTAGGGCTTGTTCTGGGTGCTGCGGGACTGGCCCACGTAGGGCATGCTCTGGGTGCCTGCGGGACTGGCCCACGTAGGGCATGCTCTGGGTGCCTGTGGGACCGGCCCACGTAGGGTGTGCTCTGGGTGTGTGTGGGACCGGCCCACGTGGCAGGGTGCTTTCAGCGGCTTCCACGAGGCGCACACGATCTCCGGGTGGCTGCTGAGCCGGGCCTGCACTGTGCCCCACCAGTCCTTCGTGCACAGTGCCGTGTGTTTGAAAGGGAGCTAGTAAGAAGTGAAGCCGCCTGTAACCAGCTCTGAGCTGTCCGCTTAGTACTGGCCCCGCGCATTTATTAAGCACCTGCTGTGTGCTGGCTCTGAGCCAAGTGCTGGGCCTGGAGGCAAACTGGTCACCAGGGCCCAGGGAGGGGAGGTGGACTGGACATGGGCAGGGCTGCAGTGACCTGCTGTGTGGGCATGCAGGCTGGGCGTGTGGTCGAGGAGGTGTCACACAGAGGAATGGCTTGGGGCTGAGCACAGAGGTAGGAACCAGCCATGTTGTCACGTAGGCCCCCATGGCTCCTGGAAGGGGGTTGGGGAGGGAGTCTATGGGAAGTCTGGGGTCGCTGCTGTCCCTCTAGCTTGGAGGGTTCGAGGACCCTGTGGACAGAGAGCCTGCAGGCCGGGCCTGGGCAGCAGCAGGCCTGGGCTCCTCTCGCTATGCAGGCAGGCGAGGCTGGAGGCCCTGATGCTGTGGCCAGCACTGGCGGGACCCCCGTGCTCTCAGCCTCGGAAGATGCCCATCAGGACGCGGGCCGGGACACCACGGAGAGCACTGCCACGCAGCACCACTGCTGTGACCCATGCGTAGCCCTCTGAAGCTAGGCCTTTTTCCCAGCCTGTTTTTTGGAGCTTTTGTGGAACGTCCTGACGGTGTCAGCCAGTAGGGCGCCCACGCTGGCCCAACTGTACTGTGGCTCAGGGTTCCAAGATCCGGCTCCTAGACCTCACTGTGCCGGGGCACAGGGCAGCCTGACTGCAAGGAGGTCAGGGTCATGCTCCCCGGGACAGCAATGGCCTTTTCCCGCCCACCAGGAAAAATTCAGCATCAGCCCAGAATTGTCCAAAGCGACCTGGATGCGTTTGGGGAAAGAGGAGCATGGGGGTGACTTTGGCAGGAGGAGAGCCCCTTGCAGTTTTGTTCTAGAATGGGCACATGCCTGTGTGTGCCACGCGTGTGTGCACCATGCATGTCTACACACAGGCATGTGCACGTCGGCATGGCTCATGTGTGCATGGCGTCAGCATCAGGCCATTGCTGCGACGGTCACTAACTTAACGGTGCCAGATCGAGCTGCGGCTTCTGGCCTCAGGCGGCTGCTGCATCTGTGGCTCATGGTCCTTCCTCGTCTTCAGTGCGAGTATGGCTCCACCGTGTCACTGCTCCCCTCGTCAGCCACATCTGTTCTCTGTCACTGGCTGTCCCCCTCTGTCATGCACAAGGACTCCCTGGGCCATCACAGTCATGTCCCCAGCTGGAGAGCCCTGCCTCAGGGACAGTGTGGACGTTCCTGCTGCCGGGTGAGGTCACAGACTCAGGTCCGGGGGAGGTCACAGACTCAGGTCCGGGGGAGAGGACCCGAATGTCCTTGGGCCGTTACTTCACCTGCCACACTGGCACCCTGGCATTATGGCTAGTTTGCGGGAGAGAAAGAAAGGGCCCCTCGAAGCTGCACACGACTCGCTGCCTGCCTTTCTGCGTGAGCGCCCCCACCTGCACCCTCAGCTGGACCCGGCATTCCAGACAGGACGGTTCAACAGTTTAAGCTCACAGTGAATAATTGAACTTTAAATGTATTATTATTTTTTATTATAACGTGACATACTACGTTATGGAAAATACGGGGACCTGGACAGTAAAGCATAAAAAATAATAACCACTTGCAATCCCATCGCCTAAAGATGGCTGTTTGCTACGACTACAGTCCGTTTCCTTCCGGCATTTTCTGTGAACCAGCGAATTAGGTGCTGCTGAGCAGTTTATATCGTGGATTTTCTCTTCATTTGATTTGTAATCTTAAATAGTTTCTTATATTACTGATGTTTGAAACATTTTATTTGGAGCATTAAGAAGTTAATATCCTAAGCACCTTGCAGGGACTGCTGCTTAGCAGAATCCCGTGTACACACGCCCCCAGTGCCCTGTGCCGGGGTCCCGGACTGGGGGTGTGGCCGCGGCTCCCGTGTACACACTCTCCCAGTGCCCTGTGCCGGGGTCCCGGACTGGGGGTGTGGCCGCGGCTCCCGTGTACACACGCCCCCAGTGCCCTGTGCCGGGGTCCTGGATTGGGGGTGTAGCTGCGGCTCCCGCAAGGTCTCTGCTGGTTTTTATTGTGACTTCTATATTGTTGGTTTCCCATAATTAAGTATGAAGTTGACAAAGAGCATTTGACATTCTTTTTGTTTTCTTTTTAACTAGATAGGCCTGGAATTGAGGGAAAAAGCATACCTTGGAATAATTTGTTAAGACACAACTAAAAGTAGATTCTCGAATAGTGAGAAGCGCCCTGACCGTGTGGGCAGTGGCATGGCCCCTGGCGTGGGCCTGCTCCTGGGTGGTGCCATGGCTCCCGTGCCAAGGGCAGTCAACACACCATTGCTGTAGGAGAGCAGAGGTGCCAGGGGGCACTAACTTCCACTCGGATTTGCGTGCAGGGAGCCTGCTCTCTACGAGGCTCCAAGCCCTTGTACGTGGGTGTCAGGGCCAGTCCTGCTCACCCTGTCTCAGGCCTGTGGTCACACAGTGCCCTGCTGCTCCCCGAGCTGGAGTGCAGGACGAGGCCACAGTGGCAGTTGAGTGGTGGGCCCCCCGGTAGTGGTGAGCATCCCAGGGCTCAGAGGGGGGGCATTTTGAAAGAGAATTATATTTTATCAGCCAAACATTTGTTTTATTTATTATACTCACACAAAAACTGAAGCACACTCACAGGACAGCCAGGAGGAGTGGTGCACCGGCTGTGTGGACTCACGGTGGTCATCTGATGCACCGGCTGTGTGGGTGCGCGATGGTCACCTGGTGCACCGGCTGTGTGGACTCATGGTGGTCACCTGGTGCACCGGCTGTGTGGACTCACAGTGGTCACCTGGTGCACTGGCTGTGTGGACTCTCGGTCATCCAGTGCACTGTCTGCATGGGTACGCGATGATCACCTGGTGCACTGGCTGGGTAGACTCACGGTGGTTACCCGGTGCACCGGCTGGATGGACTCGTGGTGGTCACCCAGTGCACTGGCTATGTGGGTGTGCAGTGGTCACCCGGTGCACTGTCTGTGTGGACTCACAGTGGTCGTCTGGTGCACTGACTGCGTGGCCTCATGGTGGTCATCTGGTGCACCATCTGTGTGGACTCACGGTGGTCACCCTGTGCACTGGCTGGGTGGACTTGTGGTGGTCACCCAGTGCACTGGCAATGTGGGTGTGCAGTGGTCACTGGGTGCACCGTCTGCGTGGACTCACGGTGGTCACCGGGTGCACCGTCTGCGTGGACTCACGGTGGTCACCCGGTGCACCGTCTGCCTGGACTCACGGTGGTCACCGGGTGCACTGTCTAAGTGGACTCACGGTGGTCACCCGGTGCACCGTCTAAGTGGACTCACGGTGGTCACCCGGTGCACCGTCTGCGTGGACTCACGGTGGTCACCCGGTGCACCGTCTGCGTGGACTCACGGTGGTCACCCGGTGCACCGTCTGCCTGGACTCACGGTGGTCACCGGGTGCACCGTCTGCGTGGACTCACGGTGGTCACCGGGTGCACCGTCTGCGTGGACTCACGGTGGTCACCGGGTGCACCGTCTGCCTGGACTCACGGTGGTCACCGGGTGCACCGTCTGCGTGGACTCACGGTGGTCACCCGGTGCACCGTCTGCGTGGACTCACGGTGGTCACCCGGTGCGCCGTCTGCCTGGACTCACGGTGGTCACCGGGTGCACCGTCTGCGTGGACTCACGGTGGTCACCCGGTGCACCGTCTGCGTGGACTCACGGTGGTCACCCGGTGCACCAGCTGCGTGGACTCACGGTGGTCATCCGGTGCAGCGTCTGGGTGGACACACAGGGCCTCCCCTTGCGCTCAGAGGGCAGTGCCGTCCTCTCTGCTCGGCCTCTTTGGAGCACTGCAGAGAACACGTCTGACTGCACCACATCCGGCTCACGAGATCTAAAAGAGACGTGGAATCCCGAGGGCACTAAGCTCACCCGGCGTGGGCCGAGCAGCTGCGGGAAGCCTGCTGAAACTTGCCAGCCTAGAAGGAGAGCCGAGGCAGAGTTCGTGAAGCACACAGAGTCTCTCTGGGCCAGACTGAGGCGGGTGCTGGGCACCACACACTCAGCCGCCCTCGTATGGGACGGAGGTCTTCCGGACATCAGAGGGGTTCACAGGCTGAGACCCTGAGGGAGGGGCCACCATGGCTTTGGGCCAGGAATGAGGGTGGGCAGGTGCTGCCCCTGGTTACTGGCATCGTCGTCACCATCTGAGTGACCAGCTGGACAGCCAGATGCTGGGCAGGTGGCTACGGACGTGTCCCGGGATAGGTGGGCGCGGTCTTTGAAAGGGCTGTGTTGTTGGCAGGGTCCTTGCGGTGGGTGGGCAACCCTAACTACACTTCGGACTCCCCCCACTTCCGCCCAGGACACCCAGGGGCCACCCCACCTCTGCCTAGTGCCCCCTAGTGCCCCCCGCCTCCACTCAGGACACCCCAGTGCCCTGTGTGGGTAGGTGCGTGCTTAAACCACAGGCTTGCAGGTGCTGGATTACTGAAATGGGACGTCACTGCTGTGTGTGCGGGTCTGCCCCTTTAAGACGGGGTGTCCGTTGGAATCTGAGGCTGATTCTGATTTCAGGGGTGGGCTGGGGGGCCAGGAGCAGCTTTTGGGATGCAGCAGGGATGACCAGGGTCCTGGTGGAAGTGATTGGCAGAGACTGGCAAGGTGATGGGGCCTTCACACGGGATGGCCGGGGGGCCGAGGGCGCTGGGCTCGCTCTCTCAGCCCACCGAAGCCTCGAGCAGCCGGGGGCTCGGTGCAGTCCCGGGCGGGCCCCAGGAGGCACCTCGGTTCTCTTTCATCAGGAGCTGATTGCTTTCACCGGCAGCTTCGCGGTGGCCACGGTTTCCTGGCATCCTTAGCTCCACGCTGTTCGAATTCGGCACAAGTTCGTGCTGCTTGTGAAGGTGCGTGCCAAGATCCTGAGGGGACTGCAGGAGAAGGGATGCGGCGTGGCTGTCCCCCCGGGGGTGATCCCTCGCTTTCTGTCTCTGTCTCTCTCTGCCTTTCCAGTGAGTACATGTGCCCTGTAGCAAAAATCTCTCTAAAAAAAAAAACAAAAAAAAGCAGTATGTGGTGGGACCAGCAGTTAGCGTAATGGCTATGTCACTGGACTCCCATGTAGTTGACCGTGGTTCGCGTCCAGACCCAGTGGCTTAAAAAACTCACGCCAGGCACGTGTGCGTGCGTGCCTAAGATCCCGGGAGGAGAATGGAGGAGAAGGGATTGCGGCGTGGCCATCTCCCCTGGGGGGTGATTTCTCACTTTCTGTCTCTCTGTCTCTCTCTGTCTGTCTGGCGAGCACACGTGCCCTATAGCAAAAACCTCTCACCCTCCCCCCCCCAAAAAAAAAATAAAACAAAACAAAACAGTATGTGGCCAAGTGTTGCTGGTTTGGGTGTGTCCCGGTGACAGTGGCCCACAGTGTGGAAGGCACTGGCCCCTGGCAGCCCTCAGGCCTCTCCTGGAGAGGCACGGGGCCTGGCCTCAGAGTGGCCCCAAGCTGCACCCTACACCTGGGGCAGGTGCTGGTCTGGCAGAGGTTTTCACTGGGAGGTCACCGCTGTGCCTGCAGGGCCCCTCGAGGCTGTGATCCATCTGCTTCGTAGGGGTTCCATCGGCCTCAGACCACCTGCCCACACCCGAGGCTGCAGGCAGGGTGCGGTCGGCCCCCGTTCCCTGGCACAGGGCCTCCCCTCCACTGTCCAGGGTGCCTGCGCTCTGCCTCCGCCCATGACTCTGACCCTCTGGGGACAGCGAGCATGAGAGACTGGGCCCACAACGACAAGGGCAGGGTCCCCAGCTAGAAGGGGCCACCTGAGAAGCCCGTGACCCCCTCTGCCCAACCAGATGCTGCCAGGGCACCTTGGGGCCGGGAGGCCGAAGGGGACAAGCCATGAGGGGGACCAGTGCCCCAGATCTGGGACCGCCCCCGAGAGGGTAGCTGTGGTGGCCGGTGTTCCTCGGGAGGATGGCAGAGCCCAGGACATGCAGGTGAGCCCCCCAGGCAGGGCCCTGTCCCGGAGGCCCCAGCCTGTCCTTGCTGGTCACCTCGCCAGGCCCCGAGTGCACCCTGCGCTGGGCTCGCACGTCCCTCCCGTCTCCTGCACTCTGCGTCGTCCCCGTGCTGGGAGAGGCAGGGTGAGGAGTCAGAGCTGGTGCGGCCGCTGCTCTCCGCAGTCCAGGGGTGGCGTGAGGCTGCCAGTCCTCAGTCAGACCCAGGCGGCACGTCGGCGGCCCCGCGTCATCCACCATGCGCCCCTCTCACCTTGCCTCGGTGCTGCTGGCCCTCGTCCCTAGGAAAGCGCCCAGCTACGGGCATAGCCGCAGGCTGGACCCCATCACAGCCGGAGAGTCTCAGAACCGGGCCGGGCCACTGCGGCCCCCAGAAGCCATGGGAGCCGGTGTGACTGGGAGCAGCACGCCTGCTGCCCTTCCCGCGGAGCTTCCCGGCGCCTCCGCAGCTGCTGATGCCGAGGGCTTGGCTCCCCATGTCCCGAGTGCCAGGCCCTGCCCGGCAGCTCAGCCTGACACGGTCTTGGGCATTGGAGGGGGGCTGCCCTGCTGGGCGGTGTGAGGCAGAAACCTCGACTCTGACAGCAAAGCCCGCCCACGAAGGAGCTCGGGGCCAGCTGACGACAGACCAATGGGCAAGGCCTCCACAGGGCGGAGGTGAGCTCGGTGCGACCCCAGGAGCTGCACGGGAAGGGGAACAGCGTTCTCTGCTCGGGACCCCGAGGCCGAGGATGCCAAGGGGCATCACGCGAGCTCACGCTGGAGGCCCCGGGTGGTCTAACACTCCCGACTGCTGGGGACGGTGGAGAGAGAAGATGCAGAGCCCGTGACAGCAGCCAGGTGGCGTCAGGGCTGGAGCAGGGTTCCTGGTGAACGGTTCCGGCAGGGGAGCAGCAGAGCTGGCTCAGCCGCTGGCCCAAGGACCGTGCCCTCAGGGAGGCTAAGCTGTGCCCCTTTGCCCTACACCCACGCCGTTCCTGGACGCCTGGCGGTCCCGTGAGCCTGAGGCCTCTCCACCCTCAACTCCTTCTCAGTGCTGCCTTGCCTCCTCCCAGCCCGCCCCGCGTCGGCTTCCGCCTGTCCGCCAAGTTTACAAACCCGGCTGGTTCGACACAGACCCCCACCGCTGCCAGCTGCAGGTGCACAGGTGCCCGGGACACGCCAACCGGCGGTGGGTACATCCCTGCTCTGGGGACTGCAAGGCGGTGTTGAGGGGAGAGGGGAGGAAGCCCTGTGACAGGCGATGTGCAGACGCGGTGGTGCTCTGAGCCCGTGGAGGACTGGGATGAAGCTTGGGCTTGATCTGGCTCTGCTTCCCAAGTTCGTATTTTATTTTATTTGTTCCAGAAGAGAGGGAGCGGTCGAAAGGGAGCTGAGGGGGGCGGGCACCCCCAGGGTCTCAGGGCTGCCGTCTGCTCGATCGGGGCCACCAGCCTCCTGGGCACAGGGAGACCTCAGGAGGTGCCTGGGACTGACCCTCGGCCTGGCACAGCAGAGCCTTATTTAATACCCACCCGCCTGGCCAGCCTGGAGCCCCCTTCTGGGTTCACGTCGCACTTCCGGCTCGTCTGCTCTCAGCCAGGCTGACCTTGCCCTGCTGTGTCAGCTGTCATCACAGTAGTGCTTGCCCCTGTGGGTTCCCATGGACTCCCACGGGACACTGACAAGCAGGGGCCAGGCAGACGGCGTTCTGGGGTGGGCACGGCAGCGTGGGCCTCCTCGAGGCTCTTCGTGCTGCTCTCGCATCATCGCTGCAAGCAACCAGGACGTGCCTCCCAGTCACCAGCACTCTGTGGTCTCCGGTGTCACCGACACGCTGCTGGCCGAACATCCCTGGGTTCAGAGGCTTCACTCGCATTGTGCATCCGCTGCCTGACCACCCTCCCCGCCTGGGTCTGGGTGCCCTCTTGGCAGCTGCTCCCCTCCCAGCCTGCCCTGCCTCCTCTGAGAGCTCCAGGTTGTCCGTTCCACGTGGGGAAGGGGCAGAGGTTGGACAGCCAGCCAGTCTGGTCTGACACGCATGCCCTCTGCCCCAGAAACACGCAGTGCTAGTCTTCACGGGTATAGTATCAGCAGAGGGATTTCAGGGTGAGAGAAGAGAAAGTGTTGATTTCATTTAAAATTAAAATGCAATTACTTGCTCACTGTTGCTGGAACTAACAGACCACTAATATCGCTAATTTCATTGTGCACTGTGCCTTCACACATCGGTGTGTTCAGCGTCAGCTTTTATTCTAAAATAATCTGAGGTCTTTGGGTGTCACAGTTCTGGGGGGAGTACAGAGGCTAGGGAGGTTAGGTGGCAACCTGAGGTCACTCAGGAAGGCTGCGGTGACACAGGACAGAGGCTAAGTCAGAATCCGCTCAGAACCCGTGGTCGTAACTCTGGCTATGCCGCCCCAGGAGGAGTAAGAAGGGAATAGCCCAGCCGCTTTTGGCCGGAGTAACATTTTAACAAGACCACTGACTGGGAGCCAGCACGTGGTGTGGTTAAGGTGCTGGACTCCCACGTGGATCACCCCAGTTTAGTCCTGGACCAGGTGTGGGTGCATGTGTGCCCAAAATCTCAGTAGGAGACTGGAGAAGGGACCGTGGAGTGGCCATTTCCCTGGGGGTGGTTTCTCTCCTTGCCCCTCACTCTGTTTCTCTCTAGCAATGCACGCGCCTTATGGCAAAACCTAGAACAACTACAAAAACAAGCCTCACTCGCTCCCCACGATAGCGCACTAACCGTCCCCACCTGCAGTAGCTGTGGGGGGATTCGCGCTGGGCGCTACGTCCTAGAACAGATTGCGCCATCCTCGCTGCCACCATGGCTGACCCAGTTGTCATCTCGCGGCTCGGCAGGTCTGACCTGTCGTTCTAGTGGCTCTCAGCCATCAGCGGGGCTCGAGCGCCCTGTGGGTGAGCTCGCGGGTGCTGTCTGACCGTCCCCTGCGTTCTCATTCCAGTTCTCAGCCATCAGCGGGGCTCGAGTGCCCTGTGGGTGAGCTCGCGGGTGCTGTCTGACGGCCCCTGCGTTCTCATTCCAGTTCTCAGCCATCAGCGGGGTTCGAGCGCCCTGTGGGTGAGCTCGCGGGTGCTGTCTGACCGTCCCCTGCGTTCTCGTCCCAGTTCTCAGCCATCAGTGGGGCTCGAGCGCCCTGTGGGTGAGCTCGCGGGTGCTGTCTGACCGTCCCCTGCGTTCTCATTCCAGTTCTCAGCCATCAGCGGGGCTCGAGCGCCCTGTGGGTGAGCTCGCGGGTGCTGTCTGACCGTCCCCTGCGTTCTCATTCCAGTTCTCAGCCATCAGCGGGGCTCGAGTGCCCTGTGGGTGAGCTCGCGGGTGCTGTCTGACCGTCCCCTGCGTTCTCATTCCAGTTCTCAGCCATCAGCGGGGCTCAAGCGCCCTGTGGGTGAGCTCGCGGGTGCTGTCTGAGGGCCCCTGCGTTCTCGTCCCAGTTCTCAGCCATCGGCGGGGCTCGAGCGCCCTGTGGGTGAGCTCGCGGGTGCTGTCTGACGGCCCCTGCGTTCTCGTCCCAGTTCTCAGCCATCGGCGGGGCTCAAGCGCCCTGTGGGTGAGCTCGCGGGTGCTGTCTGACGACGGCCCCTGCATTCTCGTCCCAGTACCAGCGACTGCAGCAGCAGCTAGCCGCGCTGCGGGAAGAGTTCCTGAGCCGCGAGTCGTGGTGGGTGGCCGCGCATGGCGAACTGCAGCGTCAGGTGGACGCCCTGCGGGAGCAGAGCCTGCAGCTCCAGGACCGACTGCAGGCCTCGGGGCCGCGACTGGGAGCCACGGAGAGAACAGCGGCCTCCCTGCACTCAGGGCGGACAGCAGACAGCCCGGTACCGAGCGACCCCTTTCTGTGCCTTACAAGTCGCGTCATTATAAATCGTGTGCTTTGTCACTGGGTGCCCTCCAGGCCGAGAGCCTCCATTCCCCGTTACTGAGGAACCCCATCGATCAGGCCCTGCCCCGGGCTCAGCCCCTTCCAGGCTGCGGTGGCTCACGCCTGGTCTAGCCGCCTCTGACGACCACTGCGGCACATCCCCACAGGCACCTGACTGGGGCAGGGATGGCGCCCCCATTCTGATGTGCTCATTACCGCCGCCCCGGAGTCGGGCCTGGGGGTGGGCCCTGGGACTAACTCCCTCGCGGCCACGTGGCTGGCCACGGAGCCAGGCTGGACCCAGAGCCAGCGCGCTGTCGCTGTGATGCCTGTCACCTCTAGGACAGCCTTACAGAAATGACACCAGGCCACCTGCTTGGTCTCGAATTGGAAATCTGTTTATACCAGTCATTCCCTTAAACACCTACCTGCCTCTCAGAGCGTTGAGCTGCCATGTCTCGGTTACTATCTGTCCACTCCCTGACTAAGCAACGTGCTGAAGGGAGCCAGGAGCCCAGCAGGGTCTCCGCACCACAAGCCACGCCGGCCTGGCCAGCCTGGATCCAGGCATTCGCGTGCACACCTGGTGTGTGCCAGGGGCCTCAGGACTGAACGTGGGCCCTCCCACGCTGGTCTAACCTTGCAGAATGTCACACTAAAACAATTCATTATCTGCGCTTAGCCTGCGAACTGAACTCTAAAACCTACCTCTTGGGGCCAGCAGATGGCGGCGTAGCTACGCGGACCACAGTTTGAGTCCCAGACCCAGTGACTTGCAAGTTATGCCAGTGTGTGTGTGTGTGTGTGTGTGTGTGTGTGTGTGTGTGTGTGACCAAGATCCAGGGAGGAGAATGGAAGAGAAGGGATGGTGGCGTGGCCATTCCCTCTTGGGGTGACCTCCCATTTTCCCTGTGTCTGTCTCTCTCTGGCGAGATCATGCGCCCTGAGGCAAAAATCTCTTAAAAAACATCGATAGCTCAAGGACTTGGAATAGTTCTGCTATGGCATGTGATTACAACACATGCACGTGAGCACAGGCACATACACACGTGTGCACACGATAAATCCCTGGTAGGATGTTCAGGGTCTGCCTGTGTCCTGTTCTGGCCCCCAGCACCACAGGGTTTCTGAGAGAAATCAGAGGAAATTCTGGAAGCTCTCTCTCCTCTTCAGGATGCTCTGGAAGAGCTTTGTTTCCATGGAGACAGAGGAAAGCCCGCTGGCCTCTCAGAAAACAGGTGCCCCTGTTCCTGCCAGAAATGAGAGGGGCGGGGCTGCTGCTCTGTCAGGGTGCAGGGAGGGAAGGGTGGGGCGGGGCTGCTGCTCTGTCAGGGTGCAGGGAGGGAAGAGTGGGGTTGCTGCTCTGTCAGGGTGCAGGGAGGGAAGAGTGGGGTTGCTGCTCTGTCAGGGTGCAGGGAGGGAAGAGTGGGGTTGCTGCTCTGTCAGGGTGCAGGGAGGGAAGAGTGGGGCTGGGCTGCTGCTCCGTCAGGGTGCAGGGAGGGAAGAGTGGGGCTGGGCTGCTGCTCCGTCAGGGTGCAGGGAGGGAAGAGTGGGGCTGGGCTGTTGCTCCGTCAGGGTGCAGGGAGGGAAGAGTGGGGCTGGGCTGCTGCTCTGTCAGGGTGCAGGGAGGGAAGAGCGGGGCTGGGCTGCTGCTCCATCAGGGTGCAGGGAGGGAAGAGTGGGGCTGGGCTGCTGCTCCGTCAGGGTGCAGGGCAGTTGCAAATATGGACCAGCACCATTGCTGTCTCCAGGGCCAGGGGGCTCCTGACTGCCATGCCCAGTCCGCGTCCTCCCACCTTGTTTTATCCGTGACATGCCAGTTATTACAGAATGGATTAAAACTTGAAATGGTCGCAGTTCCTATACTATTGAACATGTGAACATTTCCTCTGAGGCGTTCTGTGATAAATTGCCTTTTAGGTATTAGAATCCCGAATCGCACCGCTGTCTGCTGATGGAGAAGAAAGGCCGAAGTGTGTTGTCCGCAAGCCTCAGAGCACCGCTCCCCTGGGGCCGAGAGGGTGGGTCAGAACTGCAGCTCTGCCCAAGGTGAGCCGTGTGCTTCCTCTCCGTGGAGCAGCAGAGGCTCCCACCCAGCCCGCTCTCCCCCTAGTGCCTTGTGTCCCCGGAGCCGTGCGATCTCCTAAGGACAGGAGTGGATGCAGTTCCGGACACAGTCCGAGGCCTCGCAGTCTCGCTGTGAAGCAGAGGTCCCGACTCCCAGCTCTGCTCTGCGCGCTCATGCAGAACGCGCCTGGCTGGGCTGGCCAGTCCGGAGGGCTCTCGCCCCGTCTCTGTCACTGCAGCCGTGGCCCACATGGCTTCCTGCTGCTCGGCTCACGTGTTGCGCACACCTGGCTCACTGGTCACACAGGGCTGGTTTCGTGGCTGTGGTCTGGCCCGCCCTCTGCATGGGGCCGTGCTGGGGCCGGGGTGTAGGCAAGACTGTCATCTCTGTCACGCTCCATGCTGAAGTTAGCCCTCTTAGCACGCTCAACCAGACAGCATGGCTTTCTGTCGCCCTCGCTCCTGGGAGGGACATTCGAGGGTCCCAAGTTCTGGGTTAGTGCGGACCAAGAAGACCCATACCTCCACACACAACTCCAGAGGGGGCTCACCACCTGGTGTTCTCCCGTGACTGTTGAGCAGAGAACGTGTGGATCTGCAAAGGAGAACCTGCTCTCTCCTGGCCTGGGCCCCCACATCTGGGTCCATGAAGGAGAACCTGCTCTCTCCTGGCCTGGGCTCCCACATCTGGGTCCATGAAGGAGAACCTGCTCTCTCCTGGCCTGGGCCCCCACATCTGGGTCCATGAAGGAGGGCTGCACACTCCTGGTCCGGGCCCCCGCATCTGGACCATGGAGAGCCTACACTCTCTTGACCCAGCCCCCACATCTGAACCATGGAGAGCCTGCACTCTCCTACCCAGGCCCCCATTGAGCGCAGAAGTGTCTTCTCCAGGTCTGAGTGGGGGCCTGGGGTCGCGGGGTTCCTGTGCAGCTCTGTCTCCTCCTCCCACCTGCAGATAGCCATGAGTGCCACCCAGAACTGAGCTAGTTATACACGTAGGATGGCTTAGTAAACTTAGGTAGGAGTGGACGAGTAATTGAATGAGTGGCCACCCACCTCAAAACCGTCTACTGCTCTTTTTTATAGAGATTTTTATTATAGGGTGTGTGTGCTCACCAGAGAGAGACAGAGGGACAGAAAGTGAGAAGTCACCCCCAGCGGGATGGCCACACTGCAATCCCTCCTGCTCCATCTCCCTAGGGATTTTGGGCATGCAGGCACGCACCCGGTGTGAGTTTCTAGTTGCCAGGTGAGGAGTTGAAGTGTGGTTAGCCATGTGGGTGTCCAGCAACATAACCATTGTGCCATCTGCTGGCTCCAACCATCCACTTTTGAATTTAGCAAAGAGTAAAAACCAATTTCTTTGATACATTTGAAAAATCCACCTTGGAGTGTTTTACTCGACCATGGCGCCCACGTTTCCTGCAGGATCAGTAGTCCTTCCTGGGCACCCGGGAGCAGAGGCCGCAGGCGGACCTGGGAGACCAAGGGCATGCCCGCGCTAGAGAAGCTCTCACCTCAAGATTCCGGGGTGTCTAGCAAGGGGGCTCGAGAGTTGGAATAATAGGACTGTTATAAACACAAAAATGCCCCCATTTATTTTCAGCCAGTAAGTTTAAAGATAGAAAGAACCCACCCAGACGAAACAACCTCACGGAGAGACAGAGAGAGAACTTCCAGAAGTTCGCGAGGCAGATGTACGCCTCCCGCCGGAGAAGGAGGGCTGGTACGTTTGGAGGTGGAAGGTAACCTTGGGTGCCAGCGTGACTTTCACAGGGGATGCATTTAGAACTCAGATTTAGATAAAATCCCACTTAGCTCTAAAAAGAGTACTCCATTTGTCTTTTAAAATAGGCCAGGTAATTTATTTAAAACAGGCATGTTTCTGTAGATTAAAACATTTAATTTCTTGGGAACAGCAGGTGGCGTAATGGTTATGCCGCTAGACTCCCATGTGTTCGACCGTGATTCACATCCTGAACCCGGAGGCTTAAGACTCACGCTGGGCACATGTGCGTGCATACCCGAAATCCCGAGAGGAGAGTGGAGAAGGGACTGCAGTGTGGCCATCCCCTCGGAGGGGGTGATTTCTCACTTTCTGTCTCTTTGTCTCTCTGGCCAGCGCACACGCCCTATAGTAAAAATCTCTCTCTAAAAAAAAATTCTTTAGTCATGTCTTTAATTTAAAATAAGTAAACTAATTGAATGAAATAAAATAATAATAATAATAATAATAATAATAATAATAATGTACCCACATGGGTACATTACCCTCTGTGGTTGGTATATTTCTGCCTTTAAGAAAATGTGTTAAAGGGCGTGTCACTCACCCGAGAGAGAGTGAGAAATTGCCCCCAGGGGTGGCCCTGCTGCAGCCCCTTCCCCTCCATCTCTTAGAACTGTGGGCACTCACACACACAGCTGGCATGTTTTTCAAGTTGCCGGATCTGGGATTCGAACCTGAAGTTAACTGTGTGGGACCCAGGGCCTTAACCACCACGCCACCTGCTGGCCGCATTTCTGCATTCCTGGAACGACGTGCCCTGCAGCTCGGGCAGCACGTTGGACGGAGCCCTGGGCAGCCACTGCAAGGTGGCCATAGTGGAACAGGGCTCCTGCCGCTCCGGCCCCGACCCAGGCGCTCGCTGCCCCCGAGGACATGGTGGGTTGTGGCTGTCGTTGCTCCCAGGTTGTTCACGACATGTCCCGAGGCCTGCAAAGACCGAGTGGCAGACATTCGCCAGTGCCAGCTCCTGACCTTGTGCTACCCGGCAGGCATGAACCGGCAGCCATCGCAGACGGTGAGGGCCTGGGCAGCCACTTCCTGCTTTGCTGCCTTCTCTGAAGTGTGGCCTCAGTCATGCACACGCGTGTGCAGGAACATGACCCAGGGAAGGGCACGGGTGGGGCATGTCCAACTTCCGGCCGTCTGTCGCTGGGCTGCCTGTGGGGTCCCCCGTCCGTCTGTCACCTGAAGCGCAGCCCAGTTGCTCAGAGCCTGCTTCGGCCTTTCCCTGCCACCTGGGTGGGTCGACAGCCCCTCCCCGAGCCCAGCTGTCAGTCCAGCCGCCCAGCACCGCCTGCATCTGGGAGTCCCCTCAGGAGACCACAGTGCACACCTGAGTGAGTCGGGAAGAGACATGTGTCCATTCTGTTTGAGAATTACCACACTCTCCCGACCCCGGGGCCCATTTTGGTGAAGACTTGGTGCCTGTCCCGTGCGGGTCCCCTCGGGTGTGCAACCTTGGGCACAGCACGGTCTGCCTGGCCAGGTCAGAGGGGCCAGAGAGGAACTTGCCTCCGCCGCCTCAGACCTGGGCCCTGCCAGCCCGCCCAGGCTCACCCACCCTCTGTGTGCCTCTGGACGTGCACCCAGCCAGCCGCGGCCCTCCTGCCCTTCAGAGCCGCTGGGCCTGTGTGACAGCATCTACCCTGGATGGCTTCCAGGCACGGGGCTGCTCTGCCCATCCTCTTCCACACAGAAGCCCGGCACGCCTGGCCAGTCCAGCCTGGCCACCTAGTCCCGCCCTGCTCCGGCCCAGACTCGGTGCCATTTCCCCGTCTGAGCCTCGGTGCTTTCTACTCCCTGCACGTGCCCACCACGTGCCCTCCTCGCGCCTGCCAAGGCCCGTAATGCCAGGCAGACCCCGAGTAAGGGCTGGCACCCTCTGTGACATGTCGCTGACCCCCGAGGCCTGAGGTGCTCCTTCACCTCCAAGCCGCCAGTCCCTCGTCCCTTGTCACCCACCGGACAAACCGATCGTCCCCTGCTCGAGCTTCTCCTCTGGCCCTAAGAGCAGACGCTGCCTTTCCATCTGTCCCTCCTGGGCCTTCACAGTGCTTGGCGAGAGCTGTGTCCAGCCACGTGGACGTGGGCACGTCCGTTGAGCGGCTCGGCTCCCTCTGTGGTCTGCGTCACTCATTGAACTGACGCGACAATCTCATGGAAAAGAGAACCTATCCTACTTCCATCAGGACAATAGTGTCACGAGGCACCGGCCCTGTCCTTAACACAGAACTTTGCTGTCTTAGACACGTGCTCGTCCGCCTCGGCCAGTTCTGCAGCAGCTTCCCTGGCGTCTGCAGAGTCGCAGGTAGGTGGGCCTGGCCACCCGGAGGCCCTGGGACGGGGAGGGGGTGGCGGGAGGCGGTCTCACCTCTCATGTCGACGTGCACAGAAAGCTGGGGAGAGCCAAAGCCCTCCTCGGCCGCGCTCAGGCCGTGGGACAGAAACCGCCCCGCTGCTCTGCGCTGCGGCAGAGGAAGACCGAGGCGTTTCTGAGAGTCCCTAGATGAAATTTTGTTACGTAATTTTTATTTTCAACTGTCAACTGACATGAATGGAATCCAAGGTAAACTGCGTTGCAAACATGCTAAGTACCAGCCCTCGGCCGCCTGCCACGTGCCGTACGCGGTCAGCAAGGAAGGTCAGCAGGACGGCGATTTTCTCCCAGGGAGGGGATGCGGGCTGTTGCCGGGTTTCTGCTGTCAAGGCCGCAGCTGGTGAGAGTACCCAGGACACAGGTGCCCGGCTGCCTGGCCCCGGGGAAGGCGGCTCTTCTGCCCTTCCCAGCATCGTCGTGGGAGAGGGAGGCCCCTCTGGGTTTCAGTTTGTTGGGGCTCGTCTCAGGGCCCCCCACGGCCATGCAGGTTTCTGCTCTGTACTTGCATGGGGTCTGCCAGGCGCGGTCACCGTGGTCCAGACCACACACATGGGTGGGGACGAACACCCCATAGAATGCGAGAGTGGCCCCAGGCCCCGCGCTGGTCTGCTCTGACCGGCTCCTGACCCGAGATGCCGAGTGGGGCCGCGGCCGTCCTGCCCCCCGCCCCCGCCACGGCCCCCACGGGCCACAGCAGGCCACGGTGCTGCTCTGTGCAGTGTCCGCCCACCTCGGAATGGCCGGCTCTCGGCCTCGGGGGTAAATGTGGAGGGGGCAGGGAGGGCAGCGCCCCTGGGGGGCAGGAAGGCTCCCCCCTTGCCGCGGGAATGGCCGGTGCGGTGCCGTGCGGCTCTCAGGACAGCTAGGCCGCTGCCGAGGAGCCGCTGCCGGGCACGCCTTGCGGCGCAGTTCCAGGAAAACGAGCAGCAGCTTCTCAGGAGAGCTGCGTGGTTTAAACGGGGTCACCTGGCGTTGCTGCAGGACCTCCCCACCGCCCTGCTCAGCCTTGAGAAGCTGTCCAGCTCTGCAGGGGCACCCAGGCTGGGGACACCAGAGGACGCCACGGCCTGTGCACTGGGACCCTGTCCCTGGCCCACTAGGAGTGAGGAGTCCCTCATGCCTGGCCCGAGAGTGAGCCTGGGCTGAGCGGAGGGCGACGCGTCACCTCACAGGCAGACGAGAAGCCGATGGCCAGCGGAGTGCCACTTCAGGGGCAGTTTGAACTCCAGGGCTTGTTCGTTTGGTGCGGCCATCCCACAGGTTTGTAAGGGAAAGGAAACCCATGTGATTTAAGTACCTTTTCATCTCGACGGGGCCTCCGAGAGACAAGCGGCTTTCCTTGTTGCACAAGTGTGTGAACCGCCCAGTTCAGCAAACCCTGAGCGTGAGAAGTAGCCGCTGTCCTTCCCCACCACCCTCCTCTTCCTCTCCGTCCTCCGTCCCTTCTCCAATCGTCCTCTTCTGGTTTCACTCTTGCATTGGATATGCCGAAATTCTTTGTCTCTTTTTATAATACAAAGCCAAAAAATGATCATTAATCCATGATGTTCTTACACGGAGTGGAAATTACTTGTGCGTTTTCATGCGTGGCTCTTTAAGCTGGTTGGAGTTCTTGCTGGCGCTCAGAGCTCATCTTCAGATACTGACACCTCGCATCACGTCCCTCACTGCTTAGAGAGCGGGCTGGTGAGGAGCCTCGGCTGAAACCACCCCAGCAAGGCGGTTGTCCTGGCCAGCAGGTGGCGCACGTCATTGAGTTGCTGAAGATCCTTTCAGAAACGGAGCATTTTTTTTTTTAGAGAGGTTTTCGCCATAGGGCATGTATACTCACTGGAGAGACCGAGAGAGACAAAGAGACAGAAAGCGAAAAATAACCCCCCAGTGGGGATGACCATGCTGTAATCGCTTCTCTTCCAATCTCCTCTTGGAATTTTGTGCACACATGCACACGCGCCCAGCGTGAGTTTCAAGTCACCAGGTCCACTTGAACCGCGGTCGACTACGTGGGACTCCAGCAACCTAACCATTACACCGTCTGCTGTCCCCCAAGCATGAGCATGTATTTCCCTGCACGTTTCATCAGTTAACTCCTGTTCGTCTCTGAGCTGTGGTTAAGAGTGACGATGTGACATACAATAATCAACACGTCACTGTTTGTGGTTTTGCACGCACATGCACTAGCTCCCAAGATTGGGGGACTGTTTCTGTCAGTTTCTCTCTACTTGCTAATCTCCACCTGAGTGACACTTTCAATTAGAAGAGAGAGATCTTGCTCTCTAAATTTCTAGTGCAGAATTATACATATGAAAGAAACTACACAATATTTACTGACCGCCAATTGAAATCAACAAATTGGGCTGGCCTGGTGGTTAGGGTGACTGGACCCCACATGACCCACTGCGTGGTTAGAGTCCCAGACCTGGTGGCTTGAGAAAGACACCAGGCACGTGTGTGCACACCCAGTCCCGAAAGGAAGAACGGAGAAGGAAGGTTTGAAGCCTGGCCACCCCCTATGGGGGTGCTTCTCACTGTCTCTCTCCCTCGCTGTCTCTGTGGTGAGCACATGTGCCCCCGAGAAAGGAGAACCAGGGAGGCCCGTGCAGTGGGGCCCCTTCCAGCCACGGCCCAGGGGAGTCGTGCGGAGGGAGTGACAGATTGGAGGAGGGATGTGATGAGGATGGACGGGGGGCAAAGGCAGCCCCTGCAGGCCGTGGGGGACGCTCTGTACTGGCCTTTGGCTGTCAGAGGGGAAGGTCACTGTGGTGCGTCTGTGTCCCATCAGGGAAGCTTATGGGGTCGCTCTCCTCCAGCGAGAGACCCCGGGGTGGACTCGGTGGGCACCATGATGATGGGAAAATGCTCTCCCTGCTCCTCTCTGACTGCGGTCACACTATTTGAAAGTAACTGTCACAGTCAGGTGGCAGGTGAGGGGCCCTGCCCTGTGGGCCTCTGACAGGGACGTGTGCCTGGCTACCTTGGGAGCCATGTGAGCGTACCTGTGTCTGGGGGCCTGGCTGCCTGGGCCAGAGCGGAGGGCGCACCAGGGCCATGCACAGTCAGTGCCTGGAGGTCGTCTGCACACCCCACGGCGCCAGGCCCGCCAGGCACAGGCGCAGAGCGGACACCTCAGCTGTCTCCCAGCTAACCAGGCCCCGGGGGCCCCATCTGGCCTTCGGGACCCTCCCTTGCATGCCTGTTGATGGACGAGGCTGGGCTCTCCCACCTGCTGGGGTGCGGGCTAGGACTCCAGCTCCTGCACAGCGTCCTTTATAGACCGGGGTCTGAGCCTCGCAGGCTGCCTCCCCACACAGGCTCTGTGGTGTTTGCAGACGGCCGGCCGTGTGGACGCGCAGACCACGTGCACAGCCTGTCCCTGGGGCTCAGCAGCAGTGCAGCTTCATCACAAGCAGACAGGTGAGTGTGGTGCAGGACCTGCTGCTGGAGAGCTGGGGGCAGCGTGTGGGGACCTGGGCTCGGAGGTCCCGGAGGTGTGAGGCACTTTCTCCCTGGTAGCACTCGTCCAGATGGTTTGGGGCTCCAGCCGTGTAGTGAAAGCCAGGTGTGCCCCGTGTCCTGCCTCGTGCCCACTGCACCCAGGTAGTCTGGGCAGGCAGGCCTCGGCCGCCCCGTGGGCATCAGGCAGCGGGTTTTGTGTCAGGTTTTCTTGGTGGCAAGGGCACACGTCGGCAGTGACAGCGCCCGGTTGGCGACTGCTGGTCCCCGAGGTGGTCGGCACCAGGTCTGAAAAGCCACTGTCTTTCAAAGCACCCCTCAGCCCAAGCACAGGCTCCGGGCAAACTCGAGTGTCCCGGCAGCGTGGCTCGTCGTCGCTGGACTTCTCCTCTCACTCTCCCAGCCGGCTTTCGCGTATTACAGATCCAGCTCCGAGTGGGCAGACTGGCAGGCGATCGCCCGTGGGCGGTTGCTCGGTGTGGTCACCTCCCAGTGCCATCACCATTGTCGTCGCCAGCACGCCAGCCATCCCGCCTCCGGAGAAAATGCTAGGGGGCTGCCCTCGTAAACCGGGTGGGCCCCAGCTAGCGGGCACTGTGTCTGCACCGGGTCCCTGCCCTCCTCCGAAACACGGGTCTTGGTGCTGGTTGGGCCGAGAACCCCCTCTCTTTGGGACGTGCCCGTCCTGGCCCAAGTTCCTCCTGAGCCCCCTTGGGCTCCCAGCTATTCCTGCTCTGGGTGTGGCTCCAGTGGCGTCCCTGTCCCAAGGCCCTGCCTGCAGGTGTAGCAGCCTCTTCTCCAGCCTTGGTGTGCGGAGGGCATGCGTTTTAAGTAGGAGTTCTTGCTAACTGCAGTCCCCGGGCTGCCAGCCCCAGGCTCTGTGAGAAGTTCTCGATGGCTAATTTCTGCGGACCTTGGCGTGGCCTCTGGGAGTCTCGGTGTTCTCTGTCCCTAAATCTCAGCCTCTCTCCCTCCCTGCCCTGGCTGTGCCCTGGCCGCCTGGGCATCGTGTGTATGTGTGTGTGTGTGTGTGGTGTGTGTGTGTGTGGTGTGTGTGTGTGTGTGGTGTGTGTGGTGTGTGTGTGTGTGTGTGGTGTGTGTGTGTGTGTGTATGGTGTGTGTGTGTATGGTGTGTGTGTGTGTGTGTGTGTTTGGTGTGTGTGTGTGTGTGTGGTGTGTGTTTGGTGTGTGTGTGTGTGGTGTGTGTGTGTGTGTGTGGTGTGTGTGTGTGTGTGTTTGGTGTGTGTGTGTGTGTGGTGTGTGTGTGTGTGTGTGGTGTGTGGTGTGTGTGTGTGTGTGTGTGTGGTGTGTGTGTGTGTGGTGTGTGTGTGTGTGTGTTTTGTGTGTGGTGTGTGTGTGTGTGTGTGGTGTGTGTGTGTGTGTGTTTGGTGTGTGTGTGTGTGGTGTGTGTGTGTGTGTGTGTGGTGTGTGTGTGTGTGTGTGTGGTGTGTGTGTGTGTGTGTTTGGTGTGTGGTGTGTGTGTGTGTGTGTGTGTGTGTGTATGTGGTGTGTGTGTGTATATGTGGGGTGTGTGTGTGTGTGTGTGTGTGCGCGCAGTTTCCTCTCTCATCTGGAGCCCCAGGAGGGCTTCTGCCCGGCTCCCGAGCGCAGGAAGAGTGCAGCCTCCTGCCTTGAGGTGAGCTGAGAGTGCACCCCACTGGCCCATCCCCAGGCGTGTGACACCACGCTCCCAGGTACCACAGCCAGCTGTCCCCCAGACCCCGTCTTTGAATCATAAGGAAGGGAGCGGCGGCCCACGCTCCTGGGAGTCGCAGCAGTGGGTGTGACTGTGAAAGCCTCCAGGTGGGCGCAGGGACCAGGCCGGGACGTAAATGATGGCGTCCGTGTGCTGTGGCCCTCTCCCGCCTTCATACACAGCGCGTCTCCCTGTCACTGCCGGGGCCCTGTGCTTTGCAATGTGAGGCGGGGCATTGCCCTCGGGTTTCAGAACAAAGAGCTGAAACTCACCAGAGCCCGGCCTACCTACTTGGAGACGGGTGGCCCTCTGTGGGTGTGTCACCCTCAGCCCTGAAGCCACCTCAGCTGTTCTGCAGTCGTTTGCATGTGAAGTCCTCGGAATGGGCCCCTCTGTGCAGACGCAGAGCGCGGGTGCGAGTAGTGGGGAGGGGGGACGGCCGGGCCCTCACCCGCCGTGGCCTAGGCAGTGCTGGGGTGAAAGGGCCCTGGTGGACGCCGCACAGCTCCAAGGGACAGGAAGACAGACGTGCATGGGGAGGCCTCCCACTCCCACCCGGCCGAGACCCCTGCCCGTCTGCTCTGCTCGGCTGCTGTGCTCCTTAGGGCTGTGGCCGCGCGCTCCTTCACCAGAGTCGGGAGCCGTGCGGCCATTACCCGACCCCGTCCCCGACCTCCAGTCCTCTCTGGCTGCTGGCAGGTCGGCTCTTATCTGCTTCCCCTCCCGCATTTCCACGGCAGGGCCACCGTCCCTCGCCCTGTCCCACCCTCGCCCAGCCCCCGCAGGCTCAGATGCCTCGGTCTGTTTTAAGGATAGGTGTGAATAATGGGAGAGGAGAGAGCATGTGGGTATCAAGGAAGAACAGTCTAGAACGAGAAGAGGCCAGTGCCCGGCGTGTCTGTCCTGTGGCGGGAGGTGAAGGCGAAGAGCTAGGAAGTGCAGGCCCCGTGAGAACCTTCACTTCTAGTGGGAGAGCCCAGGGAGCGCGGAGCAGACGGGAGGGGCGGTCTTTGCTCAGCACGTTGCAGACTCCGTCCCAGTCCTAGCACTGACGACAGCGTGACGTGTCTTTTCCTCTCGCTGCTTTTAGGAAGCGTCTGTCTCCACGGTCACGGTATGTCTAGCTGTGGGCTCAGTTCTGTTAGCTGCAGCGGTGTGCTGTGCCTCTGAGCCTCACAGTCCTGTTGTCATAAGTTGGTGTTGCCTGAGTTAGTAAACAGGAGTACAGGACACCTAGTTCATGTGAATTTCAGGTAAGCAACTGCTGATTTTCATATCATAAAAAAATAATTTGTAATATCTGAAATCCAACTTTAACTGGGTGTCCTTTTTTTACTATTTGTTTCGTAGTGTGGTGTCTATAGGCTCTCTGACCTAAAAAGAACCAAGGGCCAGCCCGTGGCATGGTGGTTGAGGTGCTGGATCTCACATGGCTGACTATGTGGTTTGAGCCCTGGGCCTGCTGGCTTGAAAAACACCTGTGGCAAGTGTGTGTGTGCCCAGACTTCCATAAGAGATGGAGAAATGGAGCAGGGGTCGTGGCGGGATCGTGCCCCCTGGGCGTGCTCTTCTTTCCTCTCTGTCTCTCTCCGGTAGAGCCATGTCCTCTGAAACCTTAGAGACTAAACCAAATTGCGCCGTCGCCCAGCTTTCCCCACCGACGCCGCGCTGGCCCACGAGCTGGTCCCTGACGCTGCTAAGTCTGGCCGTCTTCCTGCTGGGTGTTGGCCCTGTCCCCCCGACTTCTGTTATTCCGGCCTTTCAGCCAGTACCGTTGTGCATCTCACCAGTTCTGCCCTCCCGATCTGTGGCTTAGGTTCTGACTAGGAAGACCAGCACCGCCGCGGGCCCGGGAGCCCTCCACCTCGGTGCCCTGCAGCACCTCCCCGGCAGTGAAGAATCGCACTGCCAGATGGCACTGCTGGATCGCAAGGGCCCTACCGAGAGCTCGACTAACACTATTTTGGGTCTGTTAAAAAGAGAAGTTTTCTTAGACCTGTATTTTATTTCTGTTTTGAAAGCTGGCCTTTTACACATCTTGATCCCAGCCGGCCTATGTGGGAGGCTAACGCGGCACGGTTTTCCAGCAGGACTCTGAGCTCTGCACTTGCTCCGAGGTGGGGCTGCCATCGTCCACGCTTTACCTGTGACTGACATTTCCAGAGTAGTCAGACAACAGCCCCGGGGTCACACACTCCTGCCCTCCGGTCAGCTCAGGAGTTTACGCGCATCTGTTTGTAAACTCACGCAGATCGCAAAGGCCGGCTGTGCACTGATCACACACCAGGTAGTCAGTAAATCAGGGATTCTTAAACCGCTGAGTGAAGCAGAGCCCGGCGCCTGCAGTGGCCCACCCGCACACCACTTGAGAACGGTCTTTTGCGCTTTAGTGCTAAAAGTAATCTTAAGTAGAATTTCCCCAGCTGTCGGATCCTTCACTGCTCCTGTTTTCCTACATACATCGCGTGCTGCGGCTCGTCGGCCCGCAGCCACCAGCAGCTGGCAAAACAGATGAAAATGGGCCAAGTGAGTATTAGGAGAACAAATAGAAACCGCCCGGTTGTGTTTAATTCGGGAGCTTTTCTCTCTCTCACAAACACACGCGGACCGTGCGCTCACCCTGTGCACACACCGTAGCCACGCCTCTGCTCCCGACAGGCGTCAGTGTGGCGGCCTTTCTGCGTCCGTGACCAGGCCTGCCAGGCCCGCACGTTCTCCTGCAGGGTTGGAAATCACTGTTCCCAGCCCTTATCAAGGGTGAATTATGGTCCTTTACTAAGATTTATTACCCAGCCTGATGTTGCCAACCAATTTGGGAGAGCAGAAGCAGGTGTTTACAATAGCGAGGGCCAGAGGCCATCTGCTGTGGGACAATGGACCCTGGACCTCGGGAGGCGGCTCCGGAGAGCCGGAGAACGTGAGGAAGGAGAGGGAGTTACGGTCAGAGACTGAGCAAAGTGTGGACAATATGCTTTTTTTTTTATTTTTTTAATCTTTAGAGAGATTATTTTTGCTATGGGACACGTTCACTTGCTGGAGACACAGAAAGAGAGAAAGTGAGAAGTTACACCTCGGGGGTAGGCCACGCCACAGTCCCTTCTCTCCCATTCTCCTCTTGGGATCGTGGGCGCATGCATACCCTCACCCAGCATGAATTCCAAGCCTCCAGGTCTGGGACTCGAAGTATAGTCAGCCACATGGGAGTCCAGTGCCTGAACCACTGCACCACCTACCGGCCCTTATGCTTTGTGCTCTAAGGAGCTCAAGCTCGGTCACCGAGAGCAGATGATCAGAAATACGTGCAGTGATAGACCAGGATCCGAGGTGCACCTGAGGGGCCGGCTGCAGGTGCAGTGGTACCACATTTGAGTCCATGTGGGAAAGAACCTGGGCTGTATCCCAGGCCCGCCCTGACAATGCTGGGTGCATGTCCATGAGCCAGTGCGGCTGACACTGGGGTGGTCGTGGTGTGGGGACCCTGTTTGGATGACTCTCTCTCTCTCTTTCTTTCCTTTTCTTTCTCTTGTTTAGGTTTTTGTCATTAGGGCATGTGTGTTCTCCAGAGAGAGACAGAGAAATGAAAAGTGAGAAATCAGCCCCGAGGGGATGGCCACACCTCAGTCCCTTCTCCTCCGTTCTCCTCTTGGGATTTCGGGCACGCACACGCGCACGCATGCAGTATGGCTTTCAACCACTGGGTCTGAGACTTGAGTTGTGGCCAGCCACGTGGGACCCAGCATGTTAACCACCATATCACCTGAGCCATCTCCTCTCTGTCATGGAAGGACTAAACAAACTTCTGAAAAGTCTGACTGTGAGCTCCAGGAGTGTCTTTTGTCCGTGTGGATTGCCGTAAGGAATGCTGTGAACTGGTTCTCGCAAATAGCAGGGGTCTCTCCCTCCCAGTTCCGGGGCGAACGTCCACGATCTGCGTGCGAGCAGTCCCTCGGGTGAGCACCTGCTTCCCAGGCCCCAGCCAGACCTGCCCTCCCAGGGCAGAGGGCCGGGGTGCTGGGATCTGTTAGGAGGGATCCTTTCTGAGGGCTCCACTTCCTGACCTGGTCTGCTCAGAGCTGCCACCTCCTAATACCACCACTTCAGGGGGCGGATTCGGCATGGGCACCTGGGGGAGGCAATACTCAGGCCGCGGCAGGGCAGGGCACCGCAGACACTGGCGGTCTTCCCTGGGACGGCCCAGTTACCAGGTTGCACAGACGGGCAGCCACACGGCTGTGAGGGCCGGCGCAGCGCAGGACAGCGAGCACTCTCCCGCGCGTTCACGCGGTCTCCCTCTCTAGGTGATTTTCACAGCGTGTGCGCATTTTCGAACTTTCATTATATTGGGGCATTGGAAAAGTCATAATGTATTTTTTCTGGTTTTCTACACAAAAATGTGGAAGGCTGCATAGTGGATCTTGCACATGAACAACTGTTTGTCCATTTTGTTATAACATTTTTTGAGTTATCTGAGAACTTAAAAAAAAAAAATGGTTCTGCATTGTAAGCGCACCTACACTGAGAAGGGAAACTAATGCACCTACACCGAGAAGGGAAACTAAATTCCGGTAGATCCTGCAAGGAGCGTCTGAGACCACCGAGGGCGGGGCCCGGTTCCCAGTGTTACAGGGCCTCTCCTTATTGACGGTACAGGAACCCGAGCTGGAGAGTGTAGTCTTAGCGAAATTTTCATTTTTCTAGTTGACCTCTTGGTCATTTAACTAAGGGATACTCTAGTGGGGAAGGGGCCTGACTAAAGAGGAGCAGGAGTGCAAGCAGGCCAGGGGCGGAGGCAGCCGGGGCTCCGTCGGGCCCCATTCCCTGAGACTTGTACCCGGACTTCTATTCGGCTCTCAGACAGGAGATCTTAGCTTTTGTCTCCGACACATAGGCCCAGTTTTTATTAATTGTCCTTGTTCATCTTCTCTACCCACCTTGGGAAGTTTGACATCTTCTGGAGGAGTTATTAAGCTTGTAAAAATAGAATTACCATATACTGACTGGTAGCTTATGAACATGTACAAACAAACAACAATAGCAACAAAACTTGTTTTAACAACTTTTTCAATGCAAAATTGAACAACCTTACTAACAGACCCTCCCAATTTTATAAAATGTAAAGACCAACAATAGGAATAACTAAAGCGTGTTAACTTAATAATAACAAGACTTCTAAGGAGGACTCAGAGAGAACCAGGCAGCAATGGTCCCATGAGCCCATGTTTAACATTAGATTTAGATTTCTTTATATCAATTTCGCCTTTATAACTCAGGCATATTGTATTAGCTACTTAACATGTAATTTTATCAAACATTGTTTTACTTTTCTTCGGTTAATTTTGGCTTAACAGTTTAGAAAACCAATGAGTTTACATAGAAAATGAACATTTTACCCAGTTAAATGATTAGATTTTCAGAAACCGGTACCTGTAAGAATACATTCTCTTTTCACTCTCTCTGTGAGTTTCCTTAAGGACATGACATTAGGATTACAGCCATAGTTAATGCTCTGATAAAAATGCGTAACTGACAAAGAAATTTGGTTAGATACCAGTTTAACATACTAACTTACCACATGACTGATAAATATTCCATCATAAATTCCTGGGAATTTCAAATTATTTTGGAACACAATACATATATATTCATACAAGTACATATTTTTACATATAACTTAAATACAATGTCACAAAAATTAGAATGACTTAATTTGACGTTTTCCATCTTTACCTAGCGTATAAAGAATAAGCCTGATCAGTTTAGCATCTCCCTTTTGGCTCAGGGGCCCTCTGTAAACATCTGAGTTACTCTGAGGTCAGAGATCCTCTGTCAGCACTAAAACTAAAAAACAGAAACAGCAACATACAACTCATAAAACTAGCTGTTTTATTAAACCAACCACATTAAGATAAACATGATGTTGCTTGATTAATAAAAACCTAGACAAAATATATGTTGGAAAGCATGAAGACTTTCACTTGTTCATCTTTTTCTTTCATTACGTTTGAAACCAATCGTTTACCAAAGTTATATGAACTTGAAAAGCATTTAACCCAATTTTTATGAGCACTCTTTTTATAAACCAAATCAAATAGAATTCTTTAAGGCCTTTTTCACACAGACATACAACATATAGTATGTAACATGACATATTACATGTATGGAAGCACACACACACATCAGGACTATAAGAGCCAATTTTCCCGGGGTTACCTTGACACGAATAAGGCAATTCACAGAGATAACCCTCGGCCTGGTGTCGACAGTCCTGAAAATGATCTAGGAAACAGACTGATGACTGGCCCTGTTCCATTTTGACGAAGACAGGGTGATAAAGACAAGACAAAGCAAGACAGTGCACCCAGAAATCACTGACACCAGGGACCCGAAATGCTGTCGCACTCAGGCCCAGGGACCCGGAGGTTCCGCTGTGTCCAGCCCCACTAAAGTCCCACCAGGAGAGCTCTCAAACCCAGATGACTAGAATCTTACCAGATTCAGGTGCCACCAGTGACTCCAACTTCTGATCCACGTTTGTGAGGCCTCCTTACCCTCCTTGGAGCCTGGGACAGGGTGTAAGGAGCGTCCTCATTGGGGTATTATTCGGCCCCTCTAAGGTTCCCAGATCTCGCTGGGGCCTCCAAATGTTGTAGAGTGCCCCCGAATGAATGCCCACCAAAACCAGGTTAAGGTTACAGAGAGTCTTTATTAGCTGGCCATGACTACAGTCTGAGGCTGGGGGTGCAGGGAGGGGGCAACCAAGAGTCAGAACTGCAGCCCCGACCGAAGTTGGAGTAGTCTTTTTACAGGGGGTCAGTTACCAGGGGTTTCTGTGCAAGCAGTTACAGAAGCGGAATCAAGCAGGTGGATTATTTCTGAGGGGAGTGGGGTTTCCATGCAAGCAGTTCCATTGCTAAGCAAAAGGCTTTCGGGCTAGTTAGCAAAGACGGTAGCAGGTACAGGATGTCGTCCCGGATGTGGTTTTCTGTACGGCTAGCATGAGCTATTCTCTCACGGGAAGAGCAAGCAGGTTTACAGAAGCAGCCAGCCATGTTAGGGGAAGGGAACAAGATGGACGAACAGTTGCTCATGTGCAGGATCTAACATGCGGCCTTCCACAGACTTTCCTGACAATCCAGTAAGGAAGGTTGGCAGATTCAGTAAATACCTGGGATCTCATTTAAATCTGACTATTAGGTAAACAAAATATACTTTTTTTTGCGTATGTGTATGTCCCACGCAGTATTGGGGACAAACTTACATTAAGAAATGTCCCGACTTGGGGGGACAGTCGAACAGGTTTCCTGAGGGAAGGAGTGAGAGCCGGGACAAGCAGTGCAGTGTCACAGCACGGAGACGACACAGTGTCTTCAGTGACGTCTGTTTATTGTGGGCAGCATGATACAGCATGGAGACGACGCAGTGTTACAACTCTTTAGGGTCGCGTCATCTGTTGTGAGCAGCACAGAGACGATGCGGTGTCACAACTCTTCAGGGTTGTCCGGAGACGATGTAGTGTTACAACTCTTCAGGGTCGTCTGGAGACTGCGGTGTTTCAGCTCTTCAGGCTCTCCAGGGTCATCGTCTTCCTGGTCTTCTGTGATGTCTTTGTTGTCTTCCTGGTCGTCCGGCTATTGTGGGCCAGGCATCGTGGTTATATACATGCTCGTGGGTCGTGATTGGTTGTAAACGGTGGGTTATGATTGGTTGCTTTTGTACCAATCATGAGGTGCTGGATATGCAAATCTGAGGGATTCTAGTGGCCAATCAGAGCAAGGTTTCGAAGGTCAGGTTTTTTGAGGGAACCAATCATGGCAATTGTTTGCTCTCTGAGAAACCTCGGCAGACTCGCTGGTGCGCAGCCTCCCACAAAGAAATGTACCTGAATTCCGAAATGGAGACCATTATTTAAGCATTTTGTATGATTTCTGGTGACCCCAGTTGTTGGGAGGTCAGAAAAGTCATGATGTACTTATATGTTTTCTATGCAAACACGCATCATGGCTTTCCTGGCAACCCAATATAAACCTGTGTGATTAGAAAAGCTCTTTCTGGGCCAGGTGCTGGAGCAGTGGTAATGCCACTGGGCCACCTGGGAGAGGTCCTGGCTTTGCATCCTGGAGTCCTCCTGAGTGCCGAGCGTGCTTTGTGCCCGCGATCCAGGTGGCTGGGACGGGGTGCAGGGCTATGTGAGGAGCTTATTGAAAAGGTTCTGTCTCTGTCTTGTCAGTCATGAAAAAATTAATCAACTACATACATGTATATAAAAGAAAATACTTTTTCTATAAATCTCATTGATATTTTATAGTTCATTTAGCTATGACATGGTTTCCAAATAGACTCAATGTAATCACATTTAAAAATATATGTAGGGCCAGGCAGGGGTAAGGTGGCTGGATCCCATGTGGCCAGCTGTGGGGTTCAAATCCTGGACCCAGCTTGAAGATATGCAGGGCATGTGCGCATGTGCGCATGCACCCCTAGAATCCCCAAGGGAGAAATGGAGAAGGGACTGTGGTGTGACCGTTCCCCTGGGGAGGGCCGTCCTCTCACGGCCCCTCTCTGGCTCTCTCCAGCAAGTACATCCACCCTGTGGCAAAATTTTAATAAGAAAATGTTTTTCCTGCAGAAAAGCTGCACCCTGATGGCTCCAGAGAAATTGTGTTTCCAGATGGGACAGTGAAGCATCTTAAGAACGGGCACGAGGAGACCTTATTTCCTGATGGGACAATCGTGAGAGTGAAGAGGTCAGAATCCTGCCTGCATGTTCAAGTATTCGTTCAGGTTAATGTAGACTTTGCCAAGTGCAGGTGTTTGTATAAATGTAACGTAACAGTGGACAACGTCGCTGACCTGCAAGCTCTTCTCACTACCTCTCTGCGGGTTTAAACCCCCATTCTTAGGTGTCCGCCTCATGGCCGGTAGTCAGGCTAGGACCGCGACCACAGGGATAACGCTGGTGTCGGTGGCCAGCTCCTCTGAGCCCGGACTGCGGGGCCTAAGCCCTGGAGCATGTGTGGGAAGAAACGTGCTGGACACACCGAGAGGCTGACTCCGGTGCCCCGTGTGCAGGGGTACAGAGGTGGGGCCCCCAGCTGGCCGTCGCCTGGGAGAGTTGGGACGTGCACCTCAGTCAGACACGCGTGGGGCCAGCGTCCACCAGCCCCGCCCCCTCGCGCCTTTACTCTGCCAACCATCCTGTCCACTGTCCCCAGCTTTCCTCGTGGCTGTCACAGTGGGCCACCCCTGCCACCATCCAGGGACGTTCTTGAGTGATAGGACCCTGTTCCTGCCACTCCCTGGGTAAATCCTGCTGTCCCCTCTCGCTACCAGCACAGGCCTCAGACTCGGCAGGCAGTCCCCGCTCTCAGCCACCCTCTCTGCCGACCTCTGCTCAGCCACCCCGTGCAGCTCCTGCCTGGCCTTGGCACTCAGTCCGCATCCTTCGGGGTCTGGAATGAGGGACGCAGACCTGTCGCGGCCCTTGGCCCCCGGCCCCACACCCGCAGCCTCGCCCACAGCACAGGCCGGCTCACAGGTTCTCTCCTCTCCCAGGAATGGTGACAAAACCATCGTGTTCAGCAATGGGCAGAGAGAGATCCACACAGCCCAGTTCGAGCGGCGGGAGTACCCCGACGGCACCGTCAGGACCGTGTACTTCAGCGGCCTGCAGGAAACCAGGTGTGCGACCGGCAGGGTCAGGGTCAGGGTCAGAGACGAGGCTGGAACCGTCGTCCTGGACAGGAAGCTGGTCCCTCCACAGCACAGTGCAGGTGAGTCCCGATGGCAGCGTTTGCTAAGACAGAGGCCCACTCATGAGGACAAGCCCCACACGCTCTGGGGAGATGAGAAAGCTTAGGACTCCCTGGTGCTCAGACGTCGCTGAGGAAAAGGGTTTTCTCCCCGTAGGAGAAGTGGTCAGAACAGCCCTAGTCATCAGCCACAGGCTCCCGAGGGGAACGGGCCCAGGGCCCCAGCGCCCCAGCAGGGCTGCGTCCTCCCTGCCTGTCAGGGGACCCGACCCCACGCTGTCACGGCACCAGTCCCAGCAGGCAGCTGCCTGGGGCAGACGTTAGCGGTGTGGAGCCCCCTACTCTGTGCGACCCACTGTGGGTGCTGCTCGCCCCTAAGCATCATGGGGGCTCAGCCTAATGCCCCGATGGTCCCTGAGCCCCACAGCCCCGCCCTCGGACCATTGGGAGGACTGGTCTGGTCACTGCAGGTGTCCAGGCCACTCTAAGAGTGAGGAAGGCAGTCGTCCTGTCCGCTGCCCACTGGTACCTCGCCCAGGGCTCCTGCTATCCCATCCCAGAGCGGAGCGAGACTGTGGTCCACCTGCTTGTTGTTTTGCAGGTCGCCTAGAAAATATGAAGGCAAATCAGAATTCAACTAATTTTCTAAAATTAGAATCCCAGAACATTGGAGAGGAATAATTCTTGGGAATCTTGTCATGAGATGTTCACGTGTTCATGTTCTTCATCTGAAGGAAACGAGATCATACTTCAATGTCGGTGATGACTTTCACCCTGAAATAAAGTGCGCACACAGGACGACTTTGGTCTCGCTGTTTATAGCAACTCGGGAAGGATACACTGCCTAGTAGGGGCTTTGCAGGAAGGAGCGAGCTGCCGTCCGTCTGGAGGGAGGCTAGCTCGCATGAACGGGGTACTTGCTAACCACGGGGGGCCACGCAGCACGTGCGGCGGGCGGAGCAAGTCACATGGGTCTGGCTGGACGGTGACAGGCCAGCCGCTCTGGCTGTGACTCGGCTCCTACTCGGTCGTCACTGAAGCACACGGCCAGAACGCTGTTCGCGGGTGTGGGGTGAGTGGACTCCGCGGCCGTGGAGCCTGTCCTGTCCCTGGCAGTGTCCCCTGAAGTGTGGGTCGGGCTCTCTGCAGCAGCGAGGCGTAAATCCCATATGTATTCGGAGGAGCCGCTCCCGCCCACCTCCCACACGGACACGCTCCTACAACCGCATTTCGTATCGATGTCCAGACAGCCGGGTTTACCGTCAGTGTCTGACACGCTCCTGAAGGCTTCTCAGCGGCTGTGTGCTCTGCGTGTAGGGAAACTCGGGGGCGGAACACGGCAAGCAGAGCCGGCCACGCTGAGGAGAAGCATGACAACGATGACACCGAGCAGTCAGGGCTGGAACCCGGACGGTCAGCACCAACGGGAGGGAGAGCAGGGGGCGAGCAGCTGGCCTGGGCCACCATCCGCCGTGACCTCAGAAAAGCTTCACTTCATTTTCTCTAAATGTATGGCAATTTAACTAATACGGTGTCATTGCGAAAGTCATTTTCTTTTCATAGAGATTTTCACTATAGGATGTGTGAGCTCACCAGAGAGACAGAGGGACAGAAAACAAGAAACCATCCCCAGGGGGATGGCCATGCTGCAGTCCTTTCTCCTCCATTCTCCTCTTGGGATCTTGGGCACGCACACGCACATGCCCGGCATGAGTTCTAAGTCGCTGGGTCTGGGATTTGAACTGCCTTTGACTATGTGGATGTTCAGTGACATTACCATTACGCCATCTGCTGGTCCCCATGATGTATTCCACTATGCCTTTCTATGCAGAAGTATATCACGACTTTCCCGACGACCCAGTACTTTGGGAGAGAGAGAGACAGAGAGCAAGCCAGGAAAGAGACCAGCACCCACGGGGCTTTGCCATGACAGCCCTCCCCTTGCCTCCCGCTGGGACTACAGGCGCGGCCGGCATGTTTCAGGCCTCCCGGTGTAGAGCAGCACCACAGCCCGCCCACCGTGGCTGGGCCCGGCCGTCATGCTCACATGCCTCTGACACTGCAGAGGGTGCCCGCAGCCCGCCCACTGCGGCCGGGCCTCTAGCCAGATGGCATCGGCATGGTGGGGCGGGGACGGGGTGGGGGTGTCAGTGTCAGTGTCAGCCATGTGCTTCATTTGTCACCCCAGGTCTGCTCTTGAAAGACACAGCCGAGGGGCCCCTCACTCTGCGGAGTGGAGCCCCTCCATGCTCCGTGTTTTCCTAGAAAACAGGTCTTGGGACCAGCAGATGGCATAGTGGTTGTCGCTGGACTCCCACATGGCCGGCCATGGTTCAAGTTCTAGACCCAGAGGCTTGGCATTCCGGAGGCTGGCACATGTGCATGCGTGCCCAAGAACCCCAGAGGAGAATGGAGGAGAAGGGATTGCAGCGTGGCCATCCCCCCTGGGGGGTGATTTCTCACTTTCCATCCTTGTCTCTCTGGCGAGTGCACGTGCCCTACAGCAACAATCTCTCTTTAAAAAAAAGAAAAAAAGAAAACAGGTCCTTCTGCACTCTGCATCCACGTGCCTGGACCACCGGCCCCGCCTGCCTGTACCCACCCTCGGCCACTCTGATGCCCACACATGCAGCAGGTCCCCTAGCCCTACCCTGTCCTCCTCCAAGTCTCTGCTTTCGTCCTTCGGAGTCTGCGTGGCTACTCCTGGGGGCAACGCCCTCTCGGCGCCCCCACACCGAATCCGGGGCCCGGGAACCTGACCACCCCTGCAGCCCAGCCCTGCATCAGCACAGTGCTTGGGGTCTGGCATAAACGGACAGTTGTCTTAAACCCTGATTGGTGGCTCCTTAATGTCAGGGGAGCCGTGAGCACGCGGGGCTTTGTTTAATGCTCAGTTCATTAAGCCTGCCTTCAACAATCTGTCCTTGAACACTTAAAGATCGACTCTCGTTACATGAGATTCCTTAAATAGTTAAAATGTGGTCCTAGGGTTAGCGGGGCCAGTTCTGAGCAGACGCCTGGGAAGGAAAAATCCCAGCGATGAAGACTCCCTGGGCAGTGTAGCTGTGCTCCCGAGATCCTGGGGGAAGGCGGAGAAGGGACTGGCATGGCCATCGCCCGGGGAGATTTCTCACTTGTCCTCTCTCTGTGTCTCTCCAGTGAGCACACGTGCCCTGTGTCAAAAACTTAAAAAAAGAAATGTGGTCAGAGGCTCAGAATTAAAACACATGCAACAAGGAACAGAAAGCCAAGGAGAATGGGGCTGGGCATGTGGGAACCAGGACGGCAGTTGAGCAAGGCGTTTATAGGCTTCGTCTCCCGTCCCGTTTCCTTGTTCCAAGGTGAGGAAACTAGAGCGAAGTCCAAGCATGGTCCCCGCTGTGGGATTAGACAGCTACCCCGTGTAGCCTCTGACAGGTCAGACACTGAGGCATACACTGTCGGGAAACACTGTCGAGCTGGACCCTTGGCCTGTGGTTAAGGGAGCCGGATCCCACGTGGCCTACAGCGTAGTTCGAATCCTGGCCTTGGCAGGTGTGCGTGGTGCCGAAGTTCTGACCGGATGGAGAAGTGGAGGGAAAGGGACCGAGACGTGACCATGCCCCGGGGGACGGGGTTCTTCTCCCTTTCTCTCTGTCCTCTGGCTTGTAAAAAAATTGGTTTTATTTAAAATGGGATGAATTTTACCACATGTAGTATAAAACAGATGTCATTGCTCTGGAATTCTATTTTGAAAATGTTTGGATTGAAAACGTGATTCTCAGAGAGCTGTGAACGGCTGGCTGGGTGCGTACTGCTGGCTTGGTCTCTGTGTCTGCCGAGCTTCTGTCTTCCGGGTTTTTCGAGAAGTCATTCGTCCTTTCGACCCCACTCCTGGTTCTTCCTCCCGCTCTCCCACTGGGCACCGGCATCAGCAGCAGCTGGGAGCTTGCCAGACATGCCATGGTCACACGGCACTGTGGGTGCAGGGGCTCTGGACTGGGTCGGCTGGCAGGGCGTGGGCCCCGGACGTGTGAAGTGGGAAGCACAGCCCGAGACTGCGCTGCATGGTGCATCGCTAAGAGCATGAGTGAGTGTGTCACTAAGTGTGTGCATGAGTGCATCGCTAAGTGAGTGAGTGCATTGCTAAGTGTGTGAGTACATCACTAAGTGTGTGAGTGCATCGTTAAGTGTGTGTGTGAGTGCATTGCTAAGTCATGAGTACATCGCTAAGTGAGTGAGTGCATCGCTAAGTGAGTGAGTGAGTGCATCGCTAAGTGAGTGAGTGAGTGCATCGCTAAGTGAGTGAGTGAGTGCATCGCTAAGTGAGTGAGTGAGTGCATCGCTAAGTGAGTGAGTGAGTGCATCGCTAAGTATGTGAGTGAGTGCATCGCTAAGTGAGTGAGTGAGTGCATCGCTAAGTGAGTGAGTGAGTGCATCGCTAAGTATGTGAGTGAGTGCATCGCTAAGTGTGTGAGTGCATCGCTGAGTGTGTGAGTGAGTGCATCGCTAAGTGAGTGAGTGAGTGCATCGCTAAGTGTGTGAGTGCATCGCTAAGTGAGTGAGTGAGTGCATCGCTAAGTATGTGAGTGAGTGCATCGCTAAGTGTGTGAGTGCATCGCTGAGTGTGTGAGTGAGTGCATCGCTAAGTGAGTGAGTGAGTGCATCGCTGTTTCATTTATTTCTGCTCTGAGGCTTAGTTTATACCCCCATCCCCTTGAGTTGTAACATTATTTACGCTCTTTCTTATTTCTTATATAGTCATTTATTCTTACAAGCTTTTCTTTTTAAAATGCTTTCTGCATCCCATAAGTTTTGGTATATTGTGTTTCCTTGTGCATTTGTCTGAGAAAATTTTAATTTACCTTTTAGCTTCTACTTTGACCTACTTTGTTGTTTAGGAGTATTTTTTAAATTTCCACATATTTGTGATTTTTCCAAAATTCTTCTTATTGATCTGTAGCTTCATTTCATTAAGATCATAAAATAAACTTGACAGAGTTCAATGTTCTTTTCTTTCTTTTTTTTTTTTGGAGAGGTTTTCACTACAGGGCATATGCATTTGCCAGAAAGACAGAGGGAGACAGAGAGACAGAAAGTGAGAAATCACCCCCCCCCCCCCCCCCCGCCGGGAGGGGGGAATGGCCACGCTGCAATCCCTTCTTGTCCATTCTCCTCTCGGGATCTTGGGCACGCATGCACACGTGCCCAGCATGAGTTTAAGCCACCAGGTCCGGGACTCGAACCGCGGTTGACTACGTGGGAGTCCAGCGACATAGTCATTACGCCAACTGCTGGTCTCAACGGAGTTCAATGTTCTTAAATTTGTTAAGATTTCTTTTGTCCCTGACATTTGCCCTGTCCTGGAAAGTGATCTGTGTGCTTGAGAGGAATTGAATCCTGCCGCTCTGAATGGGACGCTCGGTCTGTGTCCCTTAGGGCCCGGGGTCCAATGCAAGCTTGCATTCGGTGTTTCTGAACCGACCTCCTGCCTGAGCGATCCGTGCGTTGTTAAAAGTGGGGTATGGAGTGCACCACCATGGCGGTACTGCAGTCTGCCCTTCAGATCTGTGAATATTCGTTTTATATATTGGGTCATCAGAAAAGTCACGATGTATTTTTTCCATGTTTTCTAGTCAAAAATATGTCACGACTTTTCCGACAGCCCAGTGTTGCTGCGTTCCCAGGCTGGGTGCACTTCATACCTGTGTCTTTAATGGCTTGGTCCCTTCATTGTCACACAGCCATCTTCTTATCTCTCCGTACAGTTTTTGACTTGCTGTTTTTTCTCATATAAATTTTTGACTAACTATTTCACCTGCCCTCTTTGGGTTGCCACTGGTCCCGAGTATCTTTTTCAGCCCCTCACTCTCAGTCTATGTGCGTGTTTAAGGCTAGGACCCGTCTACCGTAGGCAGCACAGATCTTTTCCATTTGATTACCCTATAGCTTCTCAGTGGAGAACTTAATCTACTTACGCTTAAAGTGCTCACCGAGAGGAAAAGATTTACTCTAGCCCTCCTGCTAATTATTTACTCTTTGGTAATTCCTCTGCTTCTTCCTTTTAACCCCGCTGTCTCCTTTGTCTCTGTTGTAGTTTTGCGGTGGTACATGTTGAGGCTCTATCTTTTACGCAGTTAGTAAAGGTTTGCTGTGTTTTGTAGGAACCGTGAGGCTCACACGAACTGTCTTACGGTTATAATATATATTCTACTTCAAGCCGTTGACAACTTCAGTCTCTCACAAAGATGCATTTTTACTTTTCTCCACCCCCATTTTGTGCTGGTGCTGTCACGTCACCTCTACTTACATTGTGTATCCATCAACAATTATGATGTGGGACCAGCAGTTAGCGTAATGGCTATGTCGCTGGACTCCCACGTAGTCGACCGCGGTTCGAGTCCCAGACCTGGTGGCTGAAACTCACGCCAGGCGCATGTGCGTGTGTGCCCAGGATCCCAAGAGGAGAATGGAGGAGAAGGGATTGCAGCGTGGCCATCCCCCCTGAGGGGTGATTTCCTGCTTTCTGTCTCTCTGTCTCTCTCTGTCTGTCTGGCGAGCGCATGCGCCCTATAGCAAAAAACCTCTCAAAAAAAATTATGATGATTGTAGTTGTTTTTAATATGTTTAACTTTTGGGGCTGGCAGGTGGTGTTGTGGGTAAAGGCGCTAGATTCCTACATGACTGCAGTTCGTGTCCTGGACCTGGCGGCTTGCTTTCTCGCTTTCCTTTTCTCTCTCTCTCTGTCTGGTCAAAATAAAAAATAGTTATAACAAATGGAATTAAATATATAAATCATTCTTTAAAAAATAGTTTAAACTTTTACACAGTAGTTTAAATTGATTTGCATACCAACTTTGCAGTATTCAAAAATTCTGCCTTTGACTATAGATTTACCTCTCCCAGTAACTTCTCCAGTTTCAGGTGTGTTTATGCCCTCACTTAGCATTTTTTCATGTCAACTTCTTGAAAGAGAGGCCTAATGATAAGCTCCCTCATCTGTTCTTTGCCTTGAAGGACAGTTTTGCCCAGTATGGTATTCTTGATTGGCATTTTTTTCTTAGCATATTATTATTTCATCCTATTCTCTGCTGGTTTCCAAAATTTCTGTTAAGAAATTTGCTGATGGGACCAGCAGATAGCCACGGGACTCCCACATAGCTGACCACGGTTCAAGTCCTGGACCCAGTCTTAAAACTCACACTGGTGTGTGTGTGTGTGTGTGTGTGTGTGCGTGCATGTGTGCCCCAAATTCCAAGAGGAGAATGGAAGAGAAGGGATTGCAGCATGGCCATCCCCCTGGCGGGTGATTTCTCACTTTCTGTCTCTCCAGTGAGCACATGTGCCCTATAGCAAAAATCTCTCTCTAAAAAAAAAAAAAAAAAGTCTGCTGATAGCCTTATGGGTATTCCTTTTTATGTGATAAGTTTCTCCTCCCTGCTAATTTGAAAATTGTTTTTGACTTCTGTCAGTTAAATGACAACATGTCTCAGAGTGCTCTTTTTTCAATCTGTCTTGGAGAGCTTTCTGCTTCTTGAATCTGGATGCTCATATTCACCCTAAGATTTGAAAGCTTTTCAGATTTTATATCTATGTATATGTGTCTGTGTATTTTATATATATATATATATATATAAATATATAAATATTATATATAAAGATTATATATATTTTATACACACATATAACATACATATGTGTGTATGGATATGGATATATGTATATATGTACACACATGTGTGTATATGTGTGTGTGTATGTATGTGTGTATATATATATATATATATATATATATATATATATATATATTTTTTTTTTTTTTTTTTTTTTTTTTGCCATAGGGAGCAAGTACTTGCTGGAGAAAGACAGAGAAGGAAAGCGAGAAATCACCTCCCAGGGAGGATGACTATGCCATAACCCCTTCTCCTCCATTCTCCTCTTACGATTTTGGGTACACATGCACACATGCCCAGGGTGATTTTTAAGCTGCCAGGTCTGAACTCAAACCATGGTCAGCCATATGCGAGTCCAGCACCTTAACCACCATGCCACTTGCTGGTTCCCAAGACAATATTTTTTTTAATAAGCAAATAATTTTTCTTCCCTTTCTCTCTCCTCCCTCGGATAGGCTGTAATTTGCTTGTTATGTTTGATGCTGTCCCATAGGCTCCTTATTTTTTCTTCACTTTTTCAATCTTTTTTCATTTTGTTCTTCTAATTGAATAATTTCCAATGACCTGTCTTTGTTTGCGAATTCTTTTGCATGATTTAGCCTGCTGTCAAAACACTCTATTGAGTTTTTTTTGAGAGGTTTTTGCTATAGGGTGCATGTGCTTGCCAGAAAGGCAGAGAGAGACAGAGAGTGAGAGATCACCCCTCCGGAGGATGGCCATGCCGCAATCCCTTCTCCTCCATTCTCCTCTCAGGATCTTGGGCATGCACACACACACACACACACACACACCTGGCATGAGTTTAAGCCACCGGGTCTGGGACTTGAACCACAGTTGATTCCATGGGAGTCCAGCGACATAGCCGTTATGTCAATTGCTAGTCCCATCTATTGAGTTTTTCAGTCTGTCACTATATTCTTTAGTCTCAGGATTTCTGATTCTTTTTTTTTTTTTTTAGTTTTTTTTTTAAATTTTTTATTATCATCATATTCTTCTTTATATTACATTGAAATACATATAACTTTACAGTGTATTACATTGCTTTTTCAAAAGGAAATGCCATGCATGTCAGTCAGTACAGAGACATTAATCTCCCCGCTTCAACATTCAATATCTTTTCTATGTTTTCCCCAATCATTATTATTATTATTCTAATTATTTTTTAAAACAGTCAATTGCTATTTCTCATTTTGCTTGTACAAATACTTTGCCCATCATGAAATACTTCTCAGACAAATCCAGTTGAGAATACTATACATGTCAACATCAACAGTTAATAAGCCATATCTGTTTCTCACTAACGTCCTGCCTCTCTATTGTTCACTTGTTATCTTTCTCTATCCTCTTATCTTCACTTCCCCCATTCCACACTGTCCTATTCTCATTAAGTACCTTCACTGCTTTTATGTCCTCCAATTTTTTGCTCTCTATCATAGAGTGCTGATAGTCGGTATATATTGAGTGGATACATACAATATCTTTCTTTCATACCCTGGCTTACTTCACTCAGCAATATATCCTCCGTATCTGACCATTTTCTATCAAATTCCAGGGTCTTGTTATTTTTTATGGCTGAGTAGTATTCCATAGAGTATATATACCTCACTTTTCCAATCCATTCATCAGTTTGTGGACATTTAGGTTGGTTCCATGTCTTGGCAATTGTGAATAATGCTGCAATAAACATTGATGTGCAAGCACTTTTCTGACTGAGCGTTCTCCTGTCTTTTGGGTAAATACCCAGAAGTGGGATTGCTGGATCAAATGGTAGTTCTATTTGTAGATCTTTGAGGAACCTCCATATTGTTCTCCACAGTGGTTGAACTAGTTTACATTCCCACCAACAGTGTAGGAGGGTTCCCTTTTCACCACATCCCTGCCAACACTTATCACTTTTTATATTCTTCATCTTTGCCATTCTGTCAGGGGTTAGGTGGTATCTCATTGTGGTTTTTATCCGCATCTCCCTTATGATGAGGGATGTTGAGCATTTCCTCATATGCTTTTTGGCTGTTCGTATGTCTTCCTTAGAGAGACTTTTGTTCAGCTCATTTTCCCATCTTTTAATTGGGTTAATCATTTTTTTTCGCATAAGTCACTTGAGTTCCCTATGTATTCTGGTTATCAGTCCCTTGTCTGAGGCATATTTAACAAAAATATTTTCCCATTCTGAGGGTTGTCGGTTTAAACTTGTTACTGTGTCCTTTGCTGTACAGAAACTTCTTAGTCTAATATAGTCCCACTTGTCTATTTTAGGGATTATTGCCTGTGCTTTGGGAGTCTTATTTAAGAAGTCTTTGCCTACTCCAATGTCTCCCAGAGTTTCCCCAGCATTTTCCACCAGTAGTTTTATTGTTTGAGGTCTTAGGTTCAGATCTTTGATCCATTTTGAGTTGACTGTTGTTAATGGTGAAAGATGGGGTTCAGTTTCATCTTTCTGCAAGTGGATACCCAGTTTTTCCAGCACCATTTACTAAAGAGGTTTTCCTTTTCCCAATGGATTGACTGATATCCTTTGTCAAAGATCAGTTGGCTGTAAGCTTTGGGGGTTATTTCTGGGGTCTCTATTCTCTTCCATTGGTCCACATGTCTGTTTTTATGCCAATACCATGCTGTTTTGATGACTACAGCTTTATATATATATCCTGGATTGGAAGAATTAACATAATCAAAATGGCAATTCTACCCAAATTAATCTACATGTTTAATGCAATTCCAATCAAAATACCAGAGATATTCTTCAGAGATCTAGAAAAGGCAATCATAGAATTTGTCTGGAACCATAAAAGACCTCGTATTGCAAAAGCAATCCTGCACAAGAAGAATGGAGTAGGAGGCATATCACTCCCTGATCCCAGGATTTCCGATTCTTTTTAATGATTTCAATTTAATTCTTAATTTTGTTTGTACATTAACTATTTGTATTTTTAAATTATATTTCCAGTTTCGTTTATATATTTGTTGTCTATTTGTATTTTTTTTTAAACATCCTAACAAGCTTCTTTAAGATGATTAGTTTGACTTCTGTTTTAGGCAATTAATATATCTCAATTTCTTTGAAGTGGTTTATATGGAGGTGACTTCAAATAGCTCTTAGGAACATAAAATTAAAGTAGAATTATTCTAATGCAATTTTTTTGAAATGCACACATAGTTTCTTCATAATATACATTGTCCGTGAACTTCGAGAAGGTCCTTACACACTTTACTAGTTTCCTTCGACACCGCCATGTCTGCCTGACTGTTGGTCACCCATGTAGCCTTGCGTTTGTCTCTGTACATCTGAAGGAGTAAACAGAATTTACGGACTAGTTTTGGTAAGTTAAAGTCTTCTGGTATTAGGTCTCTGGGTTGAGGGGACGAATTAACTCTGGGCTTGCAGTTACTGGGGTTGTCTCTGGTCATGTGGTTGCTGTTGGGTCTGCCACAGAGACCACAGTAGGCATAGTCCTAGCTGATCCCTGGGTGGACAGGACTGTCTCCAGGACCTTGGGCATGGAGCTGGCACTGGGATGAGAGGTCACTGCAGGGGTCGTGGGCAAACATATCCTCCAGCAGGTTCGTGGGTGGACAGTCCTACTCTCAGACCACAGCCTCGAAGGCCTGGAGCCCATGCAGGGCCAGTGCAAGGTGCTGACAGCCACAGCCTGACTATGACAAGTCCGGGGTAGGTCACCCTGTGATCCACTGTAAGGGCAGTGCTAGCCTCACGGCGCACGTGGGCATGGCTGCGTGGGACTTGCGATGTCTCGGGGCCCTGGAGCACCACGTACCCAGGAGGTACGTCTACCTCCTCTCCAGACGTCACGGAACAGCACGCTTCTCAGGTGGGGTCTCGAGGTACATGTTAGCAGTATAGCCCATGTGATGGTGCCGTGTGCTATCTTTATAGAACATCGATCATGTGCCATTTTACATACGTTCAGCGTCACTTAAGAATTAAGTGGGCAGCTGAATGAACTCCTGCTCCAGGCCATGAGAGGCACTGTCTCCCCTCCCTGTCCTCCCCCAGGACGCCAGGACTCCCTGCCCACGCAGCTCAGACCTGGGAGGCTCGTGAGTGACCACAAACGTCCACAGAAGCTGGACTTTGCCTGCCAGGAGGGCAGTCCAGCGAGAAGACATGGGTACACCTGGTCCGGACCTCCTGGCAGGTGGTCCTGCCTCCATGGCAAAGACTCCGTGGCCACAGCTGGGTGAGGGGCCTCGCGGCCCAGCCCTGACCGGAGCTGTGCTGCTCTCGGGAGGGGCAGGCAGCGTCTCCCAATGCAGGAGTGGCTGCCTCACCCCCGACGGCTCACAGCTGGCCTCTGCCTCTCCGAGGGCACAAACCAGCTCTCCTCCCCACGGCCAGGCTGCAGAACTGTCCAGCCGAGGTGGTGGGTGCGGCCCTGCAGGTGCTGGGTGCGAGGTGGTGGCTGAGCCTGCTAGAAAGGTGAGGGCCGCACAGAGCTGCTGGGAGCCGGGGATCTCCATCGCAAATCTCCCCCATGGCTTCTCAGATCCTGGGGCGCTGGGACCTCTCCCACTGCAGTCCGAGGTCAGGGCTGTCTTTGTAACCCGTGTCCCCGGGTGGGCGCCCCACGCCTTCACAGGGATGAGCCAACCATCTGCGATACGGAGGGTGTGGGATCTATATTTTCTTCTGTAAATAACTGGGATCAAATGTTTTATTATTTCTTTTTTTTTTTCATTTCAACTGTTGATAAAGAATTCTGAATACAAATGATACATACGAGATTTCAATTCTGTTTCTCATTTCTGTCTAAAATTACCCTACTTCTTTATGATGTACCCTTATCTTTTTTTTTTTTTAAGAGGTTTTTGCTCTAGAGTGCATGTGTTCGCCAGAAAGACAGAGACAGAAAGCGAGAAATCACCCCCTGGGGGGAGGGCCACGCCACAATCCCTTCTCCTCCATTTTCCTCTCGGGATCTTGGGCACGCACGCACACGCGCCCGGTATGAGTTTAAGCCACCAGGTCTGGGACTCAAACCATGGTCAACTACATGGGAGTCTAGATACATAGACATTATGCCAACTGCTGGTCCCTGATGTACCCTTATCTAGGTCAGAAGCCGAGACACTCACAACTCAACCCTTTGGCCCTAAACCCAAAATTCAGTGGAAAATTCTATTCCCGGGTTTAGCCCTGTTGCCTGATGGGCAAGGGATCTGGATCCTACATAACAAACTGCACTTCGGTCCTGGCTCCAGTGACTCATAAAAACAAGCTGCCATCGGGCCAGCTAGTGGCATAGTGGTTAGGGTGGCCGGATCCCGAGCTGAGTGAGTGGTTCCAGTCTCAGGCCTGACCGCTTAAAAAGCTCCCCAGGTATGTGCACGTGCCCAAAATCCCAAGAGGAGAATGGAGAGCTGTGGCGGGGCCACCCTGCAGGCGCTCTCTCTGTCTCTCTGTCTCTCTGGCGAGCACACTCTCCATAGCAAATGAACAAACACGTTGGCACCTGTGTGCGTTCGCCCCACCATCGAGACGCGGTGTGACTGTGTCTCTCCCTTTCCCTTGTTCTCTGTCTCTCTCTGGCAGGCGAATGTGCCCTCTAGCAATTTAAAAAGAAAAAAGAATTAAAAAAGAAACTTCTATTCCCCCAAATCAGACTTTCTAAAACCTGTTGGTTTGCGAGAGTGGCCCTAGGCTGTTGCTTTAAGTTCTTGAATCTGGACACTTGGTGAGATGAAGCTCAAACCAGACAAAAATAGCTACTGATGTAGCAACTGCAGGAGGGACACGGCCACTTACAGGCCACAGCAACCCAGGGCGCTTACGGAGGGCAGGGTCCTGGCTAGACTCGCAGGCCTCAGTCCACATCAACTGATGCTTAATGTAAATCATTTAAAATATCCACAGAAGATTGAACTGGATTCACAGTACTCAGGTTGAAAGGCAAAGGAATATATAATAAGATACAAATGTCATATGCAAATACATCATAACAACATAACCAGAAAATGTTCATTATTCAGCAGTGTACGCCGCTTAGCCAGGGTAGAAGCAGAGACCCGTCTACTTAACCACCTGTTCCCAGACCTGACCCTGCATGCAACACCGCAAGTCAGACCTCTCAGAACCCACAAACTGCGTTCTGAAGAGGTCCTTGTACGTTCTCTCTGAGAAACACTCCATGGCAGCTGCAGTCCTCAGCCCGCCGGGAAGGTGCGCTGCTGCGTCTCCGCTGGCCCTGCAGCGGGTCCAAGCGTGATTTCACTACCAACGTGAAACTACCAAGGTCAGTGCAAGAAAAGCAAGCACACTCCCCCACTCTCAGTACTTCGAGCTCTCCACTCGTATTTCCAAGAGCTTTCTGTGTGGGAGCCCCAGGTGTGGCTCGTGGGAGGCGCCTGGTGAGCAGGCCTGACGTGTGGGGTCGCAGAAAGCAAGCTGGCCCTGTGACCTGCAGACAGTGGAAAAAGCTCATTCATCAATGAGGCCTGACTCGTCACATAGTCCTGTCTGGGCACCCTGAGAGCGGGAGGGCAGACCCCCACATAAAAACGGCCAAAAGCAAACTCTGAGCGACTCTCGCCCAAGCCGATGCCCAGGGAGGACGAGAGGGACAGAAGGCCCCGGGAACAGAGACCTCCCTGCTCTGTTTGTAACATGATGGGGACAGCCTGCCGGGAGTCCGCGCTGAAGCTGGGCAGGACACAGCCCCAGCACAGGAGGTGCAAACCCCGGGTGCTGGAGACAGGGCGCTCGTCGTGTCACGGCTTTGGGAGCAGACAAGCAGGCGCGTGTCCTCTTGGTGCATGTGAGCTCAGTTGCCTTGACATGACATCCCTGGGAATCGCTAGGGTCGGAGTCTTCATCTGCAAGGAAAATGCCAAGCACTAGTAAATGCTGAATCACGAGTGGACCCAGCGGCACATCACCCCAGAACAAGGGCAAGTGAGAGCATTCCGGGCCTCCTGCACGCCCCAGCAGACGTGTTCTTTAAAGTACGCCAAGTCGTCTTTCCCAGGCAGCGAAGAACAGTTCTCCCTCGAGCATCCGGCCTGAATCGGACGCTGTGTGCCTGGTCGCGTCCCAAAGCTCAGCGTGTGGCTGTGGGTTTGAGTCCCTGCAGAGCCATGGTCCTCCTAGCAAGGGTGTAAACTGAACGATTTGCCCCATTCCAAGATGGCCAACATTTAGAGTTCCGACGTGAATGTTGCTTTGAATAAACATTCGTATTGCTTTAAACCCACACAGATGATTTTGTTAACAATTTCAGAGACCAGGCCCAATTTCCTGTCCAGAGACTTCTGTTTTAAAAACTTGAAGTTGTGAGGTCCTGAGGGCAAAAACTGCTCCATGCATACCTTGTCCCTGTGACTGCCGACCGGCACCCGTGCCCTCTGGTCGGCCTGGACTGGCCTGAAGTGCGGGTGCTGTGGGTGTCCAGGGCCTGAAAAGCCTGAGGCAGAAGGGTGGGTTCTGCCTTCTACACGATCCTCACCCACGGTGATCCCCTATCACGGTTACCCCTCCCCGCCATGCGGCCTCCAAGCCCAGGTGGCCGTGCGTAGGCCCCCTGTGTCCCCATTCGGTGGCCCTCCAGTGCCGCTGGTCCAGGGCCAGCTGGAGCGCCAGCCCCTCCTTGACCGCTGTGGGAGCCCGTCCCCTCAGTCCGCGGCACTTCCTCCCCCATCACGCCCGGGCTGCAGCGTGCCGGTGGTCACCTGCCCGAGCAGGCCACCCCGAGTGCCCTGGCTGGGTTCAGCTGGTTCCTCTCACTGGGGGCTCTTGCCCGTGGTAACCTCTCACCAGTGCGTGTCTCCTACGCTCTCGGGTCACCCACACCTACACAGAGTGCATGCGAGGCCCGACTTCTGGATAGACAGGCACACTGACATGCAGGTCCCGGGCCGGGGCGCCGGCCTGCCTCTCTGCCTCCCTGCCTCCCTTCCCCGGGCCCAGGTGAGGGCAGGTGCCAGCCTGACACTCACTGTTCCGGGCACGGGGCCTGCACTCTCGGGAGGGGCCAGGCAGTGGAGGCACGCACACGGCCGTTCCAGGTCTGCCGTCCTTCCAGGACTTGCCTCGCACCTGGCTTGGACCCCAGGGTGAGCTGCGGTCTCTGCCCAGCAGGTGCACAGTGGGTGGAGTGGGGGTAGTGGCTGCCGGTTGCCTAGTGACCTGGGCCTGCTCTCCTCACAAAGGTCGGGTGGACGGTCAGGGCCTCAGGCAGGGGCCGGAGGCTGGCAGGGACATTTGGGCATGGACTGAGGTGCACCTGTGTCTTCCACTGCCAGCTCCCACGAGGCTGCAGGGAGCTGCCGTCCAGGAGGAAAGGCCCGGTGGTTGCTGGCGATGGGCAGCTGCCTATTCTCCCCGAGGTCCCCTTTGGCTTTTTCTGGAAGGGACCTTAGAGTGTTCCATTTCGACACAAGACAGTGGCATTTCTTTCTTTCTTTCCTTCTTTCTTTCTTTCTTTCTTTCTTTTTCTTTCTTTCTTTCTTTCTTTCTTTCTTTCTTTCTTCTTTCTTTCTTTCTTTTTTTTTTCTTTTTTAGAGGTTTTTGCTATAGGGCACATGCACTAGCCAGAAAGACAGAGAGAGGCAGAGACGGAAAGTGAGAAATCACCCCCGGGGGAATAGCCATGCTGCAATCCCTTCTCCTCCATTCTTCTCTCGGGATCTTGGGCACACACGCACACACACCTGGCATGAGTTCAAGCCACCGGGTCTGGGACTCGAACCACAGTCAACTACTTGGGAGTCCAGTGATGTAGCCATTACCCCAACCGCTGGTCCAACAGTGGCATTTCTGAGGTGAATCTAGTGTTCTGCCTAAGCAGCGGCTGTTCCACAGCCTCACATGGCCCCACTCTCCCAGCTGGGCAGTGGCTTGGCTGGGATCTCGGGAGCTTGTAGGCCCATGCACCGCCCCTGGTACCACGCAAGCCAAAGAGAGCCCCGGCTGGCATCAGGAGCAGGGCCTGAGTGCACAGCTCCTCTGGGATCCGATGCCATCCCCCTGCTGACGGGCCTGTAGGCTTTCCGGCCACCGAGCAGGTAGCAGGCTTGACTACATCCTGAGCAGCGGACATCACTCCATCTGCAACATGAACTGCACAGCCCAATAGCAAGTCCCTGAACACAGGGACGCACTGTGGACCCCCGGGCAGCAAGCCGGGAGTGGGGTCCCTGCAGCAGCCACCTGGGGCGTTCTTCCCTCCGGCTCACCTCGCTCACGGCCTCACGAGCTCTGTACCACTGCGGCGCCACACGGTGTGTGGGAATCAGCACATGAGGTCTGAGAGCTGGGTGAAGGCCACCGGGTTCGAGCCTCCCAGACACACGGGGACCTGGGCCTGGGTTATCTCGCGTGGTCACTTTTCCATAAATGTTCATTTCCCTTCAGTCCAAGGTGGTCACACGGGTCCCCGGGGCTCCACGCCACCGATCTCGCAGGTGTCTGGGCTGAGAGACAGGTTGCTAGGACCGGGGAGACGCCGGGGTGACTTAATGAGGAGAAGGCGGTATGCCCCACCTGTGACCACACCGGACCAGCTCAGAGCACGCCCCAGGCTGTGCCGTGTCCCTCTCCTGCCCCTCCTGGCCTGGGCACCCCCGTGACCACGTCCTCAGACACAGGACGGCTCGAGGGCGGGTGGCACCTGCACTGGGAGGAAAGGCTCAGATTTGCTTGGCCTTGGGGATAATACGTTTGCCTCAACCCCTCCCTGGGCCGTGGTCACAGGAGCCGCCCTGGACTTCACAGTCCTCCATACAAGTCCCACCCGTCACTGGCGACCCCCGGACAAGAGCTGGACAAGAGCCTGCTGTGCCAGACACCGGGGGAGAGTCGCTCTCTGACACCCCTGCACCTCCTCCGGGACGCTCGCGATGCACCCCTCCTGCCTCCTAGAAGGAACCGGTCTTTGCTCTCTGCATCAGGGAGGTCAGTCCTGGGCCTGGGTTCCAGACGGGGCCTCTGCTCTTCAGATGTGTGCCACGGATCATCGGAAGGAGTCTATGGCCAGAGTGCTCCAGCTTCTGACCCCCGTCCGGGCCGAGTGCCCAGCGATGGGACTGATGGGCTGAGTGTACCTAAGCAGCCAGCCCCCCAGGAGCTCCCACGCCAGGCAGCCAGCTCTCCAAGGCCGGCCGACACCCCGTACAGACGGTCGACGCAAGCTTCTCCCAGCCGCCCTTACTGCGGAGAACTAAGATAAAGGCCAGGACCCCTCGCCCTGCCCTCCTACTCCGAGCCCTGCCCTTGCCCTGCCTTCGCCCTGCCCTCCTACTCCGAGCCCTGCCCTTGCCCTGCCTTCGCCCTGCCCTCGCCCTACCCTTGCCTTGCCCTCCGACTCTGAGCTCTGCCCGACGCTGCACTCTGACCCCGGCACCTTCCCCAGGCCCTGCCACACACTTCCTGCCTCTCCTTGCATATCCCTGTGGCCCAGGGCACTTCCTCATGCAACATGTGGGACAGGCCTGGTCTGGTAACCCCCGATGTTCGGCTGGCCTCACTGCCCAGAAGGCACAGGGGGTGCGGAGGGGCCTTGGAAAGTGGGGGTATTCTAAGTTCGAATGCCAGCACTCCAGGGAAGCAGACCTGAGCTCGGAATCAGGCTGGTCGCAGACGACCTGCGTGTGGAGGCCCGGGCAGCTGCTCAGCAAGCCCTACGCCCCACGCCGTGTGTGAGGGCCGGCACTCCTCTTAGCCCTGGGCCGAGGCCTGCTCTCCCGAGCACTATCGGGTGTTGGCTTCTGGAACACCTAGGCTCCGTGAAGGGGGACAGGCAACGGTGCTCGGGGACGGCAGCACGGCCTGCACAGGCACCTCACAGCAGGGAGGACAGCACACTCTGGGGCCAGACGTGGGGACCCGGCTTCACGAGGGCCAGTGAGGACGGCGAGAAGCCAGGGGTGCTTTGTGTGCTCCGGGGGGGGAGCACGGTTTGGATAGAGACATGGGAGCAGGGGAGCCGAGGCGTCCAGGGAAGAGACAGGGCCTTGGAGAAATCCCGGACGTGGCATCTACTGAGGGAGACCCATGGCCAGAGCCGGCGGGACGAAAACGTGGGGCCTGGACGTCAGGGCAGGAGCTTGGACGGGGTGCCCACGGGGTCTGTGCTGCAGGTGGAGCGCTCAGCCCTGCGCGTCAGCCAAATCCTTCCTGACTTTCGCCACAGCAGGAGGGGAAGGACAAGCTGGCGGGAAGGACAGTAGACGGAGAGACAACTGAGAGGTAAGGAAGACATGAACGGGCCGGATCCTGCTGACCAGAACCCAGCCAAGGACGGCAGGACCTGCTCCCAGGTCAAACGGGCAGGTGCAGAGGGGTTGGCGCCAGGGCAGCGAGCCGGGGTGGCGAGACGGCGCAGCTGTCAGCACCACCATGTCCCGGGGAGACTGGTAGGCGGGGATGCCACTAGGCTTGAGCTGGGGCACGTGACATTCGAAGGCCATGGAGAGCAGCTGGTGGCAGCCGCCAGTCTGTCTCCTGGATCTCGACCTGGGACCGGCACATCCGAGCTGAGCAATGGTGGCCTTAAAAGGTGAGCAGAGCACAGCCGCAGAGGTTAAAGGGAGCTTCCAGCCAGAGGAGGCCAGGCGGGCTCGGAACTGCAGGCGAGACCCTTCACTGCTGCGGTTAATAATAGAAGACGCCTGGCCTTGCCGTCCGCATCTCCCCCGCCCTGTAAAAGAACACTCAGGGCCGTGCAAGTCCGTCACAGACACCCCGACTACCTGGTGCCTGCTTTTCTCTACTCATGTTTCTGTGTCTTTTTGCACATCCACCGCACTCGCCCCCTTTCACCTGGCAGGTCTCAGCACCTACCTGCGTCCTCCCACCCCTTGCCAGCCTGCACCTCTCTCACCAGCACCCTCCAACAGAGGCCAGCAGCCGGCACGGGGCTCTCTGGGCACCAGGGGAGTAGAGAGGAGTAAGGGGGGTTGGCCTGGAATCTTGAGGGTAGGCCGAGCATGGGTGCAGGGGCCTTTGAGTTGCTGCTACATTTTCTTCACTCAGCAAACCCTCAGCACCTACAGTGTGACATGCAGACACAGGGAGCTTAGGTGCCAGGCTGAGGGAGTGCTCAGGAAGACCTGGATATGGCCACGTGTGGACTGGGAGTGGCCTTCACAAGAGGCCTGGAATAAACCGTGAGGGCAGAGACTGGAATGCAAAGAGGAAAGGAAGAGTCTTATGGCAAAAAGGGGACGAGAACCACGGGAGCCCCAGCCAGAGAGGTGCCAGAGGAGAGGGACAGATTTGCCAGCCACCACCGAGCACTCAGAGAAGCCCAGGAGTGAGGGGGACTGTTGTGGGTGAGTGCAGGGAGAGACGGGGGGCAAAGAGTTGGGGACACCCGTGCCTGCACCAGCCGCATCGTGCCGGCAGTCTTATGCATGCTCTTCCACTCGGAACTGTTCTCGCTCCAGCCTCACTCACTGAAAATACGCAGTGGTCGATAGCATGCCGCATCTCTTATTCGCTGGTGTATGTGGTGGGGTCCATGTGAGTATTTAAAATAAAAAATATTTGGACAGGAGGTCAGTCCATAAAATAACTGCATTTATTTAGAAACACATGCTCTGTAAGTTTCAGGAAACAAGCTCCAGTTGGGCCTCGCAATGTGCTGACTCTGCAAGGGGACTGTTAGAGTTGTCTGGACCATTTGTATGACTTCTGTTAGAAGTTTAAAAACTTACCCACTTGTAAAACTATGGTGTTAGAGAGATAGCCACGCACACATATAGTTAAGGTGTTGCCTTTACAAAATGGAGTCACTGTGGTCAAGCCTGTAATAGAATCACTCGCTGCTCTCACTGGAAGTCAGTGACCAGCTCGCACTGCCTGCTCACGCCCAGAACTGCTCACAGCCGGAGCTGCTCACAGCCTGCCTGAGACAAGGACGGCTGAAGCTAGCATCTTCCATGTCACTGCTGCATCCAAAGAGTGGCATCTCTCTCGGTCTGAGCACGGAGAGGAAAGAACCTTGAGCAGTAACTTGCCACGAGCTATCGTTTGAGAGATGGGAACAGGACCTGCAGGCTGGCACCAGAGATAAGGGGTCTAAGTGAGTTCACGTTTAAGGGGAGATCCATCCAAGTCTCACCTGAGACTTGTGGAAGAAGATAAAAACTAGAAAGTGTATGGGCCGCAGACCTCAGACCCAGATCTGCTGGAGTTGATTCACTGAGGTCTGCAAGTCCGAAGTCTCGTGTTTGTGAGCCCACTCCCAAGTAGGACGACGTGAGTCACCTGACACGTAGCCCCCACGAGGAAATGCAAGCACAAGTCCCTCCTTGCTGGGATAAAAGCCCCTCACTCCAGCTCCTCTTCAGCAACCCATTCCTGGGACCTGTCCCTGCTTGGGAGCTCCGTTTCTCCTCTCCAGGGTTAATAAACTCCGCTTTGCTATCCCCTCCCTGTGTCCACATCTCTAATTCTTTGTGAGTGTGAGACAAGTGGCCAGCTTGTGGCTCTGATTCAGCACTGCTGTTGGGCCTGATCCCCCAACTTCCTGCATCATTAGACATTATTTTGAGCAGTCTTCTGATTCTTACCAACAACAAAAGAAAACACAGGTAGTCTGTGATTCTAGACAGATTCTAATGACTGATTGTGCTCTAGACTTCTTTTATATCTGAAATCAGATCAACAGATTCCTTCACGTAAACTCCTGATCTCCATTGATAAGACAGTGGCTAAAACCTTGTCAGGTCGGACAATTTACTTGGAAGCTGCTTATCCAGTGTCATCAAGGCGGCCAGCTATGGGGGCTCAGGTCATCGTGAGGGGTCGGCCGGCTGCCCTAAGGCAAATGCAGGTCAAACTGGCTGGCAGCAGTCATGAGGGCTCACAGCCGGGTCTGGGCCTCTGCTCTGTCTGTGCGGCTGGTCTGTCCCTAGGCCTGCGGCCTGACCGTGTTCTTGGACTCCATGTGCTCCACTAGCCCGTAGGCCGCCATGGTGAGGCCCAGGACGCCCAGCAGGATGTAGAGCTTGACGCTGACGCACAGGAACGTGCTATACCCAAAGGCCACGACGAACCCCAGGGCTTCCCACAGGCGGTAGTTGGCGAAGGCGGCTTCCTTGTCCTTCTCGAAGAGAACGCCGTAAAGCGCTGCAAAGGAGAGACTGTGGTGAGGCTGGCCGACCCCTAACACCACCTTTCTGCTGCTACAGGAAACACTGCAGGGTTGCCACCGCCCAGTGCTCGCCGTCAAAGTGGGATGTTTGCTTTTTTTTTTTTTTTTTTAAGAGGTTTTCGCCTTAGGGCACTTGTACTCACTGGAGAGGGATAAAGACAGACATGGTGAAGGGGCAGTGAGAGGTCACCCCCAGCGGGGATGGCCACGCCACATCCCCTTCTCCTCTACTCTCCTTCCAGGGTCTGGGGCATGCCTGCGCATGTGCCTGGCATAATTTTCAAGCCACCGGGTCTGGGACTTGAACCGTGGTCAACCATGTAGGAGTCCAGCAACATACCGCTATGCCATCTGCTGGTCCCTGTTTTACTTTTAACAGACACATGTGTTCTATGTGTGGATTACAGCGAGTCGTGGCGTCATGTCTAAGAAACCATTCAGGAGACGCTGCACGGCAGGACCCTCAGCCCTGCCCTCGAGTGTCCATCGGAAAAGCGAAGGCGAGTGTGACCGGCCTGAGCGTGGGCAGAGAGAAGTGGAGACAAAGCAAGTGACACTCATGATTCACCTGGGGCTGCCTCTGGGAATGGGGAGCACAGTTCTGGCAGGTGGGCTCAGCCTCAACTTCCGGATGAGCACGGCCGTCAGCACTAGTCTGCCGTGTGGACTCCATTCCCATCCGAGAGCCCGGAGAGCAAAAGAGGCCTCTCAGGGACGTTCCAGCGTCCGTACTCCCACCCAGGCCTGACGGAAGCATGAGTCCTAACCAGAGGGCCTGGAAGACCTGCTGCTGTCTGTGTCCCTGACTCATGGACTGAACTACAGGGCTGGAAGCGCCTGGCCAGCCGCAGGTTCCAAACCCCGGGCCAGCCTGAACTGTGCTGGTGTGTGCGTGTGTGCCTGGGGTCCTGGGGAGCCGGAGCAGGTGATGAGCATCGGGTGACGCCATCATGGTGGGCCCGTGATTGGCCCTGCAGGTCTGAGGCGAGGGCGAGAGACAGACACGTGGGCGCCCTCGGGCTCTGCTCTCCACATGCAACACCCTGCTCGGCTCTGCGGCTCTGTGGTCCCACCCAGATTGGCCTTTGGCCCTGGACCACCAAAACCATGAGCTAAGCAGACCACGTCCTCTAGAAATCCCCCTGGGGTGTAGCCGCTATCTGGAGGATGGACTGAAGCAAGACTGCAGGGGCAGCAGAGGCCGGAGACGACCCCGGGCTGTGCTGCGGCCGGGTCCCCTCCTGCTGGGTCCTGGCCCTGCTCTCAGAGTGGGCGGAACCGCACAGTGCATGGCACGTCCTGAGCTCTGAGGGGACCTGTCCTGAAAACACACGCGAACGTGTTTCCCACTGCCACCCCCGGCAGCTGTGGGCACAGCCGGCGTGCAGACCCAGCTCCCGGCGTCGTCCTGCAGCTCAGTGTGTGCGGGCTCCCGGCCGGGGTGCTGACTCCAGGGCCAGAGCAGGGACACACGGGAAGTCCGAACTGCCTCACAGTGCCGAAGTGATGCAGTACTCATGTACGCGTGTGCACACGCGTGTGTGTGGGGGTCAAGAAGTCCATGGAAAAATGCAATTAAAGCAGAAGCTTGTTATATTTTGCAAAAATAAAAAATAAATAAATCCATGCACTCTTCCTTACTCAGGAGGAGGGTGCGTCAGGAGGCGGCTGTGGGAGGGAAGTTTGGGGGGCCGTCCCCCAGCCCGGCCACGCGAGGGTGTATGTGGACACACGGCTGCACTCAGCGCCCGCTCCTGTGTTCGCAGTGCGGCAGGCCGATGTGAAGGCAATGCCACGGTCTCCCGGAGCCGGCCTGCGAGGTCGGCCTCCCGGAAGGGCTTCCTGGTGTTTGGGGCAGATCTCAGGAGGACAAGGCCGCCCAAACGTCAGGCTGCGATAAAGGGGCTCAGTCCAGGAAGGAGCTGTCCAGACAGGAGCCTGGACAGCAAGGTGCCGCTCCACACAGGTGCGGACCACGCTGTGGCAGGATGAGGGACGTTCTCCCATTCCAAGACGGCTCTGTGTTCTGGTGTGTTTTTTTTTCCCTGAACTTTTAAAACTTTCTTTCTGGATTTAAAGAGAGTAGTAGAAAACAGAAGGTCTCTGTGTCTGTCAATAGTTTTTTATATACATAATTCATGGGTTTTTGGCTGCTCCTGAGGATGAAGGCATTTTAGCCCCTTTAGTATCCTACCGTAGCAGGTGCGCTCGGCTTGGTGCCCTTGCACATGTGTTGTAAACAGCACACACGTGTCCGGGCTTCTCAGAAGCAGAGACCTTGCCCGAGGGTCCACGGTGTCTTCCCTCGGGGAGAACATCACACGGGAGGATCCGGGCTGGCACGCCCCTCGGACCCACATGAAGTCCTCTGGCCACACGAGGCAGTGCCTTTCACTCTGGCTAAACGGGCCTCAGCGCTCCCTAGGCACGCGTGGTTCCAAATTAAATGCGTCCTGATTCCCGGATGTGCCAGTAAGAAAGGCAAATCCAGGGACCAGCAGTTAGCGTAATGGCTATGTCGCTGGACTCCCACGTAGTCGACCGCGGTTCGAGTCCTGGACCCGGTGGCTTAAAACTCACGCCGGGCGCGTGTGCGTGCATGACCAAGATCCCGAGAGGAGAACGAAGGAGAAGGGATTGCGGCGTGGCCATCCCCCCTGGGGGGTGATTTCTCGCTTTCTGTCTCTCTGTCTCTCTCTGTCTGTCTGGCGAGCGCATGCGCCCTATAGCAAAAACCTCTCCAGAAAAAAAAAGAAAGGCAAATCGAGTCGCAAACCCAGTGTTCGGTCTGCGGCGGGAACCTTCCAGGGCTGTCAGGACTAAGCCGTGCTGTGAGGACCTGAGGTCCCGGGCCCAGGGTGGTTTCCGTCCGGCGTGGTTTTGTCAACAGCCGTGAGCTCCTGAACTCGCCACGTCCTCCACAAACATAGCCCTTGTGATCCTCGGCAAGTGGGGATCCAAGCATTTTCAGCATCTCGTGTGAGAATCAGGCCCCTAGGGAGGGAGGCCAAAAGCAGAGGAGAAAGGTCTAGAATGTCCGGTAGCTCAGACACCGAGTTTAAAGTAGCCTGGGCCAGCCGGGCCTGGGGTTGCAGCAGCTGAGTCCCACGTGGCTGGCTGTGTGATCCAAGTCCCAGATTGGCACTTGAGAACTCGCCGGGCAGGTGAGCATGGGTGTCCAAAATCCCAGAGGAGAGGAGACTGAACATGACTTTTCCCATGGGGGTGCTCTCTCACCTTCTCTATCTCCCTGTCTCTCTCTGACAAGTGCACATGCCCCTTGGCAAAAGTAAATAAATAAATAGATAAATAAACCAGCCTTGATGTGACTGGGGCTGGAGCCCCACACAGACCTGGAACCCAGAGCTGACTGGCAAGAGCTGTCCCTCTGGCCAGAGCAAAGCCCACGTCTGGTCACTAGACTCCCTGCCCTTCCTCTCTCCCAGGGGTGGCATGCCTGCACAAAGCTGGGTCTGAGCCAGCGGCCAGAGGTCCCCATGACAAGACTGAACTGCTTTCTAAGGGACAGAGAAAGCCGCCTGCCCAGCGGGGACACGTGCGTGCGTGTCCACGCCAGCCGGGGGGAGACGGCAGCACAGCTGTGAGCAGTTGCAGGCTCTCCAGGGCACTACTCAAACTTTGGTTCCTGTTTTGATCCAAACACAAAGGAAGCAAGTCGTCTGTCGCATTGAAATGTACAGAAATAGCAGCAGATAGAGACAAAGTGGGCGAGGGGAGAGCCCCTGGGAAATGCGGAAAGTAGACGGAAGTCCTTCAACGGCTCTGGGGCACTGCCTGGGTAATGTGGGTCGGTGCTCGTCCCCCATGGGAAGCGGGTTCTGAGTCAGAGAGAAGCGGCAGGCCGGCCCTGGGAGGGCTGCAGTGGAGCTGCATTGCCAGGCATGTCAGGACGCGTCACGGAAGCCGGCGTGTGCGTCCGCGGGGCAGCACACGTGTGTGGGTTCTCTCACCCTGCCTACAGGGGCAGCACACGTGTGTGGGTTCTCTCACCCTGCCTACCGGCCCCGGACCGCCGCCTCGGCAGCTGTGAGCAGGGGCCGTGCTCAGACCTCAGTTCCTAACGCGGCTCTCCAGCACCGAGGGAAATGCTGACCCCAGGCGGGAGCAGGGAAGACGCATGATGAGAAAGACCTCGCGGTCCCAGACATAGAACAGTACTGAGCACGGGCCTGAGTACGGCACGGCGCGGAGCCACCGCGGACCCCCAGCACCAAAGCGGGACAATGAGGGCACAGAACTCGCAGCGGTGCCCGAGGGTACACTGGAGTCTGAGCCACAGACACAAACTCCGTGGAGGGTGAAGGGGCAAGACTCCTTCTAGAAAACTGGATGCAGACTCTCTTCCCTCAGGCGGGGCCTGGTTCTGGCCTATCGTCAGCTGGACTTGGGACTCGCTTCCAAAGAATGGGACACAGAATGGAGACAGGTGTTTCCCTACTGCAGCCACCAGGCAGGTGCCACGTCGGCCCCGCGGCCAGGGCTAAGCTGTGCCCCGATGCCCCAGTGTGGGTGGGTGTGCTTTACTCCAGCTCTCTCCCACGGCCCACGGCCCAGCTGCATCGTGAGGAAGCGCCGCGCAGAACCCGACGGAGGCCCACCTGTGCGTAGCTGCTCTCCCAAAGAGCCAAAGTCACGGAAACGAGGAAAACGAGAAACGGTCACAGGCCAGACTGAGATGACAACTGGTACAGCGTGGCCCTGGGCCAGGAAGGACACTCCCAGGAAACCGCAGACACCCACGTGGGGCTGTGCACCGCTAACTGGCACGTCCCAGCACTCTCCGTGAGGACGTGAGCTGCCGGCTGTCGGGAGCCGGAGCAAGGCGCCAACGGCAACCCCCGAACTGTGTTCGTCCCTTTCTTACAAATCTGAGACTTCCACAGTGAAAAAGCTCATTTAAAAAGCTGTCAGCCTGGCCCACGACGTGGCGTGAGGTCGCCCAGGGTGGAAGTGACAACGGCTGGCAGCTGACACCATCCAGACACATGACCTGAGCGAGAGGTCAGGCAGGCTTGTTTGGTTGGAAAAGACAGGATAAATAGACAAGGCGTTAAGAAGTCCTATTTTTTGGGACCAGCAGTTGGTGTAATGGCTATGTCACTGGACTCCCATGTAGTCAACCACGGTTCGATTCCCGGACCTGGTGGCTTAAATTCATGCCAAGCATGTGTGCCCAAGATCCGGAGAGGAGAATGGAGGAGAAGGGATTGCGGCATGGCCATCCCCCTGGGGAGTGATTTCTCGCTTTCTGTCTCTCTGTCTTTCTCTCTTTTTCTGGCGAGCGCATGCGCCCTATACCAAAAACCTCTCCAAAAAAAAAAAAAAAAGTCCTATTTTCTGAGTTGATCAGTGAACACAGCCGCTTTGGCACTACCAGGGCAAAGGAGCATTTTCAGATGCCACGTCTTTGTTTCCACTGCAGGGCGCATGAGGTTGCTGTGGCAACGGCTCGTCTTATCGGCTGTCACAGGGAAAGGCAGATAGGAGTGACCGTACACATCCCCTGCCGCAGTGGCCGGTGTTGTCCCGGGAGCCTTGTGGGAATGCGGCTGTGAGTGTCGCAGCTCTGCCCCAGCGAGGGAGCCAGTGGCTCTGCCGTCTGACTGTGGAGCTGGAGGGCTGCGTGCAGCAGGTTTTAAGGTGAGAAGTGAGGCTGGAAAGAGAATCACATTGCGCCGAAATTCCCACAGTTTATTCATTAGGGAAGTACGTGGCCATGTACTCTCCTAAAAGAAACACATTTGGGGAAAAGAGGATGTGAAATCCAGCTTACTATTAAAAAAAAAAATGAGCATGAGCTCTTCTTGAGACATGGTCAGAGCACCAGCCGTTAAAGCACTGAGCGAATGCACACTGCACCCCACGGAACCAGCCCACAGGGCCACACCGTCCAGTCAGGCCGCTCAGCCGCCAGTGCGTGAGAATGTGGGATCCCTCGTTTCACGTACAAGCAGACAAATAATTTCAAGTTAGCGTCCCTCATTCAAGGAAGATTTCAGTCAAGCTATTCAGGTTTTGAAGATTCAGATTATTTACTAGACTCGTGGTAACGTTGCACAGTTTCGCCACAGGCTGTTCCTGAGTCTCACACAATGTGAAGTTAAAGCAATCATTCATGCATTTCGGGGGAAAAGGAAGCCTCCCACTTCTCACTATTTTAAACATTTAGAGAATTGTCACATGAATGAACGTGAGGCTCTTTAACCCAGGCCTTACTTTACTTTCCATGTATGAAAACTTTCCAGAGTTCAGATGAGGGCTGGATCTGGAGCAGTGGCGGAGCTCTGTGCAGTGGGAACCAGATCCCACGTGGTTGACCACTGTTCGAGTCCTGGCCCTGGAAGCCTGAAAAGCACACTGCAGCCCTGCGCGTGTGTGCCCCAGTCCCGACAGGGTGGAGGCATGAAGGGACAGGTCCATGGCGTGACCGCAGCACGCTGGGAGGGGTCTCTCTAGTAGGAGCTTCCATTTTAGGGTGGCGCACACTCTCAGGTGCTTAGTAACATGTGGGACTCCTTCGTACCCCTCGGAGATGCGGGGACGACCTGATGCTCGCTGCGGCAGGTCCAGGGCGCTCACAGGGGTGCGGTGGGCCAGAGAGCCCCAGCGAGCTTGTCTCCCTCCCTGCCCTGACTCAGTATTTGCTTCGCTAAGCAGGTGTGGCCCAGCTAGGACAGTGCCCTAAGTCACCCCGTCCCCTCTGTGCCCTCAGTCACCCCGTCCCCTCTGTGCCCTCAGTCACCCCCATCCCCTCTGAGCCCTCAGTCACCCCCGTCCCCTCTGAGCCCTCAGTCACCCCGTCCCCCCTGTGCCCTCAGTCACCCCGTCCCCTCTGTGCCCTCAGTCACCCCGTCCCCTCTGTGCCCTCAGTCACCCCCATCCCCTCTGAGCCCTCAGTCACCCCCGTCCCCTCTGAGCCCTCAGTCACCCCCGTCCCCTCTGAGCCCTCAGTCACCCCGTCCCCTCTGTGCCCTCAGTCACCCCCGTCCCCTCTGAGCCCTCAGTCACCCCGTCCCCCCTGTGCCCTCAGTCACCCCGTCCCCTCTGAGCCCTCAGTCTCCCCCGTCCCCCCTGTGCCCTCAGTCATCCCTGTCCCCTCTGTGCCCTCAGTCACCCCGTCCCCTCTGTGCCCTCAGTCACCCCGTCCCCTCTGTGCCCTCAGTCACCCCGTCCCCTCTGAGCCCTCAGTCACCCCGTCCCCTCTGAGCCCTCAGTCTCCCCCGTCCCCCCTGTGCCCTCAGTCACCCCGTCCCCTCTGAGCCCTCAGTCTCCCCTGTCCCCCCTGTGCCCTCAGTCTCCCCTGTCCCCCCTGTGCCCTCAGTCACCCCCGTCCCCATGGTGCCCTCAGTCACCCCCGTCCCCCCTGTGCCCTCAGTCATCCCTGTCCCCTCTGAGCCCTCAGTCACCCCGTCCCCTCTGAGCCCTCAGTCACCCCGTCCCCCCTGTGCCCTCAGTCACCCCGTCCCCTCTGAGCCCTCAGTCTCCCCTGTCCCCCCTGTGCCCTCAGTCATCCCTGTCCCCTCTGTGCCCTCAGTCACCCCGTCCCCTCTGTGCCCTCAGTCACCCCGTCCCCTCTGTGCCCTCAGTCACCCCGTCCCCTCTGAGCCCTCAGTCACCCCGTCCCCTCTGAGCCCTCAGTCTCCCCCGTCCCCCCTGTGCCCTCAGTCACCCCGTCCCCTCTGAGCCCTCAGTCTCCCCTGTCCCCCCTGTGCCCTCAGTCTCCCCTGTCCCCCCTGTGCCCTCAGTCACCCCTGTCCCCATGGTGCCCTCAGTCACCCCCGTCCCCCCTGTGCCCTCAGTCATCCCTGTCCCCTCTGTGCCCTCAGTCACCCCTGTCCCCCCTGTGCCCTCAGTCACCCCCGTCCCCCCTGTGCCCTCAGTCACCCCTGTCCCCCCTGTGCCCTCAGTCACCCCGTCCCCTCTGAGCCCTCAGTCACCCCGTCCCCCCTGTGCCCTCAGTCACCCCGTCCCCTCTGAGCCCTCAGTCACCCCGTCCCCTCTGAGCCCTCAGTCACCCCGTCCCCTCTGTGCCCTCAGTCACCCCTGTCCCCATGGTGCCCTCAGTGTGGCTGTCAGGGCCTCTCGCACTGCCCACTGTGCCCTCTTCACGGCGGCCTGGCCTGCGGGAGCGAACCCGGGGCTGGCTGTGGCTCAGTTCAGAGCATGGCTCTCTACTCCCACTCGTCTTCTGAACAGGCGGGTCAGCACGGGTGGCCTTCGTGGGGCTGGCCTTTCAGGCTTCCCACCTGGGGACACGCGTGAGCCCTGCGTTCTGTGGAGGCCATACAGGGGCGCTCACAGGATGGCTCGGCTCTCCACGTGCAGACTGGCACTCCGTAACGACCAGAGGCCACCGCCGCTTCGGCTGCCCCAGCCTGGAGCAAACTGTGGCCGGGAGGTTCAGCCTGAACGTGCTCGGATGTACCAGCCCCACCGGGGACGGTCTGCTGGTCTGCGCCCCATCGCAGGTGGGGGCACCTGTGGCCCTCGCCCACGGGTGACGTCGGGAATGACCGGGACGGGCCGGCCATGTGTGTGTGGGAAGCGGGGCCTGTTAGGGAGGCACTGACGGTTACTCCAGGATGGCGTGGTCTTCTGGCGTGGACCGCCAATTCCTCTCGGCCAAGGACAGCGCCTCCTCAGCGCCCCACCCTGGCCCCAGGAGAGGCAGCCTCCTGTACGTGGGGTGCACGCCCCACCCCGCTCGTGCCTTCCAGCCTTTCATCCTGCTCCCGGGGTCAACCTCCCTCTTCCGATCCCCCCTCCCTACCTCTCGTCTCATCCCAGCCCTTAACTCTGAATCTATAAACAGCCCTAATACGTGACACTGTCAGCCTCGCCCACCTCCACCCTGCGTCCAGTCAGCGTCCTCTCTCCGTCCCACCTGACGGCAGGATCCCAGAAGCCTGCCTGGCCCTGCTGTCCCCTCTGCCCGACTGTTACTCCTCTACCGTGACCAGGGACTAAGCCTGCCTCCTGGGGACTGGGGTCCCAGCGGCTGGTGCTCCAACTGCGGGTTAAATGAGTCCTCCCGTGGCCTCCAACACTTGACCCTGGAAACGCAACCTCCTTGCCCCCGCCACTTCCCCTCGGCCCTCCGTGCGGCCGCCTCACCACAGTCACCCTTGGCGGGTGTCCCCCGACCCCAGAGCGACTGGCCACTCCTACGAGCAAGTACTTTCTATTGTCGTTCCATTGGCCCAGAATAAATCTGGTCCCTTCTCAGGAATGCCAGCCTCACTGCCAGGCCCAGTCCCCCCAGCCCTCTGCACCCAGCTGTGCTCTCAGGGTTCAGCCCCAAGACCCCCACTGCCCCCGCTCCACACCTGCTCGGAGATGTGTCAGCCAAGGCCTGCTTCAGGCCTGACCTGCATGCAGCGGTCCCTGCGCCCCTCCCGCATGACCACCGATACCTGCCTGGCTCCAGAGAGAGCCACACTCGTCTGAGGCCAGAGCATGCCCACGCTCCCCGCTCAGCCGCTGGCCGCCGTACTGTGATCCTCCCCACCTTCCACGGACAGTGCCTGAGGTGGCCTTTGTGCCCTGCTCGGGGCCCAGGGAGCTTGCTCCATGGCTCAGAGCCCTTTCCATGGCCACAGCTGTCCTAAAGGACTGCCACTGTCAGGACAACCCCTCACAGGAGGAGGGTCGGACGAGTCTCCTGTTTCACACCACAGACCCCAATAATGCTCAGCGCAGCTACTTCAGACCCAAGGGGGCTCCCCAGTGCAGCCTCTGTCGTCTCTCCCTCACGCTGCAGCCCGCGCCTGTGCAGTTGATGGGCTCTGCCCTGCCTGCGTCTGCTGCAGCCCACGGCACCCGCTCCTCCTGTGCCCAGGCTGTGGGACCAGGGGCCTGCTGGGGGCGCCTAGCTGTCACTCACCGTTGTTCTGCGTCTGCCAGACAGCGTCAGCCATGCCCCACAGGCCAGGAAACACGAAGAACAGTGCCAGCTGGTCGGAGCGCGGCCTCCACAACAGGAGGGCAATGATGCAGGCGAGCTGGGTGACTGAGCCTGGGTGCAGGGGAGAGGCGGGTGAGCCACCCCCACCTGGGCGAGCGCCGAGGGGACCCTCCCGGGGCACTGCCTCCGACTGGAGCACTTACTCCGTGCTCTGGGCGGCCTGCTCACGTGCTCTGATTCAGGCTGTAAGTGGTGTGGCGCATGTGTCACTGTAACGCACGCTGGGCCACCCCACCTGCCAGCCACGGGCAGGCTCCACGTCCCACCCTGGGGGCCTTGGCTGGGACGGAAGAAAAGTCAGAGCGTCTGGGCCCGTGGAGGCCCAAAGCTTGAGTAAGAAAGGGCAAGGCTTTGCATGAGGGCTGTGTGGTGTCAGGAGCAGGGGTGGGGGGCAAGTGGCAGAGGCCACAGAGCTGCCATGGCTGCGCCCGTGACCGGGCCTCGTGGGCGGGACCGGCTGGATCCCAGACGGCATCTCTGGAGCTGCGCCCCAGACCTGGTGGTACGGAGAGTGGTGCTCGGGCAGAGGGCGGGTTCACACCACCCCCAGGCCTTGGGGCCGGGCGGTCACTCCCCTGCCCGCTCCGCTGCTTCACCGTCTGTGAGACGGACGCTATCCACGTGGCAGGGCAGCTGCGGTGACGGCAGCGACCTGTTGTCCTTTGCTGTGCCCGACCCCGTAGGCCTCACGCTGTTTTCATGCAGTCTTACTTGCAGTGCCCCATAGTCTATGACACTCTCTTTCCCTTCCCAAGAGAGACAGGGGCCACGTGCTCTGGCCTGCCTTTGCCCCGCCCTGTGGACAGGCTGCAAGAAGCTGCAAGAACCCAGTGCCACCCAGCAGCTGACCAGCCCACGGCCCTGCGTGGCCTGAGCACCCTTGTCTGCACCTCTGCGTGCCCCTCCTGGGCCCGACCCTTGCTCTCATCACGTCACCCTAGGGTTCCAAGAGCCAGTTCTCGGCAGCAAAGCCTCCCAGAGCCGGCAGAGAGAGACGCAGCTCTGGGGGCTGAACGAGGGGAGGCTTCCGCGCACAGGCTGGGCCGCGCCCCGGGCAGGGCGGGAGAGGGCTGGGCCCCTGCACCTACCGAGCGAGTAGAGGGCGATCCTGCCGATGAACTTGGAGAGCCTCCCGTACAGCAGGGAGCACAGCGAGTTGGTGGCCGAGAAGCAGATCATCACGTAGCCCACGAAGTGGATGCCCAGCACACAGGAGGTGTAGGACTGCGGGGAAGCAGAGGTGTGATGCCGGCCTCGGCAGCACCCTGCGGGGGTGCTCCCGACCACGGACCTAGCGCAGACTGTCCTGGGGGCTGACCGTGTCCTACGGGGCCAGTAGCGGCTAGAGAAGATAGGGGACAGCGACGGGTCTCCATAACGGACACCAGAGGAGAGTGGGGAGAGGCTGAGCTGAGCGGCCTCAGTCATACTGCCCTCTCGGGTTGGCACTCACCGCCCCACTCCTGTCCCTGGGCAGACCAAGAACAGATATGCAGGAGGGCTTGGGACTAGGACCCTGCCAGCACGTCTGGGCACAGTCTTCGGCCAAAGTAGCAGGCCTGTGTCGGTGGCAGGCCTGTGTGTGTGTGTGTGTGGGGGGGGAGGGGTGTGTCCAGAGCACGAGTCATGTGACTTCCGCCCTCTTGCTTTCCCTCTTGGAACCACTGAGCCGCTCTGTCAAGACTGTCCCAGCAGCAGAGTTGTCAGGGAACATCTCAGACACCCAAATGCCACACAGGCTGTGCTGGGGCCAAAAGACACGGTGGCTGGTCTGAAATGCAAATGCCACTGGGCATGCTGCCTCACCTTCTGGGCTGGCACTTTGGGGGAAGTGGACGGAGCACACTTGGTAAGGTACAGGAGAGGGCGTGACCGTGAGCAAAGGGCTGCGGGCTCTCGAAGGCCTCGTCAGCCTCACATCCGGTCTGACCCATGGGCCCTGCAGGACAGGACGCCACACTGGCAGGTGGCCCGGAGAGCGGCGAAGTTAGTGAGAAGTCCCAAGGGGACTGGCTAGCGCTAGGGACAGTGGCCACTCTGTGCAGCCGTCGCCACTGCTCCTGCTGCCCCTGTGCACAGAGTGGCCGGCAGCATGTGGACAGGCTGAGGGAGCAGGGGAGCGGGCCTGAGGACACGGGGCTGCAGAGTGTGACCGAGAGCACAGCTCCCGAGGCCAGGACTCAGAGGACCCCGGCGCCATGCGTGGACCGGCACTGCCCCCGAAATTAGCTGAGCAGTGGGAATGTAGATGAGGTGTGGGCAGGGCATGAGCGAGTCCTGGGTGCCCGGAGGCCCGAGCCGCTCTCTCCGCAGCCACCCCTCAGCCCAGGAGACGCATCATCCCAGGGAAGAAGCTGAAGTGCCTGAGGTCGGAAGTCCTGATAGCTAGGATGGCCGACGGGGCCACTGCTCGCTGGGAGCCACACACGCCCGGTTCCCTACAGCTGGCCTGGCGGGTGGCCCTCAGGGGGGCACAGGCGGGCCAGTGCGGACACGTGCCGGCCGCCCGCTCCCACGCACCCTTGTGTACTCGCCCGAGAGGAAGCCCTGCTGCAGCCCGCTGTACAGCGGCAGGAGCACGAGCAGCTGTAGCCGCCGGTCCCTGAGCAGCCGGAACGTCGCCAGCAGCGTGGACCAGAATGCCAGCCTCTTCCTGTCGCTCTGCTGCTGAACGTTGTGCAAGGGCTCCAGAAACGCGGCTATCAGCAAGACCGCCAGTACGCCACTCCCTGGGGGGACAGAGGAGAGTGAGTCAGTGGCGACAGGTCTGGGGGGCACGGGTTCACGGCGGTCGCTTCGTCCTTTTGAGACAGACAGATCCCAGACATCCCTCGCCTAACCGAAGCCTGCTCATGATGCCGGTCGCACTTGGTCGCACACGCGGCCGTCCGTGACTGCTGGGAACGCCCAGGCTCCCACGCACCTGCCACGGCAGGTCAGTACTGTCCTCACGGCATAAAGCGTAACACCCAGCGAGGAACCTGATGTCGCCGGCGTCCTTGCCCACTGATGGGCTAGTTCTCATCCTGCTCCTGGGGTAGTGACATTTATGGGCGGCAGTGAGAATGCCCGCGAGCCACGGTCATCCATGTCCCCTGGTCCCCTCGGATCAGGCTTGCCCGTTGTGGCCTTGCAGGCCACGGGGCACCCCAGGCAGCCAAGCCCGTCCACACACCGGGTGAGTCCCAAGGACAAGGCATACCCCTTGCCACCAGCTGTAGAAGGCTCCTGTCCACGGCCTCACCTGTGGCAGGGACTTTAAACCTAACTTCCAGAACGAGAGGCCGTGTGGCAGCCTGTGTGACAGGGCTGAGGTGTGTGCGCCGATCTTGTGAGACCAGAGCCTCCTGAAGGCACCGTGGGGTGAAGCCGACCTCCGCACTGTGGGCTGTGTTCCAGAGGGCCCTTCACTAGCAGTGGCCTTGGGGACTGCGAGCCCAGGAACCTGGGGGTGGGGGCGCAGGGGCGCCTTCTTGCTCCTGAAGCTTCCCTATTTAATTGCCAGAGGACTCGCTCACTCACTAGGCCCATCGAGAAAGCCTGTACGCGGAGCAGGGTCACGCCCCAGCCCTTCTCCCCGTCTACACCCGTGTGTGCACATGTGTCTGCTGTGTTTTGCAAGTTGCCAGGTCTGGGATTCAAACCGTAGTCAGCCACGCAGGGTGCAGCTCCCTTAACCTCTAGGATACAGGGCCAGCCCTGTTTTCTCGCTATGGTAACATGGCCATGATTTAAAAAAGGAGACGCAAGGGGTCCTGCAGGAAAGCCACGGCCACCTGCATTGCATGATCTCGGCATTCCGCACACGTGAAGGGACTTGAACTCCCTTAGGTCACTGGGTTCTGTGTGGGCCGAGAGTCCCCTGCGCCCTGTACACAGGGCCTGGGAGTGCTATCTGGGAGTGTGGGAGCCGGAGCCCAGGCGTGCCCCTGAGGGGAATATGGACAGGGAAAACGGGCCTCGCAGCCACGGGGGTACGGCAATGCGCTGCTCTGTGGCCCGGGCAGTTCTAGGACGGGGCTCGCAGACCACAGCCTGTAGTCACGTCGGGCTGAGAGCTTGCTTTGGAAAATTGGCTCCTTGGAACAGCCACGCTCCCCCGCCCTCACCGCGGCCATGCTCCCGCGCCACCGCCCCTCTGCAGGTGCCGTGGGGCCGCGGGGTACTGCCTCCTCCTGAGCCCCAGGCCGGTCTCGGCTCCCGTGAACCTCTCCCTGGTGTCCCAGGCCCCAATTTTGCTTCCCTTCACTGGCTATCCACAGAGAAGCCCGGGGGCCTCTGCTCCGCGCCCCCACTCTCTCTCTGGGTCTCTGGCCAGCCCAATTTCTCCACTAGAACAAACTTCGACCAGGAGTGTCATGACAGCCTCAGGGCAACACGCCAGGGAGGACTGCGCGGTGACGGGGACCGAGGGCCGCGGCCCGCTGCTGCCCCTGCGTCAGTCCCCGCCTCAGGAAAGCCCGTGTCAGAGGCTAGGGTTCCCAGGTCACTCGGCCTTAAGGATGGCCACGCCACCGAGCCCTGGTCTGCTGCACTGTCCACTAGCAGCCGTGAGCCCTGTGACCCGGAGCGTGTGGCGTGGCTGAGGGTGCAGGGCCTTCTCCTCTGCCACAACCGAGAAGCACACCTGCCTGTGGGCGCCATGCCGGGCTGCAGGTGTGAGCCGGCCCTCACCACGCCCTGGCGCTCCCTGCTGTCTGGACTTCTGAAGAGAAGCAGGACTTCCCAGGGGAGGAAAGGTTACTTGGGGCCAGGCAGTGGCTCAGCAGTGATACCACGACACCAGCATTGGACGGTTCCGGGTTCGAGTGTGAGGTCTCCCTGAACACACTGGACACGTGGGCTTGTGACAGCTGGGCTGGCGAGGCCGGAGTGGGCTGGGAGAGGACCCTGCGGGCGTGTCTCGCCCCGTCTCTCTGAAGAAACTTTAGAAGGATTACATATGTTCTGGGGTGACGGTCTTTCTGCACGGCCCCGAGGCGAGCTTGCTGCCAGCCTCCCTCCCGCTCCAGGAGCACAGGTACCTGTGTAGATGCCCAGCAGGGTGAAGATGAGCTCCTGGGAGGGGCGGTGGGTGCTGTTGGTGGCCACGGAGGCCATCAGGCAGTCGCTGGCCCCGCAGGACAGGAGCTCCTCCTCCGGGATGGTCTCTGTGAAGGCAGAGCAGACGTGATGTGACAGCAAAGCGACCCATGGGAGTGGGCACTCGGGCACGGGAGGGACACCAGCAGCCGGGGCCAGGTGAGGACATGCCAGGGCAGGACACGTGCATGGGCACCCGGGCCAGGTGGGGACACGCCAGGTCAGGACGCGTGCATGGGCACCTGGGGCCAGGTGGGGACAAGTGACACCAGGACATGTGCATGGACACCCGGGGCCAGGTGGGGACATGCCAGGGCAGGACACGTGCATGGGCACCCGGGGCCAAGTGGGGACACGTGACACCAGGATGTGTGCATGGGCACCTGGGGCCAGGTGGGGACATGCCACACCAGGACGTGTGCCCATACACCAAGTTGAAATGTGTGTGGGCACACTGAGGCAGGTGTGGGCACACTGAGGCAGGATGACCTCACACAAGCCACTGTGGAGGGCGGGTCTCAGAGCACGTTTACCCTCAATGGCGTCTCGAGGTGGTGGGGCAAAGGCCGTACAGAGCCCGGCCTGGACTCAGAGGGGGGACGGGACTGAGGCCCAGGGCCTCCGTGCTCGCCTACGCAGCTACGAATATTCAGCCTTTCAGACGTGGCCACAGAGAAAGAAGGCGTGCCGAGCTGGTTGGGCATGCTGGGCACGCTCCGGTCCGAGAACCAGCCCGGACCGTGGCGGGTGGTGGCACGCCTCCCTGTCTGAGACCTAAGGCCAGCTCCTGCATCTAGAAAGAATCAGTGTGCACTACCGAGGACCCCCAGCCAGGGCCCAGCCAGAGCCTCAGGAGAACGGCACGGGGATAGAACCCTGAGCGTGTCCCTGTATTCGTGAAGCCAATTTTACCGCCCAACACTTGGAAGGATCTTCCCAGCTGGCGAGAGACGGCAGAAAGAATGGGCCCTCGGCCTGGCTTCTGCACCTGCCACTGCTCGAGAGCGACTCACTGAGCGTCTCTGCGCCTCGCCCCGGCACGAGACCAGGCCAGCACCAGGCGCCTCCGCTGCGTTCTGTGGGACGCTCAAGCCAGTGGAGCCCGTGTGAGTTACCTCGCGAATCCCTTCTCCAGAAGCACTTAGCAAGTGACGACATCGCGGCAGAAAAGGGGCGAGGGCTCTGGCTCGAGTCCCCAAGCGGCCACTCGTCGTACACAGAATAGAGAGTAGGAGGGCCAGGGCACAAGGGAGGGCATGCTGAGTCTAGTCAGGGCCGTCCGTCCTGTGAGGACGGCAGAGCGCGTTTTCCTGGCGTTGGCTTAAATCCTCACCAGGGCTGTGCAAGGCGCCAGGCGACACACGGGTCTCAGTCCGTGTCTGGGCAAAGGTGGTGGACACACGTGAGCTACAGCTCCAGTCTCTCACGTGGTCAGATGTCAGGGACAGGCCCGACACACGGCATTCAGAGCACTGGCCAGGGACGGCAAGTGAGCACAGCTGTCCTTCCGAGTCTGCAGAGGCCACAGAAGGGCCAGCTGCCGGGGAAAGCAGCGGCCCGGCCCGACGCTCCGCCAGGCCGGAAGCTGTGGCAGGTCAGGGGCTGTTCCCAGTCTCCTGTGCCACCAGGCGGGCACCCCGGAGCTGTGAGCATGGCTGGCTGGAAAGGCTGGGGTGGAGGTCGGGACCGAGACCTGTCATGGTTGCTTATCACTCATGAAAGGGATGAATAATTTTCTTTCTTTCTTTCTTTCTTTCTTTCTTTCTTTCTTTCTTTCTTTCTTTCTTTCTTTCTTTCTTTCTTTCTTTCTTTCTTTCTCTTTCTTTCTTTCTTTCTTTCTCTCTCTCTCTCTCTCTCTCTCTCTCTCTCTCTCTCTCCTTCCTTCCTCCCTCCCTCCCTTCCTTCCTCCCTTCCTTCCTTCCTTTCTTTCTATTTTTTTTTAGAGTTTTTTGCTATAGGGCGTGTGCATGCCAGAAAGACAAAGACAGACAGAAAGCGAGAAATCAGCCCCCAGGAGGGATGGCCACGCCGCAATCCCTTCTCCTCCATTCTCCTCTCGGGATCTTGGGCACGCACACACATGCTCCTGGCATGAGTTTAAGCCACCGGGTCTAGGACTTGAACCACAGTCAACTACATGGGAGTCCAGAGACATGGCCATTATGCCAACTGCTGGTCCCATAATAACGTGTCTTTTTAAAAGGTCAAAGTGAAATTACGAGCAGAGACACGTGGCACACTATTGTAGTTTTAATCAGCAAGGCCTTCGCACCCGGGAAGCCACCTTGCTGTGGTGTGGGTCCATGGCCTGGTGAGTTCATGGACCGAGTCCTGCCCCAAGAGTCCAGCTCGGCTGGGCCTAGAACCTGAGACACACAGATGAGGTACACACGCACACGTGCCCAGCATGAGTTTAAGCCACCGGGTCTGGGACCCAAACCACAGTCGACTGCATGGGAGTCCAGCAGCATAGCTATTACACCAATGGCTGGTCCCTAAAGTAAGTAAATAAATAAATGGAACCATGATGTGACCTTTATCTTTCCCAGGACACCCCCTTCTGCCATTGCTCTGGCCCAGAGGGCCACCTGCGGAAGACACGGCTCTTCAGACCCTGTGTCCTGGGAGGAGCAGGGACCGAAGGCTGAGCCAGGGCAGGCACAGCCTGGGCCTTGCCTTCCAGCCCCACCATGCAATAAAGGTGGTGTCGAGCCAGTGCCTGACCCTCAGGGGAACCCACTCACTCCACGCTGCCCCTCACCTCTGCTGGGAGACTGGCCGAACACCAGCGCCGAGATCAGGTTGCCCCACACGCCGGAGGACTGGAAGATGAGGAAGAAGATGCCGAAGTACTGGTTCACCACGTCCTTGGCCTGCTGGCCCGCCCTCCCGGCATGCCTGTTCCCCAGGACGGTGAGGTAGGTGCACTGAGCGGACCACAGCGGGGCGGCGCTCAGCCCCAGCAGGATGGAGGTGGGGATCAGGGTGTACCTGCAAGAGAGCACCGCGATGGCACGCCGCCCGCGTCTGGGAGCCCTGGAGCAGGCCCCACATGGCACGGCACGGCCTGCGGTGTGGGCAGTCCGGGTCGGTGCACTCACCATGTGACTCAGATAAACAGCAAAGGCAGCGAGGGACAGAAAGCGGAACCAGGAAGCCCCCACAGCGCCTGTGGGGGGGCCCGGGGAAGGCGGCTGGGGCCGAGGGCACCCCTTGGGTGTAAAGCACTGTGCCGGCTCCACGCAGGGGCGACCGGGACGGGCGCGGGGAGGGGCCGTACCAGCTGGCGTAGAAGTTGCCCAGCGAGAAGGCCACGTAGCCACACATGGAGCCCGCGATGGTCCACTTGCAGCCCAGCCTGGCGATGAGGATGGGCGGGAGGAACATGGAGGACAGCAGCATGGAGCCGTAGAGGGTGCTGAGTGCCGTCACGCCCAGGCCCTCCTCGCTGTAGAGGCTGCTCTGTGGGCACAGACAGCTCTGTCAGAGGACGTGCGGGGTGTGGGGGCGAGGTCACGGCAGGGTCGGGGACTCCTGCCCTGGGAGCCCCTTTGGGGCCATTGGGGGCAGACTGAAGGCCACGTCCCAAGGCCATCAGCTGTCCCAACACGAGGGATAGAGCGGCCGACACCCCTGCCAGCGCTCGTGCGTCCAGGGTGGGCTCTCGAGCGCCCACAGACACCTGCCCTCCCGCCGAGAGCTGAGGGTGGAGGAGCAGCCAGGTCTTCAGGCAGGAGCACAGGCACCTGGGGTGGGGACAGGAAGAGGGGATAGGCATTGGCGTGCGCCCAGCCACATGCGGGCCGCCGGCGCACAGCACCTCGGCCTGGGGCCAGCCACCCAGCCTTCCGCCCAGCACCGCGGACAGTGCCGTGACCAGGCTGCCACCAGGGTGCCACGAGGCTGCTCGGACGCAGACGTCTGTTTCCTCAGAGTTCTAGAACCCAGTCCGAGACCAAGCAGCTGTCGGGGCTGGCTCCTCCAAGGTCTCCCCCCTGGTTTGCAAACAGCCATCTTCTTGTCACGTCCCCAGGAAGCCGTCCCGGCTGGGTCCCCAGCTTGTCTTGCACCAGGCCGGGGACCAGGACCGGCCAACGACTCAGTTACCCCTTATAAGGCCCATCTCCTAGGGCGGCCACACCCTGGGGTTCTCGGGCTCAGGCTTCCACAGATACACCTGGGGGACACGACCCAGCCCCAGCACCGTAAATGCTGCTGCTGTCTGTTCCCTACAGCAGGCAGCCTAGGTGACACAGGAGAGCCTGCCCCGGCCAAGGCGCGCCCTCCACAGGGCTCCCTGGGCGGTGCCCTTCCAGACCCTACCCATCCTTCTAGCAGGTCGGGGGGCTCTAAGACCCTCCCCGAACACCTCGTCCCTAGAGAGCTCGATTTTGCTCTTGCTCTGGAACCTCTCTCTCGGCAAGCCAGGCACCCCGCCCTGTACCCCAATGTGTCCCCAGCTGGGCCCAGCCTCTTGGTGTAAAAAATCTGCTTAGGGCTCGTCTGAAGCAGGCCCTTGAGAATACTCACGGCCAGAACTGAAAACACCGTGGCCAGGCCCACGAATGTTCTGAAATCTTGGTGAAGAGGAAGCTGAACACCACCCTCCAAAGTGGGGGTGCTCTGGGAATGTCGGGGTGTCTCCAGGGTGGCGAGGAGCACCAAGCCAGTGCGAGGCCAGGGTCCGGCCTGAGCCTTTGTTGTTTGCAGATCCCTGCAGGAGGTACTGGGCCGAGGCGTGCCTGCCTCTGCACAGGGGAGCGGACGCTGGGACTCCCGTCCACTGCAGGCCGCTGAGCGGCTGCCCGCCGGGAGGCAGGTGTGTCATGCCGGGTCTGGTCGTAAGCCGCTGGAAAGGCAGGCTTCAGTTCCCAAAGTAGGAACACGCTTTTACAGTGAGCGTCGTCTTCTGTATGAACAACCATGTTGAACGCCTGTATCTACATGTGTATTTGGAGCGCTGACCCAAAAACACACGTGTGCGCATGTGCAGACCAGCCATGCACACGCCGGCCTTCCTCTGCAGACTTGCAGAAGTGAAGGCCACTCATTCTGTGAGAAGGTGGCGGAGCACCCCACAGAGGGTCTGGGCGAGCTCTGGGGGAGGTGGGGATGAGGAGCCACTGCCCCCAGGACAGTGTCCGCAGGACCAGCAGATGGCCTACTGCCACGCACACCCACTGCGCACCGCGCTGGCTGGTGTCAGGAGGGGCCGTGGGTGGGGGTGCTTGTCCCGCCCCAGATCCTGCCGGGCTGCAGGTCTGCTTCTCTGACGTCGTCCGGTCTTTCGAGGAAGAAGGGATCACACCAAGGGGCAGTGGCTGGAGGCTGCGGGTCTCTCCCCGAGGGTGTCCTTGGCATGCAGCACATCCAGCTGCCACCTGAGTGACTCCTGAGCACGCACCCCAGGGCCAGGACGCTGCACATTCCTCTGCAGCGTGAGTGGGTCAGCACAGCCTATGGGGACCCGCCAGGGCAGCTGCCAAGGCTCTCCCTCCTCCGCCTTCTGAATTCAGAGCCCACTGACACCCGGCTGCACCCAGGACTTCCGACCCATGGAGGCCAGACCTGAGCCTGGGGGAGCTGGCCTGGGTGCTGCCTTGGAGGAAGCTCTGCAAAGGGACGGTGGCCCGAGGGCCACAGCCTGGCTGGCACATGCGGCCCGAGCTCAGCACTGCCCCACCAGCGAGGCTCACGCGCGATCACGAGGGCAATGATGACAGAGTTCCAGGGCGACGCGCCCTCTGAGCCACATGGAGGGAGACGGCGCCTCCTCTGGCGGGTCTGTGGAGACCTCTGTTAGCTGCCACCTCAGTCTCACAAGCCCAGGCAGATGCAGAGCCCAGAGGAACGCCACGGAGAGCCGAAGTCCGAGAAGTCAAGGCCACAGCCACAGCCACAGCCAAGCCCTGAGTTCATGAGTCCAAAGTGTGTGTGCCACAGTGAGGGCATGGATGTGGCTCTGAGCCCTGCCAGGTACTCTGCCTCTGTCCCAGCTGCTCTGCCTCTGTCCCGGCCGCTCTGCCTCTGTCCCGGTCGCTCTGCCTCTGTCCCGGCCGCTCTACCTCTGTCCCGGTCGCTCTGCCTCTGTCCAGGGCACTCTGCCTCGGTCCAGGCTGCTCTCCTTCGGTCCCAAGTACAGAGCAGCTGCCTGACCTGCCTGGCCTACAGACCAGTGAGGACTTGCTCACTGGCTGTCAGAAGCTCTAAGTGTCTGTTAGGTGACAGCCCAGGCCACAGGAAGCGACTCGGCCTCCTCAGGGGACGATGACAGCCGAGGCCAGGCCAGTTCTCTGTGCTTATTCCCATCAGTGCCCAGACGCAGAACTAACTCCCCAGGGGAGTGTCAGCCCTGCTTCCGTGCGCACGGCCAGCGCCATGGCGCTTTTACTGCTGTATGCACGTCCACCCCCTGAGAGGCAGTGAGAGGACGTGCTCCCTGGGGGCAAGGAGGGAGGCCACACTGCACGCCCTGCTCCACCCTGTCTTGGATCCCGGGCACGCATGCGTGCGCACACTCATGTTTCTTTCCAGTCGCGGGGTCGGGGACTGGAACCGAGCGTCTGCCCCGTGGGACCCAGCTGCCTTAGCCACCACGCCCTGAGTGGCCTGCCGCAGCCTTTCAGCAATGGTCAGTACGTTTTCAAGTGACTCACTGGCCTGAGGTGGAAAGAGAACCTTAGAAGGTCAAATACACGGGCTTTTCATCAGAGTCCAGAGCCTGGGTGCCTACAAGCCTATGCAGTTCATAAACTCATGCCAACGCCCCGACCACAAACGAGGGCCACGTGTGGCAGAGCTAACGTGACTGTGCGCGTGTCTGCTTCGACCACCCCGAGAGGACAGCCTGCCCTAGTCACTGTGCCGAGGCCTGACACGCTAAGGGTCGGACGTTCACTGTGCTGGGCCAGCAGGTGGCGTGGAGGGCTTGACCTAGGCACTCGACCCCACACGGCCAACTGCGTGGTTTGAGTTCCAGACCCAGTGGCTTGAAAATCACGCTGGGTGCACGTGCGTGCGTGCCCAAAATCTGGAGAGGAGACTGGAGGAGAGGGATCGTGGCACGGCCATCCGGGGCTGATTTCTCACTTCCCCACTCTGTGTCTCTTCTGTGAGCATGTGCCCAACCTCACACTGAAGATAAATAAATAAATAATACACACAGGCCACGCCGTCAACGGGAGGGAACTGCCGTCACGGGACTGCGTGTGAGGCCGTGTGGGGCCCAGCCTTGGGCATAGGTGGTGACCCAGCACCCTGCAGGGCTGCAAGCCACATGGCCAACCGCAGGGTTGGAGCCGAGTCACCAGGCGTGTGCACATGTCTGAGACCCTAACTGGTTAAAGGCCAGGGAAGGGTCACCGTGTGACGAGACCCTTCTCTCTCATAAAAGGAAGAAATAAGCTTTTAAAAAAGAGAAGAAAGGGGCCAGCAGGTGGCGTAGGGTTAAGGTGCTGGACTTCCATGTGGGTGACTACAGTTAGAGTCCCGGACCCAGTGGCTTGAAACTTACACTGGGAGTGTGCAAGTGCATGCCCAAGATCCCGAGAGGAGAATGGAGAGGTGGGGACTGCAGTGTGGCCATCCCCTTGGGGAGTGATGTCTCTCTTTCTCTCTCTGTCTGTCTCTCTGGCAAGTGCATATGCCCTATAGCAAAAATCTCTCCAAAAAAAAAAAAAAGAAAAAGAAAGAAAAGAAAAAGAAAAATCACTGTTGGTTTCAGACGGGTTTTGAGTGGTGAAGGACAACTCAGTGACTTGTCTAAGAGGCCGCCCTCCTTCATGGCTATGGGGGTTCTAGGAGTCCGAGAGGAGTTCAGGAGCAGGGTGGTGCAGGGGTCACCCCATTTACCTGCAGGTTCTGCAGACCCCCGTAGGCTGTGAAGAGAAGCAGAAATCCGAGGGCGACCACCAGGACGTTCTTGAGACTGTTCTCCATGGTGCAGGTGGACAGCGCCGGCCGTCAGGGGCACGCACGGTGTGGCTCCCTGGAAGAGACCAGCCGGGCCCGGCCAGCAGTCTGTATCGGAAGTCCATCCTCGCTCCCGAGCAGAGCGGTTAGTCATTAGGCTGTCGCTGGTTACTGCTGACCCCGTGAAACAAGGAGTGGTTACTCATTCACCTTTCCACACTCCGCAGCCACTTCCTGTGCTATCGGCAGGAGCGCGGTCCTACTCTCTGCCTGCTGATTTCAGTGCACGTGGTCTTCGTGGTGGAAAATACCTTTCACACCGTGTATGTCACTACACGAAACACCACCTCCCACATTAGGTGAAAGTGCCAAGCATGCAGAACATGAACGCCCTGTAGTCTTAGGGAGCAGAGCATAAACAGCTACTTCAACATACACAGGTGGACTTCTAGAAACGAGCTAACACGACCGAGATCCCAGGGCCAAAGTCTCAGTATTTATAACACTGTGCTTTTTTTTTTTTTTTTTTTTTTTTTTTTTTTTAAGATTTCTGCCATAGGGTACAGGTGCATGTGCTCACTGGAGAGGAGAGAGACAGAGATAGAGAGAAAGTGAGAAACCACCTCCTGGTGGTGTGGATGGGGATGGCCTCACCAGTCTACCCTCCTCTCAGGATTTTGTGCACACACACACACACACACACACACACACACACACAACCCAGAATGATTTTCAAGCCACCAAGTTTGGGACTTGAACCATGATTGACCACAAAAGAATCCAGCTGCCTTGGGATCAGCAGTTGGTGTAATGGCTATGTCGCTGGACTTCCATGTAGTTGACCACGGCTCAAGTCCCAGACTCGGTGGCTTAAACTCACGCCGGGTTTGTGTGCATGCGAGCCCAAGATCCCGAGATGAGAAGGGAGGAGAAGGGACTGAGGTGTGGCCATCCCCCCTCGGGGGTGATTTCTTGCTTTCTGTCTTACTGTCTCTCTGTCTCTCTCTTTCTGGCGAGTGCACGTGCCTATAGTAAAGACCCCTCAAAAAAAAAAAAAAAAAAAAGAAAAAAAAAGAAAAGAAAAGAATCCAGCTGCCTTAACTACCATGGCATGTGGTGGCCCCTGCTGTGATCACTTCTTTCCATTTTAATTTATTTTGTGCATTCAATCACTGTACGTCGCTTAGCCTGCAGCGTGAATTTACCTAACGTGAATACACTTCGCTGCAGTGCAGCCGAGGGTGCTGCGTGGTACTGTCGACAGTAGAACGTCCACGAGCGCAGGACTCTGCAACGTGGTGCAGTTCCACATGTGCCTTCCAGGGTACTGCATCCGTGCTGGGTCGTCGCGAGAACTCGTCGGGCTGTCCAAGACTGGAAACCGAGCTTCAGGACAGTGGAATGCTGTAGAACTGGGTCCAGTCCCGCCCTAGCTAACACGAGAGCCGCTGACCACTAGTCTGTGGCTAAGTGCCTAGAATGTGGCTTGCACAACAGAGGAACTGAATTTTTAACTGCACTCCCACGTGGTCGATGAGGTTCAAGTCCCGGACCTGGAGGCTCTCTCTCTCTCTCTCTCTCTTTATCTCTCTCTTTCACTCTATCCCTCTTTGGTCAAATTAAAATAAATGAATAAAGTTAACTGTGATTCATTTTCATTCCTTAAAATGAAAATTGAAGTTAACTACATGTAGATAGTGGCCACTGAACTGGCCTAAGGTTTTAAAGGATTTACCCAAACCTCGTAGCTAATAAACAAGGAATCCTTTTTCTTACTAAGTTGTTAGTAAAACCTGTTGTTCTAAGATTGTTTCCAAGGTTCTCTGAACTGAGTGCTTTCATGTAGTTTGGCCCTAGAAGGCCAAGCTTACGGCACTGGAGAGCTGACGCACACCGGCCTCCTGTCCAGGAGACGGACAGCTGTCCACCGTACCAGCTGAGCAGTCTGACTAGCGAGGCACGGGGTACAGTTCTGCAGCTAGACTTATTCCTATGGGAATAAAGCTACATGAACATGCGGTTTTACATGTTGGCTGGACGGACCGTCACGCTTACACAGACACCCACGCGGTCTTGTTCAGGGACAGCGGTCACAGAGACCAGAGTGTTCCAGGTCAACCCTATGCTTAATTTCTCAGGTGGGTCACGTGGTTCTCTGAATCTTGGGTTTCTCTTGGTAAAAGGAGGGTTGCAAAAGAATAAGAAGCTAACAATTTGTTGAATTGACAGAGGGCCAACGTGCTCAGCAGAGACAGCCATGAAGAAGGAGAAAGCTCTCCGAAGGGGCGTGGTCACGCCCGGTCCCATCTCCTCCATTTCTCCGTCCAGTGTTTTTTTCTTTTTTCTTTTCTTTTTTTTTTTTTTTGGAGGAGGGTGCATGTGCTCACCAGAAAGACAGAGACAGACAGAGAGACAGAAAGCGGGAAATCACCCCCCAGGGGGCATGGCCACGCTGCAATCCTTTCTCCTCCATTCTCCTCTCGGGATCTTGGGCACGCACACACACGTGCCTGGCGTGAGTTTTAAGCCACGGGGCCCGGGACTTGAACCGTGGTCAACTACATGGGAGTTCAGCAACATAGCCATTACACTAACTGCTGGTCCCCTATCTGGTGTTTTTCAAACTGCAGGGACCAGGATACGAACCGTAGTCAGCCATGCAGGATCTGGCTTTCTGAACCACTAGGCTACAGGGCCAGTCCAAGCTAGTAACTTTTAAAGCCCTGGAACAGCTCTTGATACATAGTACTTACCATAAATGTTAATTGACAAATGACGTTTTGGCTTTCAGAAAAAGAGTAAGCTGTAGTAATACTGAAGGAGCCGTCGCACTCACAGACGTGACTGTCTCACGTCAACCTTGTTCTCCGTCGACGAGTTCATTCATTCATTCTGAAGTCATGGCTTCAGTCGTGCCAGACTGTCCTCCTCTCCCTCCCAGTTCCTCCCCTTTGTCTAAGTTAATGGGGGTTTAAAGAAACAAACAATGCATTTTACAATCGGTCTTGGTCTCCAGGGCAAAGACACATCTTACACGAGATGCCTGCCGGCACCACGACAGAGCTGGTGACGTGACAAGGACAGTCACCCTGCAGGACTCACATGTCACGGGGCCTCTGTCCTACCCAGACTTGGAAGCCCCTCCCCACTAACTCGCAGGCCCGCAGAAGACTGCGCTGGATAGGAGAGGAGGCTGGCGCGCTCAGGAGCCCCGGGGCGGGCTCGCCTCTCAGAGCTGGTGCTAGCGGAAGGAGTTGTGCCTGAGCCTGGAGCTGGCCGAACCTCCAGCAGGAGCTGAAGAGCTGGGACTGCACGGCTCGAAAGGTACCAGAATCGCTGGGCACCTCTCAGTAGCACCTAGGCCGTATAGGCCAGAGGAAGGCACGATCTCTAGGATCTGCTGGAATCCGACCATCGCTTACTGGGTATGAAAATGGAAGGTACAGAGCCGGGGTGAGCGGAAGAGTGAGCACTGGGACCCGCCGTCCTGCCGTCATGGGCTCCCAGAGGTCCAGGCTCCGGGCGCCGCGAATGAGCCCTCCTCCCCTCCCACGCCGTCTGTGGCGCCCACAGGCGCTGCCCATGCCTTCACACCTCCTGGTCCTTCATGTCCCTCTCCTTAGTGTTCAGAAAGAAGCAGAACATTGAAGGGCCACAGAAGTGGCAGATGCTGTGCTGACGGTAACGTGCACAGCAGTAGCCTCGGCCGACAACTCTGCAGTGCTCACGCTGGGAAAACTCATTGTGTGCTGTCATGATGTACAGTGATTAAATGTAAAAAAAGTATATGAAACATTTTAAAAAGAATCGCATTTTAGATCAGTAAACGTTTCCGAAGAAGTTAAAGGCCACTCTTAAATTAAGGGATGTCTAATCACTGGTTCGCTCTTTTAAAAAGTATTTGAGTAAGCAAATTACTTTAATGTTCTTGACATTCAAATCTAAAATGTGTATGGTAGAAGTAAAACCAAATGCTGAGTTGTCGGAAAAGGCATGACGCTATGACCCAGTTAATTCAATGCGTTCTGTTCGTGAGTCACATTTTCAGCTACATAAAGACGGGGAAATCTGTCTAAGTACAGAGCAAAACAAGTGACTGCCTGCCTTAGGAATTCTCGCACTTTGTAAATAAATGTACTGGCTGTTTCATTTTTGTTCGTCGTTGTTTAAAAAGGAAGAGCAATTTGCATCAGCACCATATGGCTTGAGAAAGTGTTTTCTGGAGGCAAACATTCCAGAGCGCCCGGAGCCTGGGACACACTGGCAGCCCTGCTGGGCTGGCAGGTCAGCGAGGAGTAGCGTCCCGGCTGGACAGACCTCCCAGGTGCGTCAGGGGCACCTCACTTGGCCTCTTCTGAGGCAAAGCTGGCATTAACAGGCCTCACGGGCCTCCACTGGTGCCCGTCACCATCAGAGAGGGCAGAGAGCACCTTGGCCGATAGGCTGGCACTGCATCAGCCCTCCAGGGTGTGGCTGGCACTCCCTCGGTGCCCCAAATGCAGGGCCCCCTCCTCTCTGGGTCCTTAGTGGATCTGAGGATGGCCTGACTCAAGCCAAAGTCGTCCCAAGGAGTCTGCAGGGCCGCTGGGCTGCGGCATGTGGCCAGGCTGAGACCCTCACGGACTGCAGTGAGGGGGCCCGGCCTGTGGTTTCTCACTTCCTCCTGCTCCTGGGAGTGCGAGTCAGAGACTCAGAGCGCAGGCATCTCCACTGCCCCCGTGTCGGGGTTACGGGAGTTGCTGGTTTAGGACATGCACGCACATGCACACGCATACATAGACTGCATACACATACACGCATGTGCGTGCACACGCACACACACCTTTTTTTCCCCTAAAAGGGCAGCTCCGTGCCTTGTGCAGTGAGACTGCAGCTGCTGGGCTGCTGAGGGGCCTCTCCCTCCTGCAGGGCTCCTCAGGGCCCACCCTGTGCTGGCCTCCACAGGTGCAGGGGTGTGCACGGGCAGGAAGTGGCCCTGCTCTCAGACGTAATTCTAGTGGAGACAACAGTCCATAAGGAGCTAAACAGGGGGAGAGAATCGCTTCAGGTGGCTGTAGTGAAGCATAGCGGCAGCATGAGGGGAAGCATGGCAGGGCACACACCAGGTGACGGAACAGCACCAGGCCACTGGCAGAGCTCTCCGCCCCACCAGCACCGACTGAGCTGGGTCTCATCCACAGAAACCGAGAGTCTAGGTCTGCAGCGTGCCCTGGCCATGGTGGCGGAGCTTACCATTCTGGGTAGAGGGTGCAGTGTGGCCATGGGCCAGAGTGGTGTGGGGTAGCGAGGGCCGAGTGCATGCACTTGAGCCCACAGTGCCCGGCCAGGGCCAGGGGTGGTGCTGGTGCACAGCCCATGTGCACAGAACCCGGCGGTTCTGGCTGCTGACAAGCCTCCCGGGTGTCTTTGTGCCTTTGCTCCCATGACACACGGCCCTAGAACTGCAGCTCTGTCCCCAGACTGGAAAATGGCCTGTGTCAGCTTTACTTAGTGTGGCCTTGGAACTCCAGCTGCTGTCCACCAGCCTCCTCACTCTCAGGCTGGCAGGAGGTGCTGCGTCTCCCGGCTCGCCTGCGGGCACGGTGGAGCGCATCACTGCACGAGGCCTGCCGTGCAGGCGCCCAGCCTCGGCCTGTCGGGGAGATCCTCGCCCGCCGTGGGAGGGACCTGCCGGCCAGCTGCAGATAGACAGCTGCAGAGTGCTTGAACTGCTTGAGAAACGTCAGGGCTGCTCTTGAAAAGTTTTGCTCAGTTGAGAATGAAAGTAAGATGGGCTCATTTTCCTGAAAAAGCATCGTATTGGTGTGTGTGTGTGAACAGACATGGACACCATTTATAAACACGTATCATGCTATACACGTGGGGGGAGACTGCGTGGGACCCTGCCCTGACAGAACTATGGCCTCTGCTCCTTCATCGCATGTACCTATGTATTCTATGTATTGTTTTCATGTTTTAGGAAGAGTATCTAATTTTAAAAAGAATGACAATTTTTAAAGAAATGGACTTTCAAAAAGAAAAAAAGAAGAAGAAGAAAGAAAGAAAGAAAAAGACTTTCCAAAGAAATTCTAAGAAGAACTCTAAAAGTTCAGCTGGGTGCCAAGTCATTTCTGGGCCACCTGTTTCCACAGTCAGCTGCCTGCCCTAAGGCTTCTCCTGAGCACCCACCCAGTGCTAACAGGCAAGCAGCTGGGCAGCCCAGGTGCAGGTCCCCGGAAACACCCACGCTGCAGTGAGCCCATCAAACCACCACGCTTCTGGACTGCGCTAACTCCTCCCCTAGCCCGGGCTCAGGCCGCTCCGTGAGCCTGCCACGCTGACCTCCGTGCCCCCCGCCCAGGCTCAGGCCGCGCTGACCACCATACCCCCAGTCCGGGTTCAGGCCCCGCTGACCACTGTGCCCCCGCCCAGGTTCTGGCCGCGCTGACCACTGTACCCCCGCCCAGGCTCTGGCTGTGCTGACTTCTGTGGCCCCAGCCCGGGTTCAGGCCACACTGACCTCTGTGCCCCCTGCCCAGACTCTGGCTGTGCTGACCTCTGTGCCCACAGCCCGGGTTCAGGCGGCACCTGGAAGCCAGCCGCACTGCTGTCACTGCAGCTCCCACGTCCCTGCTGGATGGGCAGCTCCCTTCAGCCTGGCCCGTTTGTGATGAGCTGGAAAGAAGCTGAAAGTGTGGCTTGGACCCCTGGAGCCTTGGCGGACAGCTGTGCAGAAGGGTTCGTGTGGCTGGTGAATACGTCCCAGGCCCACGTACTGGACCAGGGAGATATGGTGGAGGGCCAGGCCCCTCCCGTGGCCTGATTCTGAGGCCCAGAAACTGCTCTGGGTGGTGGGGGCAAGACCACCCCAGATTGCCAGTTCTTCCTTGGGGTGGTCACCACATGCCTGTCCATCCCATTCAGTCCCTTCCCCTCCACCACAGGGCAACCTCGGTGGGGGGGGGGGTCCAAAGGCCAAGCTGACCTGGGTGGAATGAGAGGGTCCTACTGGCTTGGCTGGGGAAAGCCTAGCTGATGATGTTTGAGAACTGGGTGGATTATGACTCATGAGCAGTTAGAGTTCTGAGCTCACAGCAGATGTCCCGGGGCAGTTTGCCTTCATGAGTCTGGGGTCCATCAGCTGTCACCTACCTCTGGCTTCCCAGATAAAAGAGCCCAAAAGCCCTGGGCCAGGCCCCCGTAACATTCACTCAGCTGCATCCCTTGGCGCTCCGAATCCTGGGCAGCGGGTCTGACCCTGAGCAGGTGTCAGGGCCTGTGAGTGAAGTCACGGTGTCCAGGCAACCCTACCGTCCACGCCTTCCCGTCCCCACACATGCAGTTACTAATAGGGCACCAAACTGGGCATTTCCGACGGCCCCGAGCAGCCCCACCTACCGGGCTGGATGACACGGCCATTTGGGGAAATATTAGGTTCTCGGGAAAGTCGTATTTTTATTTTTCTATGCAAAAATTCATCATGACTTTCCTGCCAACCCGATATAGTGAAAATGAGGGCCTAGGGAGGAGAGGAGACTGTCCGCCCTCACTCCTGGCCGCACCTCCGCCTCTGCGCCCCGCCCGGCCCGGCCTGCTGTCTCAGAGTTTCTACCTGACTCCCCACCTTCATGCTGGGTGTCTCTTCGTTGTTGGAATTTTGTCTCTCAACCCTTTTCTCATCAGTTACGGAGGGAATGATCAAATACCTACTACGTCTATTCATTGACTAGATGGCCTCTGGGCCTTACGGCCTTATCCTTGTGGTTTGTGGGAGAAAACACTACAGAAAAAGGGCCTTCCTGGGCTGCAGTGAGGGTCTGCAGTGCCTGGGATGCCCATGAAACCTGGCTCCAGGCTGGTGTTGCAGAGATCTAAGCCGTGTTCTGCAGGACTGCCCCAGGCCCGGGAGGGCGAGATACAGAGCCGCCTGCTGGCCGGCCGTGGCCCAGGGCCAGCTGTGCTCTGTGCATACATTTGCTGGCCTAGTGGAGTGCCCGGTCCCCGAAACAAGAGGAAGCCTGGCTCTGCGAGTGGTAACATTCCCAGAAGGGACCCCACATTCTGCAAGCTACTGACTCCACAGAATCATTTAGTGACAGGCTCTTGTGCCCAGAACAGGCCATTCGTGTTTGAAAAGTTGTCAGATTACTACAGTTTCAGCCTGCTAAGCCATCACGGACTCTGTGCTCTGCGAGTCCCTCCTGCGGCCCCGCTCTCCAACAGTGGGGTAGTTGGTTCCTCCCTCGACACTCTCAGGGTCCCTGCCCCCTAATTGCTAGCCTCCCCAACCTACCTACGTGGGGGGAAGCTGATGGACAGGGTCCACGCATCTCACTCTCTGTGTGGGCAGCGAGGCAGGGAGCGAGGGCGCGAGCAGGTGTCAGGGCCAGGTCGCCACACACACTTTCCAAGTGTGCTCTACACCATCGCACCACCTGTCCACCCTGCCCTCTCTCACTTTCACCTATGGCATCCTCACTTCTACTTTGTTAAATTAAAAAAATAATAATAGGGACCAGCAGTTGGTATAATGGCTATGTCGTTGGACTCCCATGTAGTCTACTGCAGTTTGAGTTCCAGATCCGGTGGCTTAAACTCATGCCAGGCACATGTGCATGTGTGCCCAAGATCCCGAGAGGAGAATTGAGGAGAAGGGATTGCGGCGTGACCATTCCCCCCGGGGATGATTTCTCACTTTCTGTCTCTCTGTCTCTCTCTGTCCTCCTGGCAAGCACATGTGCCCTGTAGAAAAAGCCTCTTCAAAATAATAATAATAATGAAAAAGAGCCCATGTCTTCCAAAATACAAAGGGCTGAGAGGCAGCCTGCCAGGAAGAGCCCGGACGTGCCACTGGGAACATACTTGGGATGTGCCCTGCCCGGGGCCCTCCCCTCCCAGACACAGGAAAGCACTTCGCTGCAATGGCCGTACCAGAGAGAGGACACCGCCTTTGGCCCCGAGTGAGGCTTCAGACCGGATGGCGACACACCTGGACAGAGCGCCTCACGGACACTGCTCCGTCTCCCAAGCCCATCCTGCTCCCAAAGACGCATTTACCACTGTGTCTGGGTGCTCGGCTGTTGGAGAGGAACAGAAACGCCACGCGTCTGTGACTGAGTGGGAGCGGGGGAGGCTCAGGGGACGTGGCCTCCCTGCTACAGACATCAGGAGGCCGGTAGACGGTGTGTGAGCTGACGAATGTGTTTTTCCAGACTCCATGTGTTCCGTCCATTTTGTCTTTCCGTGTCATTTCGTCTTTCCCCTCAAATGTATACTGAACCAACCTGTTCTGGAAATCCCCTTATTTTTCTCATTCTCTAAATAACAACCTTCTCTAAAAACTAACTTTCCTTCCTCCTCTGCCCCCCCGCCCCCCAGCGGCTCGGCGGTGCACAGTGTCAGGCCTGTCCCTCTGCCTCTTAACTCGGACGTCTATCTTGAGTAGTTATTCCGTGCGTGCTTCAGCTGACTCCGCGGGTCAGAAGAGTCACACTCAGCCCCTGCGTCCCCCTCGAGCGTCCATGCTGGCCCAGAGACAGCAAGGTGCCCTGGCCGCACACGCCAGCAGGCGGTGCTCGGTTCCTCGGCATGGCTCCTCGGCACAGCTCCTGGCCGAGGTCGGACGTGCGAGTACCCCCTTCTTGCGACTCTCTGCCCCAGACGGCCCCACCTCTGTCAGAACTCAGGGCAGCTTGACCGTGGTGTGCCCGGGCGGTGACGGTCCTCACCTGGGCCTGCCCACATCGGGCTCCCCTCGCACAGCTCCCCTTCCGTTCTCAGGCTGGGAGGTGAGAGAACGAGGTCATCCCGCCTTCGAGCTTCTGCTTCGGGGCTGCTCACACAGACCACGCCGACCCTCAGCTGGGCTCCCAGAAACCAGCCACGGTCACAGAGCCCTGAGCCGGCACTCCCAGACCCTCCTGTCTGTGCTGCAGGACAGGACTCAGCACAAGCCTCTGCACGTGTGAACTGGGCACGCTCCCCAGTCCACACCTCTCCTGGCTGCAGCCAGACTCCTGATGAGCCCTGGTGACCTGGGACCAGACCCTGCAGGCCCCATGTCCTGAGTGCTGACCCCAACACCAGCAGGCACAGGGCAGGACTCCTCTGACCCGCAGGCCCCATTTCCTGAGTGCCGACCCCGACACCAGCAGGCACAGGGGAGGACTCCTCTGACCCGTAGGCCCCATTTCCTGAGTGCCGACCCCGACACCAGCAGGCACAGGGGAGGACTCCTCTGACCCGCAGGCCCCATTTCCTGAGTGCTGACCCCGACACCAGCAGGCACAGGGGAGGACTCCTCTGACCCGTAGGCCCCATTTCCTGAGTGCCGACCCCGACACCAGCAGGCACAGGGGAGGACTCCTCTGACCCGTAGGCCCCATTTCCTGAGTGCCGACCCCGACACCAGCAGGCACAGGGCAGGACTCCTCTGACCCGCAGGCGGATGGGGCTGCCCCAGCTGCGAACAGCCCGGACTCTGAATTGCTACCCAAACACCGTCCACCTGTCCTGAAAGTGTAAGGCAGACTGCCCTGCCGTGACGCTGACCCTCCACCGGCTCTCCCTCCCAGCAGCCTGGATAAGTCAGTCTGCTCGCGTTTGGCTTCATCCTTTGTACTACACACGCATTTCTGATGATTTTTTCCCCCATAAGGTGTGTACGCTCGCCAGAGAGAGACAGAGAGGGAAAGTGAGACCTCATCCCATCAGCCCCCTCCCCTCCCGGGGGGCCGCCACACCACGGTCCCTCCCCTTCATCCTCCTGTTGGGATTTGGGGCATGTGAGCGCACATGTGGTTTCCAAGCCCTCGCGTCTGAGGCTCAGACCGTGGAGCTGGCCATGCAGGATCCAGTGCCTTGGCCTCCACGTCACCCGCTGGCCCTACAGTGACTCTCGAGGAAAGACTACAAAGTCTAAACCTTCTCTCTCAGGCATTGAAAAGACAGCCATCTGTGGGACAGCGCAACTGGGACTAACCAGGGGGACTTTTTTTAAGGCTACTTATTTATTTCTTCCATGAACGAGTGGGATGGGGCAGAGAGAACTCCTGACAGGATCTTGAAGCCTTGAACCATCCCCAGCCTCAGCCAACCTCAGATCACAGGCACATAGGTCCCCACACGTAGGTGGCCTCCGGACATGGCCCTGCCACAGTGTCACATGGTCCGCCTCTCAGAGCATCGCACTTACCACGGGGACACCCCCTGCAGTCCACGCCTCCACAGAGGACGCTTATGCCTTTCCACAACCTGACAAAGAAGAGCCCGTGTCTCCTCTGAGGGGACACCCACGAGGGTCTGAGGGTGCAGAGCACCCACTGGAGACGCCATGCACACTCAGGCCCACCCGCGCCCAGGCCAGTCTGCAGGGCCAGGACACCCCCAGCATAGGTGCGGCTGCTCCTGGGTCCACCTAAGCTGTTGTAGGGGACCTGGAGCTCCCTCACCTCAGACAGAGCACAAGAGTGGACCCACCTAGACGGCGTTTTCTGGAGTAGCTGGCCCTGCAGTGTGTCCACGCTCACCCTCCTGAGGCCAGGAGGGGGCTGACCTGCGGGGCCTGTGGATGGCTCTTGTCCACCGAGAGTCCAGCTCACCTGCCTCTCCTCACTGCTGTGGACTCAGGCTCCTGGTCAGCGAGGAGCCCGCAGTCACCTGACCTCGGAGGGTAGTGCGGGAGGAGGGCCAGTTGTAATCACGGCCTTGCTGTCCTCTGGGCGGGGCTCCTTGGGGAAGATGCCACCTGGGCCTTCCTGGCGATGATTCTGAGCGGGTGACAGAGAGCACGTGGTCTCCACGGTCATGGCCTGGGCCGGCTGGTGCCTCCAGGACCAGCCTTTACTGGACCCTTACCTGATCAGCCTGTGTCTGTCCTCCACACTGGGACATGCGTGCTTTCTGTCCCACCCAGAGCAGAAGTGCCCCAACTGCAGGTCCGCAGCGACTCGGACAAGAAAGACGGGGTCGTTACGAGTCACTTATCTCATGAGTCGCCATCGGCCGGGCGGTCCGTGGAGAGTACAGACATGGCCATGAGACCCCTGTCAGCAGGTGGGACTGAAGCCAGGGCCAGGTGTTGTTTCCAGGGCTGCCCCTGCAAACGGCCCTGAGGGAGACCACGACCGGCCCCATAGCCATCCCCCCCTGTGAGGGGCCAGTGGGGATGGCCCTGCCTGTCCGGGAAGCTGAACTGCCCGGGTCCCGGGGAGAGGCGACTCATTACACCCGCTTCCTGCTCAAGCGCTCACATACCGGTGAGAGGGGACTTCGAGGGAAGTTGGTTTTATTTTTTACTCTGACCACACAAGATCAACTTACTTGCAATATGACTTTGACCCAGAGCACATTACGTCAACAGTCGTGTTCTTGTCATCGGCTGCGAGCTCTCCGTCATGGGCTCCTTCTCAACGTTCCCGTCAAATCCGGCTTACTTGCTCACACAGCCCGGGGTGCGGCTGGCGGGGTCCCCGGGCACTGTTTCTGCCTCGCGCCTCGCGCCCACAGCCTGTACTCTGTCTCACTGCAGTCCTGCGGGGGCACGTCCCTTCCCGTCTGCCCCCAGCTCGAGTGGTGCCACGTCTGCCCTGGTCTTGCTCCAGCCTGAGGAGGGGTGATCCGTTCCCCACGTGGGCTACAACTGTGGAAACTCTGGGGGCTCCTGTGCCTTCTCCCCGATGCCCTTTATCCCCTCTGCGCAGGTAGTGGGTGGGCGCCGGAGAGCGGTGTGGGACTGGAATGGAGCCTGAGCCTCCTGGCCGCACGTTGAGGGTAGAGGAGCCGGCGGGTTTGTGTTCCCGCAGGAACGTGTCCTCTGGCAAAATTAAAAAAAAAAAAGTAAGCCCGTGATGCTCCTCGAAGGAGTAGAGGACACAGAGCCTGAAGGGCCCTTGGGGACCCCAAATAGTCACAGTGGAAGCTCTGAGCTGTTAGCGCTGGCGGACGCAAATCATGCACGCGGGTCTCTCTGCAGCTTGCCGCACATCCTGGCCCTGGTACCTGCCGAGGTTAGCAAATGCTTTAGGAGCAAAACGCTGGAATTGCTGAAGTGGAGGAAGAAGCTGATGCAGAGACGGAAAGTGCTCAAGTGTCTTTACTTGTTTATTTTTGTCATGATAGAGAGTGTATGTCCACACGAGAGAGGCAGAGAGCGCTTTCAGCAGTGTCCGCCATGCCGCGGTCCCCGCCCTCCAGCCCAGCAGCTCTCCGGGTCCTGGGACCGTGCACACCTGCCTGGAGTGTTTCAGGTCGGCCGGGCACAGGCGCTAAGCTGGCAGTCACCCTGTGGCTTACAGCGCTGCGGTCTGGTCTGCCACCAACTGTGCCACCTAGACTGGGCCTTTAAGTCATAAAAAATTAATTTAAATCAGAATTCAGCTAGAAACAGCCAACAGTCAGGGTCTGAGCAGTGGTTCTCAGGCTCCACCTTCACAGGCATGGGCCGTGAATTTAACTTAGAACTCCAGAGCAGAGAATGACAATTTTCAGGAAATCTACGTTACATTCTCAAACCATTTGAGTTCATGTGCCAGGACCGTTGGCAAAAGTTCTAGAGAGCCCACTTGGACAGAGCCTCTTTGAGAGGCTGATGCAGAAAACTTCTGGTCAGTTTCTAGAGCCAGAGAGACCTGGTGCCCTCGCTCACTCTCCCCCACCCCTTTCTACCTCCCTCTCTCTGTCTTCCAGCTTTACAGGCTAGGGCTATAGGAGGGTGCAGGGTCTCCTGCTTCCAGGACACACATGGGTTCACAGCCAGGCTGCTGCTGCCCCAGGCAGCTCCAGAAGTGGTTATAAAAGTAAATGAAAGAGCATGCCTTATCTGAAATGAGACCTTATATCTCATCTCTCTTTTTACTCCGTTCAAAGTAAATTTTTGTGGTTGATTTTGTGACATAAGGCATTTTGTGCCTTGCTCAATGATCAATTAGACACGAGTTTCACAAGGAGCTGGATTTATCTTTAGGACAATGAACCTTCAAAATAAGACTCCTCACCCATTCCAGAATGGAATTCCCTGTGAAAGATAGAATGTTGGGCCTTTCTGTTTCCAGGACATGCAGAGCTGGGGCAGCATTCTAGCTTCAGAAGGTTTTTTATCAGTTTGAGCAAAAAAGTGAAAAGACAACCCACAGAATGGGAGAAAATATTTACAATATGTCTCTGGTTCTAGTATCAGAAATATATAGAGAACTCCTACAATTCAACAGCAAAAGGACAAACAACCCAACTATAAAATAGGCATTCATTGAAAAAAGATATTTATACACGTGTTCAATAAGCATATGAAAAGATGTTGAACAGCATTAGTCATTGGGGAAATGCAAATAAAAACCACAGTACTCAAGAAATTATGTGTGCTCTTTAAACATTAGTAACAAGTCACACACACACACACACACACACACACACACACAAATATTCAAAAAGTTCATGAAAAAATGTGTATTATGAAAAAAAATAGCCATAGACTTTAATATTTTTTGTACAAAAATAAACTGGTATTTTAATTCCATTTTCCATAGTCTTTGTGAAATCATCTTCTAGTTTCCTTCAATAGATCAAATTAGTTTACTGGCTTTTTAAATCATTTATAATTTTATTAACTTTTTGTATTCTTGTCCTAATAGTAATCGAAAGAAATAGAGTAAATATTGCATTATTCTGGTGGGCTTACCAACAACTCCCCCATAAACCTATATTTTGCTTTTAATACTCAAAAGCCTATGTTAAGTATTGGTAGATGTAGGATTACATCTATTATATTTTCATTTTGAGTCAATTACAAATTGTTAGATAGTAAACCTCTTTATTCCTCTTAATACTTTCACTTGTCCTACAGAGCTTTTGATCTAATAATAACAAATTCCTAAGGTTACTGTTCATTTAGTACATATTTTCTATATCTTTAGCTTTATAACAGCCTTATAACTTAGGTGTGTTTTAGGTGACTTAAAAAATACCTGAATTAACAAAAACTAATCTAAAAACCTATTTATTTACTTGAGAATTAGTTCAATAACACTGTGTCTACTGGAATGTTTATGCTTTTAAAAATACTACCTATGGTTCTTATTTGTTCCACTTTTTTTGCTTGTTTTGTTCTCCTTTGCAGTTTCTTTTTGTTGAGTTGGATTTATATTGGCTACTTCACTCCACTTCTCTCTAGTTTAGACAGAAAAACTCTATTCCTATTCCTTTAACGGTGATCCTTGCCATTTAACCACACGTATGTAATACACCTTGAGGTAATTGATATCATAACCTTTCCATCCAAACAAGAGAAGAATTTGAGAACACCCTTCCCAACGACACGCTATTGTGTTTTAGTATCTTGGCTGTTTCTTACGTAAGCCCTGTCTCTGTCAACTCAGGTTGATGGCAGAACACCATGGAGTAGGTGGCTCAGACAGCGGACACTTACTTCTCACAGTTCCGGAGGCTGGAAGTGCCACACCGAGGTGCTGGCAGATTTGGGTTCTGGAGAGGGTTCTCTTCCGGCTTGTAGACAGCTGCCTTCTCCCTGTGGGCTCACAAGGCTGTTCCATGGTGTGGGCTTGGACTGAACAAGATCTTTCTGTTTTCCTCTTCTTATAAGAACACCAATCCCGTTGTGAAGGTGAAAGGTGGGGCATGGAATGGCGGTGCTGAGAGGCCAGCACCTTCCTGCCTGCAAGCTCTGCTCCCAGGTCAGCGGGCTGTGGAGGGTGGCCCTGGGCTGGGCTGTAAGGAGCTCCCAGGCACCCCTACAGCAGGTCAGCCAGAGCCAGGTACACCGTCCTGGAGTTAGGATCAGGTGCGGCCTGGAAAGGAGCAGGGTCCCAAGCTGGACTCCAGGCAGCAAGAGCCTGTGGTTTACGTGGCACTCCACGTGGTTGACACAGCACTCTGTGGGGTTGACACAACACTCCACATGGTTGACACGGCACCCTGTGGGTTGACACAACACTCCACATGGTTGACACGGCACCCTGTGGGGTTGACACAGCACTCTGTGGGGTTGACACGGCATTCTGTGGGGTTGACACAGCACTCCACATGGTTGACACCTCACTCTGTGGGGTTGACACAACACTCCACATGGCTGACACGGCACTCCGTGTGGTTGACATGGGCGGTTAGCATGGGCACTCCGTGTAGTTGACATGGCACTCCATGTGGTTGTGTAGCTGACACAGCACTCCGTGTGTTGAGCCCAGCATTTTGCTTGTCCCTCCAGGACAACAGTCATCCATGTTCTCATGGCCCCAACCCAAGGCCTGGCCAGGGGGCTCTGGTTTGCAGCAGGGCACTCCGGGGTGTAGAGGAAGACGTGGCCCCAGAGAGTCCGTCCTGTGCTGCCCTCCCAAACTGGCTTGGTCCATTCTAACATGGCAACAACCCCTGGAACTTGAGTGTCTCAAGGAGCCCCAAGAAGGGAGAACAGGGACAGGCTAGAGTGGGGGTTGGGGCAGCGGCTGTGCCGTCCCCACCTGGGCTCCCCTCGGCAGGTCCCGGTGGCTGACGGCCCTTTCCCGGTGCTGATGCCTGTGCCTGGGGCTCCGTTCTCCACACGGCAGGCCCGTTAGCCCTCATGCTCCGTGCTCCCCGAGCCCACAGCCCTGGCCCGCATCCTCTGTCCGGGGGCACCACCCAGCTCCCTCCTCCTGAGGTCCCCTGGACTCTGGTCTGGGCACTGTCGTGCAGACTACTCAGGTGGGCCTCAGAAGCCCTTCTCTGCACTGCCCGTCAAACCTCACGCCCTAGACGGGCGTCTCCCCAGCTCTGGGCTCCGAAGTCATGCCCGTCCTCTGCAGGCCTGGCTGCCCTCACCTCGGATCATGGTCGCCGGCAGTTGCCATGTGTGACATCCTGGGAGACAACGCTGTTGTCCACCTGAGCGTACCATACCGCCTGGCAGGTTGGCAGTCTCCGACGCTGCCAGCCATCTGGAGTGAGGTAGTCTTTGTGCCTTGGGGATGTGGGGGTGCTGCGGTGTGGGCCTAACAGACACCCCAACTTGGACCTCCTCACGGGCTCCACGAAGCTCGGTTCCGGAGGCCATGTCTGACTGCCACCACAGCCACATCAGCCTCCACAGCTCCACGGAGCCCAGGACCTGACTGCCACACCAGTCACACCAGTCCCCACAGCTCCGCGGCGGAGCCCAGGACCTGACTGCCACCACAGCCACACCAGCCCCCACAGCTCCGCGGAGCCCAGGACCTGACTGCCACACCAGCCACACCAGCCCCCACAGCTCCGCGGCGGAGCCCAGGACCTGACTGCCACCACAGCCACACCAGCCTCCACAGCTCCGCGGAGCCCAGGACCTGACTGCCACACCAGCCACACCAGCACCCACAGCCCCGCGGAGCCCAGGACCTGACTGCCACCACAGCCACACCAGCCCCCACAGACCCGCGGAGCCCAGGACCTGACTGCCACCACAGCCACACCAGCCCCCACAGCTCCGCGGAGCCCAGGACCTGACTGCCACACCAGCCACACCAGCCCCCACAGCTCCGCGGCGGAGCCCAGGACCTGACTGCCACCACAGCCACACCAGCCCCCACAGCTCCGCGGAGCCCAGGACCTGACTGCCACCACAGCCACACCAGCCCCCACAGCTCCGCGGAGCCCAGGACCTGACTGCCACCACAGCCACACCAGCCCCCACAGCTCCGCGGCGGAGCCCAGGACACGGCCACTGCCGTCAGGAGACTGACTGATGCAGCTTAAGACCACGCAGAAAGACTTCTCAGGCCGGCCCCGGGGTTCCTCTAGGAAGCCGTCTCCAGTCCCTCCGGTCGAGCAGGGGCTGTGTCCCACTCTCCTGCACCTGTTCCCTGCACACCTGGTAGGCTGTCTGGGGGACCCTGACGTGGCCTTCTGCTTCCACAGCTCTCTCCCCTCTGAACGCCTGCGTGTCAGACGTCTGTAGCAGGTCCATGCTAAGAGCACCACACACATTTGTTCTTTAATGTCCACGACCCTCTGCGAGATACTGATACATCTCATTCCCATTTTACAAAGGAAGAGTTAGACCCTGTGGCCCAGTGGTTATGGGAGCGGCCTCCCACACGGCTGACCACAGTTCCAGTCCTAGCCCTGGCAACTTGAAACACACGTGGGCATGTGTGTGGTGTCCGAAACCCCAACGGGCTGGAGAAGTGGAGGAGAAGGGACCGCGGCATGGCCACATCCCTTCGGGGTCGCTCTCCGCTCTCTGTCTCCCCGGCCAGCACACATGTCCTCGGGCAGTTAGGACAGAAGGAGGAGCTAGGCATGAAGGTCGAGGTGGTGAACCCTACGTGTCAGCGTGCCCGGGCTACGGGTGCCCAGACACAGTCCGCACGTGCAAGGTGCATCTGGGAGGCGTTTCTGATGGCGCTGACATTAGTCTCAGCGGCCTGAGGAAAGCAGAGTGCCCCAGGTGGGGCTGCCCTCGTCCGATGCGTGGAAGGCTTGAAGAGGAAGGGGGAGGAGGGCCGGTGGGGCTCTCCCCACGCGGGGCTCCTTGGAGCTTGGCTGTGGGACGGCCCCTGCACCAGCAGGGCCCCGCTCTCGGGCCTCCAGACTGGGCCTGGTGGAGCCCTCCGTCAGCTGGCCTGGGCATTGGCCTGGCTGGCCGCAGACCTTGGGACCTCTCAGCCTCCACCCTGCGGGACCCAGTTCTCTGTAACAGACCCGGCCCCACCTCGCCCTCTCCCCCACCACACTCACACACAGACCACCCGGAGTTATCGCTGTGCTGCGTGCTCCCCTGCACGTGGCGCTTTACCTTCTGCCAAGCGCTTTGTAACATCCCTTCACAAGAACGACCTGGGAGGTGCCCGGGTGGCAGTACGCCCTGCCCTTGTCATTCAGGGCCCAGTGGGAGAACAGACTCGCCCTTGCCCCGAGGCCCACCTTCCCACACCGGCCTCGTGGGCGCGGTTGCTGAGCGTCCCTCCTCAGCCTTCTGTGCCTTAGCTCAACGCTCGGGCCTCGCTCGGGCTTCGGATGGGCACAGCTGCGCGGGGACTGGGCGGCTCGCTGCAGGTGAGGTGGGAAATGGCCAGGCAGCTCGTTTCCAGCTGCCTTCTCCGCCGAGTCCCGGGACTCCGGTCCACACACAGCAGGACTACCGCGACGGCACCTTGCTCAGCTCGGACGACTGCCCGGACCCTCGAATAAACAGCCGCAGCTCTGGCCACCCGCAGGTCACGGAAGGGCAGACTGGCCAGAGCCCGTTTCAATCCACGTGTCAAACCCACTATTTTAACCGCTGCTGACTGCGTGGCTGAGTAAGCGGGGAAGCGTCCTGGAGAGGCCGTGGACGGGGTCGGGCCTCGGGGGCCAGCCGTGGTCATTTATCACCTGCCACCCCGGGCGGTTCAGAGGGCGGGTGCCTTGTCCGCCGGCATGGCACTCCGCTCAGAGCTGGGCAGGTCTGGAGGCAGCAGCCTGGTCATGGAGGGCGAGGCAGGCAAGCAGACCCGTTCATGCAGGACGGCGGGAGGGGTCGTCCTGTGGGAGGTCTGAGTCCTGGGAGGACGAGGACGGTTCACTTACACTGAGGGACAGACAGGCAAGGCTGGGGGTCTGAGGCAGGAATGTTCTCGCTGGGGGAGCCTCCGCCGTCCGCCAGCGGATCAGAAATGTCCTCCTCTGTGCCCGCCCGTGCCACTCTGCTCGTCGATCAGGAGACAGAGCGGGCCTGCAGGTCCGGGCTGACCTCGTCCCACAGAACTCGAGGGTCGCCGTGAGTCCAACCGTGGCAGAGCGTGCACAGGGAGGCCACTGGGCCCATGTGCGGAGGGGCTCTCTGCAGTGAGTTCTTTGCTGGAACATGAAAGCGGGGAAGTCTGTAACTGTCGCTGTCCCAGCGGCCGGGCTCAGGTGGGAGTTCTGAGGAGCTGGGGTCTGCCTTCCTCACCTTCCCGGGCTTCAGTCTGAGCACGCCCACGGGCCTGTAACTGCAGTAAAGGCCGCGATGCTCTCTCCCGGCAGCCAGCCATGGCGGTGTCCCTGGGAGGGGCGTCCCTCATACCAGGGCGAGAAACAGCCTTCACCACCCGAAGGCTGGAACCCAGGGCCCAAGTGAGCCACGTAAATGAACTCCCCGAAAAGCTGTCGCTGCCCATGGCCCCATGCTCTTTGTGGCACCCCTAAGCTTCACTGGCCCAGTCTAGAAGCCCCTGTGGCGGTTGGCTCAGCCCAGATACCCGCTCTTCAAGGAGCAAAGGCCCCTCGTGCCGCCGTGTCTGACACTACACATGCACATGCTCACACGCCCGTGCCAACCCCGCGCACGTGTGAAGTCTGCTGCGTCCTGTCAGTCATCTGCCCGGTGTCTGTTCGGTTCCTGGCTTCGGCATCCAGAGCCCACGTGGGAGCCGAGGGGTCTTGGTGACCCCAGGGACAGCCCCAGCCCTCGGGCTAAGGGAACTGGGCCATGTGTCTGCACACCCGGGGTCCCAGCAGGGTGGAGAGAGGGAGGATGGATTGTGGGTGGTCACGGCCCCGGGAGGGTGCTTCCCCCGTCCTCCTCTCCGGCAAGCACACACCCTGCTGTGATTTAAAAAACAAATGAAACCCACGCCTCCGCAGGGACGGGAGAGAAGGGCTGGGGTGGAACCACAGTCCAGCCCCAGCAGGGAGAGGCCTCGGCCCCTCGCCCCTCATCCACGGCGCTCCCACAGTCCTGGGCCACTGCTCCCAGGAGCCACGGCAGCGCCAGCACAGAGGCACTCTCCGGTGAGGACGCTCCTTCCACTTCGTGCTCCCTGCGAGCTCCAGCCTCTGGCTTTCGGGGCCATGGCCACCCTAGGGACAGCGGGTTCTGCCAGGCCTTGCTCGTCCGGGGGAGTGTCCTACCAGGTGCTCCCCTGGGAACCCAGGCCCTGGCACTTCAGCCCATTCTCACCAGAAGCCTGCAGCGTTCTGGAGGCCAGCCTGGGGGCTCTCGGTTTGAGTCTCTGCAAGGCTGGGCAGCAATTATGCTTTCTAAATTCCGGACAGCGTGGCCCCAGATGCAGGGGGCCTAGGGCACTGGTGAGCTGCGTCAGGGCCTCTCCAGGGAGGACCCTCGGGCAGGACGGGGACGTGTTACAAGACGTCTGCTCCGGGCGGAGACGGCGCCGTGGTGAGGAGCCACCCTGTCCCCCGAGCACCCGGTCATGCTCTTCTCACGTATGGGTTCACTCCCGCATCCTGCCCCCAACGCCCTGGCGAAGGTGTGGATGGGTGGCCGTGGGCTCCCAGAGGTGCTGCAGGCCTGCCCCTCTGCTTCCCAGATGGAAAGTGCGGTTGGGTGTCCACACTGGGGCTCGGGCATCGAGGTCGGAAGCGGGCACACATCGGAGAGGCCGGATGAGAGCCGAAGGTGGGACGACGGCCCGGAGTCACTAAGGTGCCAGGTGAGGCTGTGCGGGGAGGTGGCGCGGGGTCCCTTCGGAGGCCTGGTTTGTTACGCTGCCTCCAGCAAACCGCCGAAGGCCTGGTGCCATCTTGGAGGAAGAAATGCAGGTCCATCCACCTCTAAGGAGGGCCACCCTGAGCCACCCCAAGCCGAGCCGTGGTTAACGCTGTGCGCTCGCGGCTGTGTGATGCGAGGCGCAGGCTAGAGGGGCAGGTCCAGGTCTGTGTGCCTGGTGTCCTGACTCTGGTCCACTGGAGGGACAGAGGGACCTGGGGCTCCCTGTGGAGAAGCACCACGGCAGAGGGCAGCAGGGCTGGCCCCAGTGTCCCACAGCGCGGCAGCGGCAGGACCCCACCTCACACAGCCCGCAGCGTGCTGGGGCAGAGGGCGGGGCGCACGGCCGTGGGAGCGACTGTGGGGGCCCGTGTCCTCCTCCAGTCTCGACCCCACTTGAGGTGAGCAGCCTGGTTGTAGGGTACTGCGAGTCCCCAGGGACAGACCCCAGTGCTCGGTGACTTAATCCCAGAGCAGCCGTCTTTGTTGTTTTGTTTTTCTTAGATAAAGGGTGTCGCGGGCCAGCTGGTGGCACGGCGGCCAAGGCGGCTGGATCCGCAGGGCTGAATACAGCTCCAGTCCCAGAGCCAGTGACGTGTAAACACAATGGGCATGTGTGTGCGTGTGCCCAGAATCCCAAAAGGAGGAAACTGGAAGAGAGGGGCTTGCAGCGTGCCCCCAGGGGACTGCCTCACCTTCTCTCTCCCAGGAGAGCCCTTCACACCCTCCGGCAACGGCTGAAAGGGCAGACGGAGAGGAATGTCAGGAGTGGCCCTCCAGACGCACCTGAGCTGTCCGCCCTGTCCTCTTTGGGCCCAGCCCCTCCCCCACTAGGTGGGCGAGTGAGGAAGGACACCCATCTCCAAAGGCCCTGCCCTGCCGGCCCGGAGCACGGGCTCACAGGCTTGCTGCCACCGCTGGGCCTGGCAGGAAGGCTGAGAGTGAGGTCTGGCCTGCACCAGGAGGCAGGGAGCGAGTGCTGAGCCAGGGTGTCTGGGCTCGACCGAAGCCACACTGCCTCTGCTGGTGGACGCTCCTCCAGGCTCGAACTTGTGCCCTTTCTGACTCCAGTTGTCTTTCTTTTTTTTTTTTTTTTTTAGAGGTTTTTGACTTAGAGTACATATGCTCACCAGAGAGAGAGACAGAGACAGTGAGAGGGAAAGTGAGAAATCAGCCCCCAGGGGGCAGGTCCTGTCTCAATCCCTTCTCCTCGTTCACCTCCCGGGATCTTGGGCATGCACACACACGTGCCTGGCGTGTCTCAAGCCACCAGGTCTGGGACTCAAACCGTGGTCAGCTGTGTGGGAGTCCAGCGACGCAACTGCTACACCATCTGCTGGCCCCTCGAGTTTTCTACAGAATGGAGAAACCTCCTCCTCCCCAGCCTGCCCGAGAGAAGGAGCCGGGAGAACGTCGGCCACGTGACCGGCTGAGGGCGAAGGAAGGGCCAGTGTCGGTTATTCCCCGGCTTCGTCAGGGCAGAGACAGGGTGTTTGTCTGAACCCCAGGGACGGTCTTGGCCTCCATTCCCCCAGGATGGGAAGTGGGGCCCTGGCTGCTCTGCCCCTTGTGAACTGCAGCGGGAGAGAGGAAGCAGAAGCAACTGGAGCCCCAGATAAGCCTCAGCGTCTGTTCCAGCCCCGGAGCCCGAGGTTCTCAGTGGAGACAGCACGGAGGCTGCACGGGCCGGGTCTGCAGGCTGCAGGGCCCCTCACTGCCGGAGGCTCCTCTTAACAAGGCCTGAGGACAAGGCTTCGGAGTGGGGCAGCCCAGGAGCCCTGCGGTCCCTCCCGAGAACCCAACGGAGGACCGCCACAGTGACAGCCACTGATGCAGCCCTTGCCTGGTCCGGGGATGACCGCGTCGCACCCACTCTGGGCAGGCCCTCTGCCAGGGCAGACCTAGGCCCCGAATGCCCCACTCGCTTCAGTCTCCCCGTTTTCTGAGCCCTCCCTACATTAGGAAGACATTATTTGAAGATCTAGCGTTTCTGTCTTTAAGAGAGCCTGGCAGACGCACCTGCACCTCCAAGGACAGCCCTGGTGACTGCCACGACGGGCACGGCTTCGGCTCCCTGGCCTGCCCGCCCGCCCCGTCAGAGCACCCCGTGCTGCCCTCTGTCTGCTCGGGGGCTCACAGGCGTGGCCTTGGTCAGAAAGCGGCAGAGAGCCTTTGTCTTTAAGCCGTGGAGAAGTAAAGGAAAGTAATTTAATAAGCAAGGTCTTTGGGGGCCAGCAGATGGCAAAGCAGTTACGTCGCTGGACTCTCCCATGGCCAACCGCAGTTTGAGTCCTGGACCTGGTGACTTGAAAATCACACTGGGCACGTGTGCATGTGTGCCCAAGGTCCTGGGAGGAGAAGGGGTTGCGGTGTGGCCATTCTCCTGGGGGGTGGTTTTTCTTTCCCTCTCTCTCTCTCCCCCCCGGTGAGGGTACACTCCCTAAGGCAGAAACCTCTAAAACACTCTCTGCTGTGGGCACCCCTGAGTATAACCTAGAAGACCGAATGCCCCTGCCGGTGACCTCCCACTGGCCGGAGACGCTCCGTGGCTGCCGCAGTTAAGATGATGCCCGGATTGAACAGTGAGTCGGGAAGGCTCTCAGCAAGGCCAGCGCAGCTGGCTCTCCACCCGCGAGCTCCTGCTCACCGGGCAAACTCAGAGCATGCGGAGGCAGTGGGGAGACGGCCTGGGAGGTGAAAGCGGGGGCACTCTGTGCTCATGTGCCTGGAGACAGGCGTGTCCAGCAGGCTGTCCCGCCCGGGGCAGGATGCCTAGATCCTCACTGTGAGGCCTGAGAAGGCAGCCCGTGCTGAGAATGTCCCCAGGGCCATGTCACACCTGCCAGAACCTAAAACTAACACCTTGGCCCGAAATGATGCACCCAGACACCCGGAGGGAAACTCACGAACACGGGACGAGAACATGTGTAGGGTAGGGAGGGAGAGTGACCCTGCGAAGCACGCTGGTGGGTCCTGGGGGATACTGGCTGGGGGAGTCGAGCATGGCATGGACTGGACCCTGTGGCGTGGTAAGGTCACAGACACTGAGGAGCCGTCACGCAGCTGCTGCCTGCCTCACACCTGCCCTAGACCCTGCGTGGACCTGCGGGGCACCCTCCTTCTCCCCTGCAGCCCACACACCGCCACATCCAGGCCGTCACAGGCACCTGGAGTGGGGGCACGTTCGTGTGACTGACCGGGCTGGTGTACAGGGCGAGGGAGGGAGTGGCAGGAACAGGCGTGTCGCCCCGCTGAGGGGGTGCGGGACCAGAACAGAGGCCAGGCCAGTCTTGTGTCTGGACCCTTGGGGGGACCTGGTCCTGATCCTCCTCCCCTAGAGGCCTCAGGCTGAGGGGCGGCCTGAGCTGCAAGGCCAGAGGTGTTCAGCTTTATCCCTCTGGGCCTGTCGGAGCGTTACCTGGAAGGCTGGGTTACCCACGTCCAGGTTCTCACTTGGGGAGCAGCGAGCACACCCACTGGGCCCCAGAGGCTCCACACCTGCCTGGCTCAGTCGCCCCCCTCTCCTGCAGGGAAGGCGCTGCCATCTGGAACGCCCTGCGGTGGGCGCCCCCTGGTGGCAGAGCAGGTCCTTGAGCCGGTCTGGAAGCTCTGCGGCACTGCTGCTCCTGGACAGGCCAGCCAGCGCAGGGAACCTGCCCTCCTCCGAGGCCACTGTGCTCTGTAGCGTGGCAGTGAGCTCGCGCTCCACGGGCTGCCCCGAAACCGAGAATCTGGGTCCTCTTCCTTCACGCTTCTAACCAGGGCAGAGTGGCCTTGTCCCAGTGAGAGCTGCTCCTCTCAGACCAGCCTGGCCTGCACTGGGCAGCCGTCACACGCGGCTCACACCCTGCCCTGCGTCCGGAAAGCGCGGGCTGCAGGCAGAGGACAGCAGCCAGGCCCAGGTGTCGCGCCCCAAACCCATACGCAGTTCTTCCCAAGAGGGGCTCGGGCTGTGTCCGGGGTGCTGCGGCTTCTCTGAAAGAAGGCTAACCTGAGCGCTGAGCAAGGAGCCCACCGGGCTGAGAGAACCAGCAGAAGAGAGTGTTAGGTTTAGCACATCAGAAGGACTTGGAATTCTCCGGATACGTTCTCATTAACAAAGCACAGTTAGATGGCAGTGCAGTCTCTGTGGTAAAGGTGCCTTCGGGAAAGAGCTCCCTCGCCTACAGCGCCCCCTGGTGAGGCTGAATCTTAATTGTAGGCTAAGTACCCAGCTGATAAACAGTCCCTGGAGGGAAAACTTAGGGGTTCCTTGCTGAGCTAGAGAAAAAAATGACTGCTCTGGTCTGAATCTTTGTGTGCCTTTCCAAAATCAGGTGCTGAAACCTAATCCCTGGTGTGGCGGTGTTGAGAGGTGGGGCCTTCAGGAGGTGATCGATTATGAAGATGGGCCTCGCGGATGGTGCTAATGCCGTTATCCAAGAGGACTGAGCAAGAAGGTGTGTCTGTGACCCAGGAAATGGGCTGTGACAGACGCCAGATCTGCCTGCTCTTGGGTGTCCAGCTCCCAGAACTGGGAGCACTGGAGGTCCTTGTCTAAGCCACCCAGCCCACAGTATTAGCCTGAACAGACTAAGAAACGACCACATAGATGTGTTGGTATATTTCACAAGACGTAATCGAGTGTTCACAATTTGTTTCTTAAATTATTATTTTTAAACTACCTTTTCTTTTTCTTTTCTTTTCTTTTTCTTTGTTTTTTTGGAGAGGTTTTTGCTATAGGGCGTGTGCGCTCGCCAGACAGAGAGAGACAGAGAGACAGAAAGTGAGAAATAACCCTCCGGGGGGGGATGGCCACACCACAGTCCCTTCTCCTCTCGGGATCTTGGGCATGCACGCACACGCGTCCTGCGTGAGTTTAAGCCACTGGGTCTGGGACTCAAACCGCGGTCGACTACGTGGGAGTCCAGTCACATGCCATTACGCTAACTGCTGGTCCCACTATCTTTTCTTTTTTCAGAGAGATTTCTTTTTCTATAGGGCGTGTGCACTCATTGGAGAGACAGAGAGACATCCCCACCCCACCCCACCCAGGGAGAATGGCCACACTGCAGTCCCTTCTTCTCCATTCTCCTCTTGGAATTTTGGGCACGCACGCACGCACACCTAGCGTGAGTTTTAAGCCACCGGGTCTGGGATGCAAATTGTGGTCAGTTATGCAGGAGTCCAGAGACATAGCCATTACGCCAACCTCTGGTCCCTTTAAATTATCTTCTAAGTTTATTTATTTCTTCCATGAGGGAGAGAGAGAGAGAGAGGGACACCGTCGGCAGGATTTCAGCACCATGACTTGCCCCAGTCAGCGGTGCCAGGAGTGCTCAGGGAGCCCTAGGATATAAACCCAGGACCTCTCCCATTGGGTCTGGCTGGACTACTGCAGCACCACCGCCTGGCCCTGTTTCTGAAACTGTTAAAAACAGGTCTACCATGGTGGGGCAGTGGCACGGCCCTGCAGTGCTGGAGACCACGTGGGAGATGGGTTCACTCCCGGCCTGGCCTGAGCACAGCAGCACGGCTGTGTGTGCTTTGCTCCTGGCCGGCAGGCGACACTGGGTGTGCTGTCTTGGGGAGGGCGCTTGTCTTTTTCTCTCTGTTTCTCTCTTCCAAAAAGAAACTTAAAAACTTTTTTAAATTATCAAGAACATTACATAAAATATGACCATTTAACATATTATCATTCTAATAGGATTAGCATATAAATAAAAATAAAGTTTTATTAAAAACGACTGACTAGGACGAGCAAGTGGAGCAGGGGTAAGGACACTGGGGCCCGCATGGTCAACCGTAGAGTGTGCATCCTAGACCTGATGGCTGTGTGTGCGAGTGCGTGTGCGTGGGCGCGTGTGGGAGTAACCCAGCTCCCAGAGGACAGTGGGGGTAAGGGGTTGTGGGATGGCCATCCTCCGTGGGGTTCCTTTTCATTTTCTCTCTCTCTCTGGTGAGTGCACACACTCTACAGTAAAATTCTAAAAAAGAAAATTAAACATCAAATTCTGAAAATATAAAGTGATTAAATATAAAATATAAGAAAAATAAAATATCAAATTGAAATAAGGAAAATTAATAATTTATAAAAAATTTAAATGTCATATCATTTGGTACATAAAAAGCAAGACATCACCCCCCCCCAGAAGAAAGGCCACGCTGCAATCCCTTCTCCGTTCTCCTCTCAGGATATTGGGCACGCACGCACATGTGCCTGGCATGAGTTTTAAGCCACCTGGTCTAGGACTGGAACTGCGGTTGACTACGTGAAAGTCCAGCATCGTAACCATGATGCCACCTGCTGGTCCCGTTTGGTGCTTTTAGCAAGAGTTACCCATGGTGTTATTATTGTGTGAGAAGCATTTCTGTGTGTGCAGATAGTTCCAAGTCAGTTCTGTTCATTCTGAAGACTGTACATTGCTCTGTCTTTTTTGCTCAAAATTGAATAGTTGGCTCAATGATCTTGATTGTATGGTGTTGATGATTCTGACATAGCCATTTTAAAATAGCACTGCACCTGGGGTACTGAGTGCGGAAATGTCAGTGCCAGCCCCTGTAAAGCAGCCCCAGGCGCCAGAATCTCGGCATCACAGCACGGCCGCCCTCGTGTGATAGAGAGACACCGCAGCTGAGCCACCGGTCTTCACGCCCCGACGACTCCTGGCGTAAACTACGCTGCACTTGGACAAATGGCTGTTCACACAAACAACGTGTAAGCTGAGGGGTCTTATCAGCGTCTAGTGAGAGGGTTATGCCCCTGAAATCTTGGGCCAGACCTGAAGAAATGCACCGTGAGGAAATGTGGCAGGGAGGTGCTGAGAGGGCTGCGTGCTGCCTGTGTCACCCGGCCCCGGCTGCCTGGCGGCCAGCTCTAGCTGTCACTGCCTCAGCCTGGGCCTCCTCCCGCCCTCCCGCCTCCATCCTTCGTATTTCTTTCTTCTCTCTGTTAGAGGGCCTGGGCGCTCAGCAGAGGGAGCCGAGAGAGCCCCCTCATGGGCCGTGGTCAGGCCGCAGCCCTCCTCCTCCCCTTCGAGGTTGGGGCAGCGCCCACGTGTGCCCAGCACGCCTCTCCAGCTTGCAGGCCCAGGACCCGAGCCACAGGTCAGCCATACAGGATCTGCCTGCCGTAACCGCCAGGTCACAGAAGCGCCTGGAATTTCTAAAATCAGGATTCAGGAGATGGTAGTTAATGTGTCCATACTCTAGAAAATTTCTTTTCCCTTCTGAGACATTTTTAATGGACTAAAATATCAAGAACCTGGACCTGACTGGCTGGTGCAGCGCACTCCTGTTCTGCAAGCGAGCCGCGAGGACCCAGGTGACTGCACGGCGCCACGTCCGAGGGCCCGTCTGCACAGAGCAGCCCTGGGAGCTGCCGTAAGCATTGGCCTTCCTCTTCCCCCACGGGTCCCACGGAACCCCCTCCCAGCAGGGGGCCCACTGCCTCACTCCTGGAAGGTGACCACCCCTTCTGAGCTGGGCTGTGGATCCGGGAGGGACGGCCTCCTGCAGCCCGCCTACTAAGCTGCAGGGTTTCAGGGCTCGAGCACGGCAAAGCCCCGTCTAACCTGCGCGGCGTCCGGGCCCCACCTAAGAGCTGTCTCAGCTCCCTGCGTTCACTTCCCTGCCTGTCGAGCACTGCGTATCTTCTTCTTCCCGTGGAGAGGGAGCTGCTCACCCACACTGCCCTGCTTGTGCCGAAGGGCAGCTCCCCCAGCTGCCCCTGCGACCGCCCCCCTGGTGTCTGCACCAGGCCTCCCACCTCCGCAGCACCATGCCAGCGGCCATGACTCGTGAGCCCTTTGTTGCCACGCGTGTCTCACGTGACCTCTCCTCCCACGTGCACCTCGTCCCGTGGGCAGAGAGCGTTATGGGCTATGGTCTGCTCTCTCCTGGTTTTGGCCTCACTGAACGAATTCCTTATTCACCAAGTTCTGTCTCTGAGGCACAGATCCGATTTGGGGCGCCCTGAAAAGCCGCTGGATCCCACATGGCTGATCGCGCTGTGCCTTCCCCGCGGGCCTCACGGCAAGGTGCTGGGCTGGTGGGCTGCATGGGGGCGGGGGGTGCGGACCCATAGGGCAAGCTGGCCAGCAGAAAGGTCGGACCAGCTGCTGCCCTGGGTGGGCGAGGTCAGGACCAGCAGAAAGGTAGGGCCAGCCGCTGTCCCTGGGCGGGCGAGGTCTCAGGACCAACAGAAAGGTAGGGCCAGCCGCTGTCCCTGGGCGGGCGAGGTCAGGACCAGCAGAAAGGTAGGGCCAGCTGCTGCCCTGGGCGGGCGAGGTTTCAGGACCAGCAGAAAGGTAGGGCCAGCTGCTGTCCCTGGGCGGGCGAGGTCAAGACCAGCAGAAAGGTAGGGCCAGCCGCTGTCTCTGGGCGGGTGAGGTCTCAGGACCAACAGAAAGGTAGGGCCAGCTGCTGTCTCTGGGCGGGCGAGGTCTCAGGACCAGCAGAAAGGTAGGGCCAGCTGCTGTCCCTGGGCGGGTGAGGTCTCAGGACCAACAGAAAGGTAGGGCCAGCCACTGTCCCTGGGATGGGCGAGGTCAGGGTGCCCAGGCCTGGCAGGCCCAAGCTGGCGGGAAAACAGCAACCCCGGGCAGTTCCGAGGTGGCTGCCAGGCTTTGACACGCGTGGCCAGGAAATGGGCAGACCCACCCCAAGGATCTGGAAAGACCCCAGGTGTAGTGGGTAAGAGACAGGTTCCGAGGAAATGCGGTCGGAAGCGGCTGTCGTGTGCTTTCTGAGTCATGAGTGCGATTTCCAGCCGGGCCGGCTGCAGGCGGGGGCTGAGCGCTTCAGGCCTTGCGTGCTCTCTGGAGGTCTGAGGGCGTTCTGCGTCTGCACTGGGCTCCAGGAAGGGAGCTGGTACTCTAATCAGCCGACCACACCTCCCTGCCCTCTTCCCTCTTCCCAGGGCCGCCCCTCCCTTCCCAGCAGGGCGAGCCTCACCAGCTGCCTGAGTCTGCGCAGCCTGGGCGAGGGTCTGGGCAAATCGTGAGGCCCGAGGCCTGGCTCCACCACAAAGGGCCGGGCCAGCGCTGCTCTGCTTTTGTTTCCCAGCCTTCTTTTGTGATGTGGCATGGGAAAAATCTTAACGAGCCTGCCCGCTGCTGCAGGAATTCTTGTCAGATAAAGAGGCAGCCCCTCCTGCCACCTGGCGCGGGCTGGCAGGGAGAGCCCAGCGCAGGGCCCACGCTCCCTGAAACAATGCCCTATTTAGCTTCCTAGGCAACAGAAAATCGGGCAAACAAGATTCCACAAAAGATGAGTCTGATGTAAGGAGAAAGAAATTTCAGATGCTGCGCAGAGGAGCTATCCTGCAAAATGTCATGGCTGACGATTGTAAGAAGGGGAAGAAAAAGACCTTCCAGTCCTAAGAAATGCGGTGGTGGGGGGCCCGCAGGGGAGGCAGGTCAGGCTGATCAGGGAGTTGGTCCTCAGTCCCTTTCCTAAGGGACTGAATGAGGACTGGAAGCGCCACGTAGCTGCGGGTGAGCCAGCTCCGGGTGATGAGGCGATGCAAGCATTGACACTGACAAGGACGGAGACTCCTTTAGAAAGCACAAAACCCATCTGTGAGAAGAAGGGAGATGGATAGGCCCATCGGTGTTTTTTATTTTAGTGCAGGGCACGTACGTGCACCAGAGAGATGTAGAGGGAGAGACAGAGAGAGAGTACGGCCCAGGGGATGACCACACCGCAGTCCCCTCTCCTCCACTCTCCTCACGGGAGTCTGGCAGGCATGCACACACTCCCGGCATGTGTACGTTTTTCAAACCACCAGGTCTGGGACTTGAACCGCAAAGTCGGCCCTGTGGGATCCAGCCGCCTTAACCACCATGGCGCCTGGCTGGCCCACACACTGGCGTCAGAGCAGACCAAACATGGGCAGGGCTCCCGGCCCACGGCCATTTGTCGGCCCGCGTAGAGAGGAGCTGAAGGCCCCGGCCTGGAGGAGGTTGTGTTTTTCCTAGAAGCGCGTGATGCGCACTCGCGTGACGCCGTTCCTCCACACTAAGAGCAGGCGCCCGGTGAGCCCCAGCTGGCGCGGCCGTCGGCGTTTGCTCCGACACCGTGTGGGTGCGCGAGGGAGCAGGGTGTATAAACAGACCAGACGTGGTGCGACCGCGGACGCTGTCCTGGGGCCGCTGGAACAGGCGGCCAGAGAGCCAGGAGTCAGGACGCTCGCGTCAGCAGGGACGGAGAACTGCCAGGAGTCGGAGCCGCATAAACTGGTAGGCGAGGAGTGGCTGTGAGAAGGACTCCCACATGACCGACTGCAGTTCGAGTCCTGGACCCAGAGGCTTGAAACTCACACTGGCACATGTTTAGGATCCCCAGAATCTCAAGAGGAGAATTGAGGAGGGACTGTGGCGTGGCCATTCCCCTGGAGGTGGGGATTTCTCCCTTTCTTTCTCTCTGTTTCTGTCTCTCCAGCAAGCTCACATGACCTTTGGCAAAAACCTAAAAAAAAAAAAAAAAAAAAAAGAGAGAGAGAGAAAAAATTGAGTGCTCACTGGGCTCCTTTTGGAGGCTGTTAATTGCAGAAATTGAAATACTAGAACCCGAGTGGTTGTGGCTGTCACGCCTCTGATCGGCCGTGGGCGGGTGGGAGCCTCCCCAGCTTTGGGTCCTGGGCTGTCAGCTCCTCCTCAGGTTCAGGGTTCCGCCCTGAACGTCTGCGTCCCCTCCCAAGGCTGTCCCTGCTTCCAGATGCACCTCTATCCTGACAGACGGGAAAGAGACCTAAAAACAGCCATGTCTTGGATGGGTGTGGCTTTGCAGTACAAGGACGCATGGATTCATTCCTGCTGGGGCTGGGGTATGTGACTTCTGCTGTGGGAGTGTGAAGGCAAGGGGCTAGGAGGGAGGGCGTTTGCAGGGCAGGGAACATGAGCAGACACACCCTGTAAGGAACCCAGGAAGGCTTCCTGGGGGCAGGTGGGCCACTGCTGAGTGGAGGGCACGGGAGAGGGGAGGGTCAGCTTGGCTGCGGGGCAGGCCCCAGGCTGCAGTGTGCGCTGCGAGGCACTCGGCTGTTTCTGTTACAGGCAGACTGTGAGCAGCGGAGGACGAGCTTCCACTGCGAGGGTGGAGGCTTCGAGGTCTGTGACACCTGTGGCCCTCGCGTGGACAAGGAGTGCAAGGCGTGACGCCCTCCGTACAGCCGCCCCAGCTCAGCGAGGGACCCGGGCCCTGTTTCCAGCACTCAGCTGTGAGCCTGGGGACAGACTGCATGTTTGCTGCTGGAGCACACGCCGTCCTAGTGGTCACGCGAGGAGACAGGGACACTTTCACGCCGGTGATCTTCCAGCGCTGGTCACCCCTCTAGCTGTCCCCACACCTCCGCCAACCCCTCGCCATTCAGAAGGAACCTTGGTCTGTGTGTCAGCGCCCCTGCTCCATCTCAGCTGCACTTGCCGAGTGTGCAGGCTTTCTGGTCTGGACCGACGCACAGACGCGGGATGTCGGTGGTGTCTCAGAGCAAGCAGGGACCCGGGTACGTGTGCGGGCAGACACGCCGGACCAGTGTGCCAAGGATGTGCCATTGCCGAGCCAATCAAATCGTCCCCGGAAACCTCGTACTGCTCCCGAGTCCCTGGGAGAGATGGCGCACTGTGCCTTGGGCATGGCTTTCGGGAGCACCCCCAGGCAACCCCCAGCACCTGCCGACCCTGGCCCTGGACTGTGTAAGGATTGGCCTTTGATTTCATGGGGTGTCAGGAGCGAAAGACCCTTGGAGAGGCCACACTCCACTTCCCCTAGGAACGGACTTACAGTTCTTAGAAGGGAGCAGGATCCACTTGGTTAGCGTCCAACCCTCTGAGTTTCCACCTGCCCTCGTGCCTAGAAATGCTTTCTCACACCTGAGGTGAAAAGCCGTTTTCTCGTTGGTTGTCAGCAGCGTTTTGCCCAGGTATGCCCTCGGGGTCCACCGTGCGGTCCTTTGCCCGGTGCCCTGCCCTCCCCACCCCTGGTGCTCTCCTCTTCACAGCAGGTCTGTTGAATGTCCCTTCCCTGGGAGCTCCTGCGGCCACCGCTCCGCCTGCCGGCCAGTGTGGAGATGCTGTCCACGAGCGGGCTTTGGAGAATGTCCACCCCCTGCCTGTGCGCTGAGCCAACGTGGTAGGAGCCATGGCTGGCTCAGCGCATGGCCTGACACGGTGGGCCCCTAGGCTGTGTGTGCCGTGGAGAGGGTGCTGCGAGCGGGGCTTCCACTCACCCCTGCATGGTCCGGGCTTTGGGCTCTAACGTGGGCACACACTGCAGAGGACCAGGTGGACTTTGGCCCTTCTCCAACGTCTGGGGCCCCGGAGGCTCTCCTGGTCTCCATTGCTCCTGGGTCCCTGCGGCTTGCGGTTCGCGGTTCCAACTCTCTCACCGCCCTGTCCCCAGCTGGCAGCACGGCAGGCTGCGCTCCGCGGATCCGACCCGTCTTCCTCCCGCCTCATCTAACCTCTTCTGAAGATGGCGGCTCCGAGCGCCTTCATGGCGGATGACTCGCTTTCTCCTCACGCAGACTTCATCCCTCCACAGCCCAGCTGTCTCTCACGGGCAGCTCCAATACTTCCTGACTGTCTGCCCGTGCCGCCGAGCCATGGGGCACGCAGTGACAGCACGGAGGGGAACGTACCCAGGCTGGTCTCGAGAGAAGGCCACAGGTATCCACGTGGCCAGGTCCCCACAGAAAGGACAAGCTGGTCCACCCCAACTCTCCAAAGGTGGGGAAGGCCAGCAGGAGGCACGGCCGTGCCTCACCTCTTCCTCACAGAGGTCGGGACTGCCCTCCTCAGGGGACGGGACTGTGGATGAGGATGCGGCTGCTCCTCCAGAGCGGGAGGCTGCTGGGAGCACGGTCAGCTCCGAGCGTGTAGGGAGTCGGCCTTGGTCACCCCGGGAGACGGTCTGTGCGGCGGTGCAGGACTGGAGCTCGCTCTGCAGGGAGAAGCGGACCTGCTGACCGTTCTGCGGTGGCTGATTCTTACCCTCTCAGGAGCAGGCTGCCCCGAGGGGCTCTGTCCTCGCGCACTCTGACCGCAGCGGGCCGGCTGCATGTGACATCAGTGATGCCGAGCCCTGTGGGGGCCTGGTCACGTCCCTCCCTGGGTACACCCGGTGCACGCGGGCCCAGGACCCTGGCTGGCTGGCACTGGCCTGGGTCACACATGGAGACTTTGTGAGTGCCTCTGGGCTTCCCTCTCTCATGGAAGGGGTGAGGGAATGAACAGAGAAGAGATGGCTCCGTAAGTGCATGCGTCCAGGCCAGGGCATGTGGAGTCTGTGTAGGGAGTCTGCGTTACTGAGAAGGGGCTACGGTTCTACCAGAAAAAAGTGAAGTGAAGCCAGTATGTGTCTGTGTGTACCCAAACACACCTCAGTATACAGGTGCACATGTGCGTGTATGCATGCACTAGCATGCACATCTCAGTATATGGATGTATGGATGTGCACACATGCTTATGCGCACACATAGCATGCTCGCACACACTTGTACATCTTAGTATACAGGTGTGCACACATGCATATGCACATACGTAGCACACTCGCACACACACATCTAATATACAGATGTGCATGCGCACATATGTGCACATGTAGTACGGTCGCGTACACTTGCACATCTAGGATACAGGTGTGTACACATATATGCACATGTAGCATGCTCACACACATCTCAGTATACAGGTGTGCAACACATGCATATGCACTCATGTAGGTACATGTGTGTACATCTATTCAAGGAGTTCATGGAGGACAAGCACAATGATATAAATATGTGTGTGCACACTCGTGCGTGTGTGTGTGTGTGTGTATGCTCCTCAGCACACATGCATGCTCTGTAGGTACACATGTATGTACACACAGACACAATCGTATCAATGCATGCATGTGTGCACACGCACGCACACTCATGTAAGTGAGGACGTCTGATCTGGGAGGACCTCGTGGAACCGCAGGCGTCCATGCCCCTCAGAGGTGGCCACGGCCTGCCCTTGACCACACCCTCACTGCTCCCGCCAGGCAGGGCTCAGACTTCTGCTCTGTGAACAGGTCACCGGAATGAGACTGCCTGACTCTGCTGCTGGGAACTTGGGCCACCGTGTGCCTGAGACAGGCTCCTGATAAAGCGCACACGTGCCCCTGTGAGCCTGCTGTGTGGTGGTGGTGGCGGGAGGTGCAGGTAGAGAGCGCTGGCACCCTGCACACGATAAGTCACACTCTGCAGAGGGGCGGGCCAGGCCGTGTGCCCCCGTGAAAACTCGGCGCCCCTCGCCTGGAAGGGAGACGCGGCGAGTGGAAGCAGGTGCGCTCGCGAAGGCAGAGCTCTACACGGCGCCGCCTGGCCATGACCGCTGTCAGCTGCCTGCACCTTCTCACGCTCTGCACCCAGGCTGCTTGGTCCGGGCAGGTGCTCCACGTGTGTGGAACTGACCTGGACTCTGATCTGGGCAGGTTTTGGCAGCCACACACCACCATCAAGGAGAAGGAACGGGCCCGACATGGAAGCCAAGGCCACGCCCCGGACCCCTCCCAGGGACGACCCTCCAAACGGTAACGTGGTCAGAGGCAGCACCTGTGGGCGCCTCTGCATCACTCGCGCTCTTCTTCCCCACCTTGAGTTGAGGCCGGCGGTGTTCCCGCCAGGCACTGTGGTCCTGGGGTCATGCTCTGACAGCTGTAACTTGGGAGACATAAAATACACCTGCCCCGAGAAACAGACCTGGCCTCCCAGGTGGGAACCCCCTCATTTTCCCGGCCCCGGCACGCCAGTCCCCTCTGCATTGGCGCACACGCCACACAGGGTCACTCATCCGCTCATGGCTAGGTGAGTCCTGGGCTGCAGGACCAGCCACCCACATCCCCTGGCCTGGCGAGCTGACACTATCCAGCCCTGGTTACTGGGGGTGCTTGTCCTGACGGCGTGAGGACTTTCAGGACAGTTACGATGTCTGCGTTAGCCCCACAGAGGAGGGAAGACAGCTTCAAAGGGGGGAGCTGTGAAGGAAGGAGGAAGCCCAGGGACAAATAGAGCTGGACTCCGACGTCCCCGAGAAAGGGCTGGACATTACGGCCGTCCCTCACGGCGGGGCATTCTCCACTCTGCCTGCGCTGGAGCCCTGAGCCACAGCTGTGACTCTTGGGGTAGCGCCGAAAGCAAGCCGGCACTAACGTGGTCAGGGCAGGTGTGGGGGCGACCAGCACGCCACCATCGGCTGCAGCTGTCTTCACGGCGAACTGAGCGTCAGCAGGACAGCTCGCCTTCAGACAGTCCCTCCGTGAGTGAGACCTGCCCGGGGGTCTCTGGGCGCAGCTTCCACGAGAAGGAGGCTGAGCAAAGGAGGAACTTGAGCCGGATGTGAGGCTCACTGGCTCCTGAGGAGTGGACTCTCCCACCCAGGACAGGAGCGTTGCCCAGCGTGGGATGAAGTGTCCGGCCCAGGCTGGACTTGTGCTCAGAAAACTGCCTGTTGGGATCCCCTGAAACGGTGGGCTGTGGGCACCAGGCTGTGGGGCGAGTACCGGGGACGGCGGCAAGAGAGCACCATGGCCGAGCCCCGACGGGCACCCGGAGGTCCGGCTCTGCCCCTTCAAGCATGGCCTGAAACCGTGGCAGGCCAGTGCTGCCCGGCGGGCCCTGAGCACAGTGCAGGGTGGTGACGACTGTCAGCAGCAGCCCCTGCATTCCAGGCACTCCTCACCCCTTCGGTCCTCTCCCGGTCACACCAGCCCTTCCCCAGGTCTGCAGAGCACCCGAGGTCAGCAGAGGAGCTGGGACTGAGCGGAAGGGCCTGCACCCGGACCCGTGGTCTGACCCAGATCCCCGGTCCGACCCGGATGCTGTGTGGCCTTGCACTCCGACTCTCCCAGAACGGAGACAGCAGCACCGTCCTCTGCAGGAGGCAGGAGGTCAGGGGAGTCTTGGCCTCCAGTTCCTGTGGTGAGTCCCGAAGCCCTACACGCGTCCTAGCCACGATGAGGGACGGTGGTGGAGGGGCATGGGCCAGCAGAGGCCCTGTAACACGCTCCACAGCCACACTCAGGGTCAGCAGGGCTGGCCTTCTCCTAGGCCTCGCCTGAGGAGGCCCTTCTCCCTGCGTCTCTTCACACCGCCCTCCCGCCTCCCTCCGTGTTGCGTGCGTCCACATTCCTCCCTTCCCCGAGGACAGCATCACGCTGGTGACTGCCGACATGAGTTGAAACCTCGGTGAAGAGCTCATCTTCAGGTAGGGTCACGTCCTTAGTACTGACGGCAGGGCCACGCTTGGTCTGGGGACACAGCTCCACCTGTGACAGTGAATTTGCTGCTCTGTTTTTCCTGCCAACAACGCGGCACGCCAGCCTTCCCCCGCTGCAGGATGGGAGGTGCACCTCGCTCTGCCTTGGGGACGCGATCTTGGAGACTGTAGGAATCATTCAGGGAGCTTTTAAAGAAAGTCGCGATGCCTAGTCCGCACCTGCACAGGTTAAGCCAGGCCCTGAGGGTGGGGTCCAGGCGCGGGTTTACTGCAAAACTCGGGAGCTGAATTTGAGACGCACTGCCTCCTGAGGACTCAGGGGGGTGGGCAGGTCTCAATAAGGCAGGGCCACCTCTCCCCAGAGCTCCCACTGTACGGCTGCAAGTTTGGGACCCATCCAGCTCTTTGTTTTTTAGATTTCTCCCATAGGGTGCATGTGCTCGCCAGAGTGTGTGACAGAGACAGAGGGAAAGTTAGAAATCTCCCCGGGGGTGTGGCCACGCCGCTATTCCTTCTGCATTCTCCTCTTGGGATGTGGAACATTTACACACGTGCGCTCAGTGTGTTTTTCACGTTGTGGGGTCAGGGCCTGAACTGTGGAGTCAGCCATGTGAGATGCAGCACCTTAACCACCATGCCACCTGCTGGCCCAGAATTGATCCAATTCTTCTTCTTTTTTTTTGGAGAGGTTTTTGCTATAGGGCATGTGCACTTGCCAGAAAGACAGAGACAGAGAGACAGAAAGTGAGAAATCACCCCACGGGGGGATGGCCACGCCGCAATCCCTTCTTCTCCATTCTCCTCTCAGGATCTTGGACACACACGCACACACGTGCCCAGCGTGAGTTTAAGCCATGGGGTCCAGGACTCGAACCATGGTTGACTACAGGGGAGTTTAGCAACATAGCCATTATGCTAACTGCTGGTCCCTGATCCAATTCTTGATTGGGTTTTAGCTAAGTCAGAAAAAAAATTGGAGTGAAAGCCAGAAAATAGACACTACAATTAAATGGAGGACACCACCGCACACTCTAATAGCATGACCCTTGGGGGACGGAGTGGCTCAGCTCCTCACCCAGCACCAGGAGGGCGGGATGGGACGGGACGGGGTGGCGTCCAGATGGGCTCTCGGTGACAGGCATCGCTCCGGCGCAGGGACAGGGTGGCCATGGGCCTTGGTGAGACATTGCGAGGCTGTGTGGCCACGTGTCTGGTGAGGCCGCCTTGTCGGACGTGTGGAAAGGAGGGACTGCTTCCCACTCCCAGCACCCCGAGGGCTGAAGACCCAGGGGCGTGTTTCCCAGGGTCTGAGCTCCGTGACTCCACCTTGAGTTTCAGGAGCTCTTCTCGGGAGTTTCCGTGACTCCATCTGCCTTGAACGGCGACAACGGCATTTTTGTCCACCCTTAGCCCGAGGCTGCCAAGAGAAGCCCTGCACCCTTGGGACCTGTCGAGTGGTGGGGGTAGAGACAGTGAGGAAGCCCCCCACGAAGGGCACCCCGGGCGAGGCAGGGCTGCCTGGCAGGTCATTCCTGTTCAGGAGACATCGGCAGCATTGCTTCTCCCTCACTCACCCATCTGCTCACTCTGCGCTCACGCACTCACTCACTCAGTTGTTACTCACGCACTCAGTCAGTCATCACTCACTCACTCACTAACTCACTATCACTCACTCAGTTATTACGCACTCACTCACTCAGTTGTTACTCACTCAGTCAGTCATCACTCACTCACTCACTAACTCACTATCACTCACTCACTCACTCATTCACTAACTCACTTACTCAATCACTCACTCACTAACTCACTATCACTCACTCACTCACTCACTCACTGCTCACTCACTCACTCACCCAGTCATTCAGTCCTCACTCACTCACTCACCCAGTCATTCAGTCCTCACTCACTCACTCATTGCTCACTCACTCACTCACTCACTGCTCACTCACTCACTCACTCACTGCTCACTCACTCACTCACTCACTCAGTCATTCAGTCCTCACTCACTCACTCATTGCTCACTCACTCACTCAGTCATTCAGTCCTCACTCACTCACTCATTGCTCACTCACTCACTCACTCACTGCTCACTCACTCACTCACTCAGTCATTCAGTCCTCACTCACTCACTCATTGCTCACTCACTCACTCACTCACTGCTCACTCACTCACTCACTCAGTCATTCAGTCCTCACTCACTCACTCATTGCTCACTCACTCACTCACTCACTGCTCACTCACTCACTCACTCATTGCTCACTCACTCACTCAGTCATTCAGTCCTCACTCACTCACTCACCCAGTCACTCACTCACTCACTCACCCACTCACTCACTCACTCACCCAGTCACTCACTCACTCACTCACTCACCCACTCACTCACTGCTCACTCACTCACTCACTCACTCACCCAGTCATTCAGTCCTCACTCACTCACTCATTGCTCACTCACTCACTCACTCACTGCTCACTCACTCACTCACTCAGTCATTCAGTCCTCACTCACTCACTCATTGCTCACTCACTCACTCACTCACTGCTCACTCACTCACTCACTCATTGCTCACTCACTCACTCAGTCATTCAGTCCTCACTCACTCACTCACCCAGTCACTCACTCACTCACTCACCCACTCACTCACTCACTCACCCAGTCACTCACTCACTCACTCACTCACCCACTCACTCACTGCTCACTCACTCACTCACTCACTCACCCAGTCATTCAGTCCTCACTCACTCACTCATTGCTCACTCACTCACTCACTCACTGCTCACTCACTCACTCACTCAGTCATTCAGTCCTCACTCACTCACTCATTGCTCACTCACTCACTCACTCACTGCTCACTCACTCACTCACTCATTGCTCACTCACTCACTCAGTCATTCAGTCCTCACTCACTCACTCACCCAGTCACTCACTCACTCACTCACCCACTCACTCACTCACTCACCCAGTCACTCACTCACTCACCCAGTCACTCACTCACTCACTCACTCACCCACTCACTCACTCACTCACCCACTCACTCACCCACTCGTTCGCTCACTCGCTCACTCATCTGCTCATTTGCCCACTCATCCTCTCACTGCCTCTGGTCTCCCAGGTCAGCCTCACAGAGAACGTGCGCTGGACCAGTGCCAGCCTGTACCTGTAGACATGCAGCGAGCACTTGGGTGGCCCCGTCCTCTGGGAACCCATAGTTCATGGATGGGCAGTAGTAAATAGTGGAGGAATCGCTACGCAGCAACTCCTGGTAGTGAGAAGTCTGTGAAGAAAAGCAGAACTAGGTAAATGGGTGGAGACGGGAAGTGGGAACTGGGGGCTCTGTGCCACCGTGATCGGGAAAGACCAGAAGAAAGGGAACAGAGCTAGCGTGGTACCTGCGTCTGGGACTCCTCCCTTGTTTCTGAGCCAGCTGGTGCTCCCCGAGCCTCACAGGCCACAGAACCGCCCAGTCCTCGCCTGGACTCCTGCCCCACTCGCCTGCGGATCACAGAGTTTGCACAGACACTGAGGACAGCCGAGCTGTCGTCCCACCAACCCTCATGTCTCAGCAGCCCTGACTTCTGTCCCCAGGATGAAAACGATACAAAAGGGAGACAGCAGCCCCAGGGCCCCGGCCCGTATCCCTCCCACCGGGGACGCACGGCTGGCCTGGTGGGAACAGCCGGGCGTGCTCTCAGCTCTCCCTGGCACCCTCGAGGTGCTTCGCATACCGTGTTTCCCCACACCTCCTAAGAGCAGAGCAATGCCTCTGCCTGCTATTCAGTTCTTTGTTTTAAAGAGTTTTTTAATGTATTCTTTTATTCATTTTTTTTTTCTATAAGAAAGGCAGAGAGAGGCACCAATAGCGTTTTCAGGCCCAACCCACCCCAGACCTGGCCAGACCCAGACGTGCGCTTGTGGCCGGTGTGCTCCGGGGGCCCGGGGTGCAGGCCTTTCCTGGTGGCCCGCTCACTACCGCTGGCCGCCCGCCCTCTCCTGCCACCCATTCTGTCTTCGGCGTTTTGGTTTTTTTTGGCTCATGTGTCTGTGAAAAGCTCAATGTCGCACCACAGAAAAGGCCACTAGCCCGGGCTCATCACAGTTCCCCCCCGGGTCCACACTTGCCCTCGTGCCCTCCTGCAGTTCCATTGGCTCATTTATTAACATAAGGAAGACCCAGGAACAAACCTGCAGCAACTAATACACTCGGGGCTCCCCTCCTCCCCGCCGCCCTGGCCTGCGCTCTCCAGCCCCTGCCCTGCAAGCCGAGCGACAGCGCCGTCCTGGGCTAATTCTCTCTGGTCTTCTTTTCCCTTTCCTTTTTACATCACGGTTCCTGGCGCACCAACCATCACTGCGTCTTCCAGGGGCACGCGTGCTTTCTCGAAGTGCGCGACTTGCCTCATCAGATCCTGGTCACGGTGCAGACGCCCTGCACACCCATCCGCTCTGCGCGAGTACGGGTCCCAGGTTGTGCTTTCATTGTGCACTATCGCTAAGCAGGTCCTTCGGGTCTGGTGGCTTCGGTACTTTATTGCTGAAAGACACTCCAGAGCCAGCCGTCACCAAAGCCTAGTCTCTGCGGAGCCCCTCTGTGACACGGAGAGGGGGCGGCGTCCTTTCCTTCCCGACTGTGCGCTTCCTCCTCTCTGAAATGCCTGCCGGGCTTTCCCCTGGTCGCCGTGACCTCTTACCGACGGTTGGCGTTGTCTGTGCACTCGTGACGCGAGTCCCTCCAGGTTGTCTGCGCGAGACTGTTTTGTCCAAGGTTATAATTTGAGGTCTCACTTTCTTTACACTGCCTTACGCAGACGGAATTCCTCAGTTTCACTTATGTAACCAGACGTAGTACAGGAGCATCCTCAATCCGGAAATTCTAAATCCCAAATGCTCGTCACCGCAGCCCAGAAGGACTGCACGAGTTCCCTTCGGGCCGTGGGGATGAGGCGACAGAGAGAACGCGTGAAGCCCTGTCCCTGTGCAGGGTGGCGATTCCCGTGGAACTGGATGGGGCTAGAATGGGTCCCGAGGCCAGCGAGCGGAGACCTGCCACGTCCCAGTCATCTCCTGAGACTCCGTCTCACTAAGTCTGCCCACGCCCACTTACAGTCCAGCGCTTTTTCCTCTCCGTGTCCACTCTCCAAAGCCCAACTCTGCCTCCTCCTCCAGGAAGCTTCTCTGAGCTCGGACCCACCACACTCCTACATCCTACTTAGGAAACAGCAGTCCCGGGGAAGCTGAACTGTTACAATTGTGTAAATATTGCAGCCCACGCACTCCCAGCTGTGTGTGTTTTAGTTTATGCCATAGGGCACGCGCTCCCAGAGAGCAGAGAGAGGGAAGGTGGGAAATCACCCTCAGGGAGGATGGCCATGCCTCAGTCCCCTCTGCTCCTTTCTTCTTGCAGGACTTGGGCATACATGTGTGTGCATGTGCATGTGACAGTCATGATTTCCAAGCCATTGGGTCTGGGACTAGAACCACGGAGCCGGCCGTGTGGGATCAAGCGCCTTATCATCCACGCCACCTGCTGGCCCCTGGCCGTCGCCTTTGACCCCAGAGGGCTTCCAGCAAAGCTACCGGTGGGAAAGGCACCCTCCTGACCCTGCCCAGGACAGGCGGCCTTGTGTGAGCTGCCCGGGAGCTGCCAGGAGCCGACCCCTGCCCCAGCCGCTTGCAGGAAAGAGCAGACTTTCTTAACTCTCACGCTGAATGACGTCCATAGACTCGGACCCAAGAGCCGGCTGGGTCTTCAGGCCCCAGCCCGTCTTCACTTTTCTGAAACTGACTCAGCTCTGCTTTTGCAGATTCCCCCTCCTTGGGATGGATAGTTGGATGGATAAACAGATGGATATGTAGATGGATGGGTGAGTGGATGGGTAGGTGGATGGATGTGTAGACAGATGGGTAGATGGATGGGGGGTTGGATGGGTAGACAGATGGGGGGTGGATGTGTAGACGGATGGGGAGTAGATGGGTAGACCGATGGGTGGGTGGGTGGGTAGACGGATGGGTGGGTGGATGGGTAGACGGATGGGTGGGTGGATGTGTAGACGGATGGGTGGGTGGATGGGTAGATGGATGGGTGGGTTGAGGAGTAGACAGATGGGTGGGTGGATGGGTAGACAGATGGGCGGGTGGGTAGATAGATGGGTGGGTGGGTAGATGGATGATGGATGGAGGTGTGGGTGAATGGATGAAGAGATGGGTAGTTAGATAGCAATCGAGACAGATGCACTGTTAATATTTCAGTCAATGTGAGTCTGGCAGGTGGCGTAGTGGTAAAGGCATTGCACTCCCACATGACTGACTGCAGTTCGAGTCCCAGACTTGGCAGTTTGCTTTCTTACTTTCTCTCTCTGTCTGGAAAAAAAAAAAATTTAATCTTAAAAAAAAATATTTCAGGGAACCAGCAGTTAGCGTAATGGCTATGTCGCTGGACTCCCACGTAGTCGACCGCGGTTCGCGTCTCGGACCCGGTGGCTTACAACTCACGCCGGGCGCGTGTGCGTGCGTGCCCAAGATCCCGAGAGGAGAATGGAGGAGAAGGGATTGCGGCGTGACCATCCCCCCTGGGGGGTGATTTCTCGCTTTCTGTCTCTATGTCTCTCTCTGTCTGTCTGGCGAGCGCACGCACCCTATTGCGAAAAACCTCTCCAAAAAAAAAAAAAAAAAAAAAAAAAAAAAATTTCAGTCAACAGAGTGTGCTCAGTGAGTTTATTTGCCTAACGTGCTTAAATGAGCTGTTAAGTCTGCAGAGGGTTCTGCTTGTGATTGCTGTTGGTCGCAGTGAAGTGGCTAGCATGCTGTTGCTGATGGGCCCTGCAGAAGGAAGGCCTCCTCTAGGCCCCCGTAGGTGCCCACAGCGTAGCCATGTGAGTACTTCCTTTGGCAAAAGAGAGGATTTCTCTCTTAGCAAAGCGGACTCTCTGCGTCTCTGTGTCCCCTCTGTGTCCCTGTACAAAGGTGCCACTTGCCTGCCCAGACAAGAATCTCCGAGGCTCCTTCCTAGCAGAGAAACGTGAGCTGCACCATGAATTGAAATAAGATGTGTAGCTCCGCCTCCTTTCCCCACACAGCCTCGCTGTGGGCGCCTTAGCTCCTGAGAGGAAGGAGCAGAGTGCCCAAAGCAGGGACTCTTTTTTTTTTAAGAGATGTTTTCCTATAGGATGTGAGTGCCCCATGGAGAGACAGAGACAGAGAGACAGAAAGTGAGAAATCCCCCCGGGGGGGATGCCCACACCGCAATCCCTTCTTCCATCCTCCTCTCAGGACTTTGGTCCCGCACACATGCCCAATGTGAGGTTTAAGCTGCGGGGCCTGGGACTTGAACCGCCATCAACTACGTGGGAGTCCAGCAACATAGCCATTACAGCGTCTGCTGGTCTCCAAAGCAGGGACTTCTACATGCAACTCCAAGACTAGGCAGGAGCTGCCCAGAACCCCGCCTGCAGCCCGAGGCCTCGCTGAGCAGGGTGCTCGGTGACGGCCGGTCGGGGTGACTCTTGGTCTGCCTGGCCTGCTTCCAGAGTCAGAGCTCACAAAATCACACCTGGGCCCGACCCCAAAGAGGCTCCAGGGAGAGGCCTCCCACCAGACCACAGGCCCTTCTGGTCGAGCTGGAACGCACTTTCTCGGCAGTGCCGAGCGGGAGGGAGGAAGCTGCTAAAGGGCCTGTTTCTACATCAGCCTGCCTCAGATGACCGGGTTTTCTGGTGCTTTCTGTGGATAAAACTCAAAGCCTGCGTTTCTGCTGGAAGCCTGTGGTTGGCGCGAGTTCTGCGGGGGCAGGGCTGCCAACCACGCAGGGCCGGGAGGTGATCGCCTGCGCCCCACCCCCGGCGCAGCTCCCTCCAGCCCAGAAGCCATCATGGTGTGGGCTGAGGCCACCCTCGCTGCCCTGCGGACTGGGGAGCCCCGTGCAGGGCCAGCCGGGCCAGCACTGAGGCCAGGCTCCACAAACGGGCGCAGGCCCTGCTGTGAGGGACTACCTAGGTCTGCTGAGGCCCCGGGCAGGGCTTCCCTGTGCCAGACCTTCGCTTTCACTCCTGCCCTCCAGGCGCCAAGGTCCTTGTATCTTCCCAGGGCTCTGGGCTGTCCCAGCCTGGTCCAGGTTCTGAAGAATTTCTGCGGTTCTACTCCACTCCAGGTTCTAATTTCAGAAAGAAGCACCAGCCACGTGAAGGAAATCCCCGCCTTGTTCCCACCAGGCCGCGTCCCGTCCCCTACCACTCGTCAGTGAAATCCCCATACCAAGCAAGCTGCGGCCCAGTGTGTCCCCCTGGGAACGATATTCCAAGGGCATGGGGCCGCTTTTGCCATCACAAACCACAGCCAGGACTGGCACTAGAACAAACCGACAAAGATACAAAACCGTAAATCTGCGTAAGCAGTCAAAATAGTAGGGCATGGACCAGCAGATGGTATGATGGTTACGTCACTGGACTCCTATGTAGTCAATTGCAGTTCAAGCCCTGGATCCAGCAGCTTAACACTCACACCAGGGGAGGGTGCCTGCGTGCCCAAGACCTCAAGAGAATGGAGAAGCGGTTCCGGCACGGCCATCCCTCTGGGGGAAGGGATGATTTCCCACTTCCTTTCTGTCTCTGTCCAGCAAATGAAAACACCCTATAGCAAAAATTTCTCTTAAAAAGAAAATAAATAAAGTAGGGCAGTCACTAAGGCCCGAGGAACTGCTGTTGGCAAACTGCACGCGTGCTCGTTAGGGGCAACAGCCCCGCAGCTGCTCCAGCAGCTCGGAATCAGGGCTGGGGAACGGCCGGGCCAGGATTTCAATTTCAGTCCTGCTCCCACACAGCCCGAGGGCCGCCGGGGTCGGCCTGGCCAGCTGTGTCAGGGGTTGAGGTGCCGTGGGGCGTCGCCTCGCCTGTGCTCTCACCAACCAGCACAACGAAACTGTTATTCAGACAACTGCTTGTAAAATATTCCATAAGACTCAAAACCGGATCGTCAGCGGTCTCTGGCCTCTTTCATGCGGAGGGGAGTCACTGCCGGGAAGACCCCCGGGGGGAGACGAGCAGGCCCACGGAGGTCAGGCAGGTGCAGGGCAGAGCGGCCCTCACTCCTCCAATGTCACAGTGTGAGCGTCGCGCTCATGAAAGCGAGCTCTGGGGCAGCCATTGCCGGGGGTTGGGGCTCTGGATCCCACGTGGCTGACTATGCTGGAAACTCGCGCCGGGCACTATGCGTGCCCAGCATTCCGAGAGGAGAACGAAGGAGGAGGATTGTGCCGTGGCATCATCCCTGGCGTTGCTTCCTCACTGTCCCCTACCTCTCCACATGCACCTGTAGCAAATTAAAGTAAATTTTAAAAATGTAAAGCAAGTTTTGTCTGTGAGAGCCAACGAGACCAGCCGTGTCAAAGCTGGGGAGCACCACACTGCTGCTACTTCTCTGACACGCCTGGCATCTCTGTGGACTCCCGTCCTCCAGCCACGGTGGCATCCTGGCCAGCCTGGAATCTGCCAGGGCCCCAGCTGCCAGCTTGCACCTGCTGTGTTCAAGTCCCCGCCCCGGGACCTGTGCTGTGGCCTAGCTGGGCATGGGGTCTGTGTGGACTTCCTCAGGTGCAGTTGGAATCATTAGGGTGGGCCCTGGTCCAACAGAACCAGGTCCTGTAAGATGAGAGGGTGACAGAGGGCGGATGCCATGTGGACACAGGCAGGCATCGGCTGTGGCCACAGCCTGGGCACCCAAGGCCTCCGGAGCCAGCAGGGCCAGGCAGGTCCCCTCCTGAGGGCTTCTGAGGGAGCACCTGGATTCTGGCATCCCACCTCCAGAGCCGAGAGGAACAGGTTCAATCCGTTAGCCGTGGCTGCAGTAGCTTGTGGCAGCCCTGGCTGGCGGCTTCGCTCAGCCCTGCCGTGTGCCCCGAGGGGGCTCCCTCCTCACAGCCAGCTCTGATGGCCCCCACCGTCCTCACGCTCCACCACTGACCTGAGCCCTGGGCACGCACGGCGTTATATAAGGCATATGCCACGCATGTACGTGCCTCGTCCGAGGCTGCCGTGCATCTCCCAGGTCAGAGCACATCCCCTAGGGCTGGGAGGGCACGTTGCCAGCTGCTACGCTGCAGGGCCTGGGACAGGGCCTGGCATGTAGTGGGCACTCAGCACACACGTGCTGCATGAAAACGAGTAATTGCTCAATGGCATCGCTGTGTGGGTTAAGAAAATCTGGCCCTCTGATGAAGTAAGCCTGAATACAGTCCCGAGCTGGCCGGCGGAGAGCCTGCCCCCGAGGCAGAACCATGTGTGCGCCATTCATGGTTAGCCAGCCTCTGCCGTGTGCTTTGTCCCCCGGGTGCCGTTTCCGGCGGTGGTGGTGGTGTCGGGGCTGTCCTGCCTGCTCTTCTCTGCTCCCTTCTCCTCCTACCAGCAGGTGGCTGCCCTGTCCCTTCCAGCCCTGTTCCCACTCACCCTCCTCGCTTGGGCAGTTAACCCTGGCGTGCTTGCATTCACGCCAGCCTCCATCCCCCACCAGTGCCCTCCAGGCCACGGGCCTTGTGCTCAGCAGGGTGCCCTAGCAGGTGCCTCCCTGCCTCTTTAAACGTGTCCCTCCATAGCCGACCTGTATGTACACGACTGTGAGTGTGCATGTGTGTCTGCTGAGCATGCTATGTGCATGTGAGATGTATGTGCTTGTGTGATATGTGAGGTGAGTGTGTGGTGAGTGTATGTGTGCGCTGTGCATGGTGTGTGTATATGTGAGCATGTGTGTGCGTGCATGTGCTATGTTTGTATGCATGTGCATGTGTACACGCAGGTGTACGTGTGATTATCTGACCAGCTAATGACCCCAGAGGTCACGCCCTGACCCCTCCCGGTGCACCCCCATCGACCACTCACCAGGCTGCATCAGGCTACCCACCCCCGCGGGTCGGAGCCAGAGGTCAGGAGTTGGGAGAGCGCCTCTTCCCCCATTGGAGGGAAGCGCCAGGAGCTAAAGTAAAATTGCCTGGAGCCCCCCAGAGCACTGGGGTCTCAGGCCCCTCCTCGCCCCTGCTCATCAGGGCGCTCCTGTGCATTCTTCAGAACCCGGGCCGGCCAGTCCTTCCTCAGCGCCCCTCCTGCACGTGCAGTGCGCCTGCCCACACCCATTGTGCGGATCGAGTCGGGCGGGCCCAGTCCAGCCCTCTCCTGCCCAGGGCTCCAGGGCTCCCCTGTCCCTGTGCTTCAGTTCCCCTCTATGGGAAAGGGGCTGACAGTGACCGCCTGTGAGGTGGGGGCAGGAGGTGCTCGCTGCCCCCGCCGGTCTCCCTCTGGGCGGTGGTGGCTCCGGAGGAGGAGCTGAGCCCTGTGGGGAGGTGCCCGTGCCGCCCAGTGGGTGCTGCCAGGGCTGCTGCAGGTGCGGGTGAGGGAGGCTGCCCGTAACAGGCCGGCTCAGAGGAGGGGCTGTACAGGGAGACGCCTGATCCCCTGGACAGAGACCCTGAAAGTGACCTTCTGGGTAAGGCCCCCCGGGGTTTCCACAGCGCAGGCCCGGCCCTCACAAACCTGGCTCCTTGGGCTGACCCCACTGGTGCCCTGTCCTGAGGCGGGAGAGGGGATGTCCTCTACCCGGCCCGGGCGGCCCACACCTGCTTTAACTGCTTCGCTTAGAAATATAAACAAAAACGAGGCCTTTTAGGACAAATGTCCTAAGAATTCAAAATCATTACAGAATCTGTGAGTCCCAGACTGCCAGCCGGGAATGCGAAGGGGGGCTGAGGCTGTGTCCGCCCAGCCCATGGGGGTCTGCCGTGTGCACGGGCGGCACCCCAGGCCAGGCCCAAGCTGGGCACCACGCAGAGCCCGAGAAAAGCAGGAATCCTGGCTGAAACCGAGCCCTCAGCAACTGGGAGCGATCAGTGTTACCCCGAGAAGGCCCTCACTGCTCAGCCGCCCCTGACACGAGGGTGCAGGAAGGCTCTCACCTGGGCGGGGCTGGAGTCATCGCATTAGGACAGACCTCAGAGGGGCGCTGTCCAACCAAGCTGCCACACTCAGTGAGAACAGTCTTCCCTACAGCGGGGACAGCAAGGGACACGGCCACGGCCACGCAGCTCTCAGCACCCCTCTGTCAGCGCAGGCTCTCACCCCTACAACTGACTGGCAGTCCGTCTCAGGGTGAGCGCAGCTCCTCGGCGCCCATGCTGGCCCCACACAGCTGGGAGTATGTCACCAGTCTTGCCGGGAAAAAGAAAGAAAGAAAGAAGAGAGAGAGAGAGGGAGGGAGAGAGAGAGAGAGGAAGAGAAAGAAAGAAAGAAGAAAGGAAGAAAGGAAGGAAGGAAGGAAGGAAGAGAAAAAAGAGAGAGAGGGAAAGGAAGGAAGGAAGGTGGGGAACTCTCCCTGCGCTCTCACACGCCTTCCCCAGATCCCCCAGCGGCAGCACGTGGCTGACTCTGCCGCGTAGGAGTACAGAGAGCAGGCATCGGGCGCCCACAGAGCTCCGTAGGTTTCTTTAGGTTACATATGTGTGCGTGTGCGTGTGCATGCGTAGCTCTGTGCTGTTTGGCCATGTGTAGATTCTACCACCCCACCCCACCCCCTACTAATCAAGCCCCCATCCCTAACCCCTGGCAACTGTGGACCCGCTCTCCTTCTCCGTATATCTGTTACTTCCGGAACAGTACGTAAGTGGAGTCGTACAGAATGAAACCCTTTGAGGCTGGCTCTTTCTCCCCAGGCACGTTTCCGTAGAGACCCCAAGTAGCGCCCTGCTCGTTTAACTGGTGTGCAGTCTTCCCATAACAACAGGCCAGGGTCGTTTAAGCAAGCATCTGCTAGGGTGTTACCAAGCGGCCACGGACCTTCGGGCAAGTCCTCTGTGGGAACACAGGTCTCATTTCTCCGAGAGAAGCCCATGGTGCAGTTGCCTGTCGTCTAAGATGCAAGCTTACTCGTTTAAAGAACCTGCCCAACTGCTCCCCAGGGCGGCTGTGCCTTTCTCACTCAGCCACAGTGCCATGATCCGTCGTCTCCACACCCTCACCGCCTTCAGAGTATCACCTTTTTTCACCTTAATGATTCCAAGAGGTTTATGATGATGTCTCTGTATAGTTAAATTCGCATTTCCCCAATAGCTAATGGTGTTGAATATCTTTTCTGTACTTATTTGCATTTTGCGTGTCCTTCTGTGAAGTCTTTGTTCATGTCTATTACCCAGTTTCTAATTGGATTGCCTCTTTTTTATTTTTAATGTTGGGCTTTTTTTTTTTTTTTAAGAGGTTTTTTTCTATAGGGCGTGTGCGCTTGCCAGAAAGACAGAGAGAGACAGAGAGACAGAAAGCAAGGAATCACAACCCAGGGTGGATGTGGTGTGGCTTTTTGTCTCTCTATCTCTCTCTGTCTTTCTGGCAAGCGCACGCGCCCTATAGAACCCCTTCTCCTCCATTCTCCTCTTGGGATATTGGGCACGCATGCACACACGCCCGACGTGAGTTTAGGCCACTGGGTCTGGAACCCGAACCGCGGTCGACTACATGGGAGTCAAGCTACATAGCCATTACACCAACTGCTGGTCCCTTTAATGTTGGGCTTTGAGAGCTCTTTATGTATTGGAAATACAAAGTGTGTTTGTGGATGTGGGTTTGCCAACAGGCCCTCCTGGTCTTCAGCTTGTCTCTTCAGCCTCTTCACAGGGACTTCAGCAGAACAAATGTGTTGATGCGGTCCAGGTTTTCAGTTTGTCTTTTCAAGATTTGTGGCTTTAGTGTCTATTTTAAAATTTTATCCATTGTTTTTTATGAACACTTTGCAGGTTTATGTTTAGCGTTCTCAGTTTTCTATTTTATAAGATATGGAGTTTATGCCAAAGTTGATTTTCCCCGAAGCTGCCTACTTGTCCCAACACCATTGGCTCAAAGCCTGTCATTGTCCCCTCAATCTGCTTTTGCAGCATGCCCGAGCTCAGCTGTTCACAGCCACATGGTCCATGTCTGGGTTCTCTGTTATGTCCCTCTGACCGCCATGACCGCTGCAGCTCCAGAGGGAGCCATAAGACCAGACACGTGTCTCCTATCTCATTTCTCTGTTTCAAGATTGTTTCAACTTCTTTGTCTTTTCACATGTGTCTTAGAATAAGTCCTATGTGTCTATTAAAAAATGCTTTGTCAGAGCCAGCATATGGCAAAGCAGTTAAGGCACTGGACTCATACCTGGCTAACTACAGTTCAAGTTCCAGACTTGGCAGCTTGAAACTCATACCAGGAATGCATGCATGCCCAAAATCCCACGAGGAGAATGGAAAAGGGATTACAGTATGACCATTCCCTCTAGGGGGTGATTTCTCACTTTCCCTCTCACTGTCTCTCTCTCTCTGCCTTTCTCCAGCTAATATACCCATCCTATAGCAAAAACAAAACAAAACAAAACAAAACAAAACAAAAACACAAAAAACCTTAAAAAAAAACTTAAAAAAAATGCCTCACTAAGATTTTGCTAGGAACTGTGCTAAATCTACTTATAGGTCACTTCAAGATCTGATATCATTACTGTTTTGACTCTCACTATCCATGAGCATGGTATGTCTCTACATTCATTTAGATCTTTGAACTTTCATCAACAATTTTTAATTTTCAGCACACAGCTACTGTATGTGTTTTGTTAAATTTAATTTTTTAAAATTTCTTCTATGAGAGAGAGAATGATACAGAGAAAGAGAGAAAGACATGGGGTGTCTGTGGCCCTCAAGCCTTGACTAGTCCAGCCACAGGGACATGTGTGCCCAGAGTGCGCAGGAGGCCCTGGGATGCTGACTGAGGATCCGACCCACATGGCCTGCTGCATTACGCTGCACACTGCCTGGCCTCTGCGGTGATGTTTCTACCTAAGCAAGTATTTCCTTTCCATAAATGGTGCCATGTTTTTAACTTCTAATTTTATGTCTTTTGTTCATACATATGCTGTTTTGATTGTGTGTTAATCTTATATCCTATGACCTTACTGAACCTTAAGTTTCTGAAACATTTTGTAGATTATTTGAGGTTTTCTACTTAGACAATTATCTTATTGACAGAGACAGTTGGCCTGCTCCTTTTCTGTCTGCATATCTTTCTTTCTTCTGCTCACTGCCCTCCCTGTGACTTCCAGTACAATGTTGAATGGAGGTGAACAGACCGTCACTGCCTTCTCTCCGATCTTCACTGCCAAGAGTGACGCTGGCCATAGGTTCCAGGCCACGTTCCTCGCACTGTCGTAGTCCCCATGGCTGCTGTAACCAATTACCGCTAAGTCAGTAGCTCGAAGCAGCATGACTGCACAGGTACCTGGCAGGTACCCCTGCAGCCAGGCTTGCTTCATCCCTTAAAAAGTGTCCCAGAGCCTAAGTGGCTACCGAATGAAAGCCTCTGAGCCAGGATGGTCAGCAGGTTCTGCCCAGCTAAACAGAGCACAAGGCCCTGGCTTTAGCCAGCTGGTCCAGAAAGCCAGGCAGAGTCCACGCGGCCTGTGGCACTCAGCCCTGCCCTGAACCTGTGTGGGGAGATCGGCCATCCTGGACCACGGCCGCCTCGCCCCGTCCCCTAGCTCAGAACCATTCACGGGGACGTTCTGCTGGACTAAGCCTAGTCCCTGGACAGGCCACCTACCTACGCTTGGAATTTGAAACATAAACCTGTGTCAGGTCCTCAGCGTGATGCACAGGAAAAATAAAGATGAAACACCTCAGGGAAACGGCCTGAGTTCTGTACGGGGATGCAGCTCCCCAGCGTGGCTACCTACAAGGAGGGTTTGCAGTCTAGTGCCTGAGACCCAGAGAGACTCCTGGGTGCTTGGCAGCACAGCCGTGCTTACGGGTCTGTACTTCGGACAAGTCCTGGTAGGCCTGGGGCAGCACCTCCTAATTAAACACGGGAACGTTTCTGAACCCAGACAGGGTTAGAGAGGCTAGTTCACGGGACTCTCAGTGCTACCCGGGTCGGGCCTGCCCTGTCTCCCCAGCCACCACTGTGGGGAGGCACATCCTGAGGTCTCGTCCCTTCCTGCAGTGTCACTGGGGTGAGGGCCCGAAGCCTGGCCTAAGCCTGCCTGTGCCCTGGTTCTCATCTTTCCTCTAGGGGCACCTCTGTTCCTCTGCTCTCGTGTGGGTGAGCAGATGCCTACGAAGCTCTGGGCTTGCCTGTGGGGGTGCTCCAGGGCCGACAGCTGAGCCCTGTCCAAGCAGACCAGCTGACATGTTGCTGCACTGCCAGGCAGCCGTTTGCTCTGCAGCCCACGGGAGGCTGAGCTGCAGGAGATGCTGACAGGGTTACAGGCCCTGCAAAGGTTTGGCCTGGGCCTCGCAGACCCTGGGGGTATCCCGGTGTGAGATTCTGCCTCTAAGTGGATGATACAGAGGGTGCTGGGTTTTCTAAGCCTTTTGGACTCAGAATTGCAGATAAGGGTCAGGGAACCGTTGACACAGATCTCATCCCCTTTGAGAATTACAGGGGTGGCGAGTACAGCAGGGCACTGGGCCTGCAGAGCTATGCCTTCGCTGCACGGTCCCAGGAGTGGCGAGCACAGCGGGCGCTGGGCCTGCAGAGCTGTGCCTTCGCTGCACGGTCCCAGGGGTGGCGAGCACAGCGGGCGCTGGGCCTGCAGAGCTGTGCCTCCGCTGCACGGTCCCAGGGGTGGCGAGCACAGCGGGCGCTGGGCCTGCAGAGCTGTGCCTCCGCTGCACGGTCCCAGGGGTGGCGAGCACAGCGGGCGCTGGGCCTGCAGAGCTGTGCCTCCGCTGCACGGTCCCAGGGGTGGCGAGCACAGCGGGCGCTGGGCCTGCAGAGCTGTGCCTCCGCTGCACGGTCCCAGAGGTGGCAAGCACAGCAGGGCGCTGGGCCTGCAGAGCTGTGCCTTCACTGCATGGTCCCACGGTGGCCCAGAACTCCCAGTTGCCCTCGTCACAATTCCACGCCTGCACCGCTCGGTGAACAGAACCGTGCAGTTTCATGTTGACACGCCACGTGGGCTCCGCGCCAGATGAGCAACTCTGAGGCCGCCTTGGCTCCCTAAGTGCCCGCGGCCTGTGCGAGACCCGAGGGGCACAACCAGAAGAGCACCCCGTCATTGTGGGACCCAGCCCCACAGAGCCCACAGAGCACGCCGTGGTGGCCTTCCCTCCCACACCCGGACGGAACCTGGCGCCTGCATAAAGAAATAAGGCGACTAGAGGTGGGTCATGTGGTCTGTGGGGTGGGGCGTCCGAGAGTGGAGAGATGAAGATTCGCGAGCTCTTCCCACCGCACCCCTCCTTAACCCAGGCACAGCCGGGAAAGCAAGGGCCGGGGAGCCTACCGCACTGAGACGCACATGGACTTGAGGAAGCTGAACCCAACACCTGGCTGTGCGGGCAGCCCCCGTGCCTGGAGCCCGAGCCCGCACTGTGGGTCCCAGGGCTGGTGAGGCCCACTCCCGCCGTAAGTCTCCACCGTCAGGGGCTCTGTCTTCAAGTGTATTTATTTTATCTGTGACAGGGAACAAGTGCACGACTGTGTGAGAAGGGAGCGAGGAGCACCCCTTGACACTGGGCGGCCTCCCATGGTCCCCCCCCGATCTCGCCCCAGGGTGGCTCCCAGCGCGGAGCTGTGCGCGGCCACCAGTGCCAGGCCTCTGCCTCCCATCGCTGGTCCTCCACGCCACCCGGAGGTGCAGTCCGGCCGCCGCTCTGACTTCTGCTTCACTGTCTGTGTCACACACAGACCCTGCAAAGGCCCACTCTGGCAGCCGCCCACAGCTGGCAGGACAGGCGGGCGTTGGACAGCTGTCCCACTGGCATCGGTGCGGCAGGACGGGTAGGGTCGCTCACCAGGTCAGTGCAGGAACAGCCTGGGGCTGGGAGCCAGCGTGCTGGCCGCACCCCAGCCGGGCTCACGGGGCCCTCGCCATCCGGGCTGTCGCCGTCGTGGGCAGTGTGGCGGCTTCTCCAGGCTGGGGCCCGGGAGAGCGGGCCATCCCTGATTACCAGCTGGTGCTCGCCAGACACCTGCGGAGATGCCCCGGGGAGCCTCAGGTGTCTCGGCCCTGCCCCTGCCACCCTCTGCTGGGACGGAACAGGGACCTGGCTGCCAGCTTAGTGATGATGTGGTGAGATGTGGGTGGCAGGAGCACACTCGGGGGTGGGAGGAGGACGTGTCGGGCCCAGGCCGTCACCTCACCTCCTGGGACAACTGTCACCTCACCTCCTGTGCCCCGTGGGCCGCCATCCCCTCTCAGTGTCCCTCACGCCCACCACGGGCTGTGCTGTGGGATGTCAAGGCCGGACCCCAGTGGTGAGCCCAGGGCAGCGGCTTTCCGGACACGTGTGTGCAGGGAAAACATGCCAGCTGGCCCAGGGGAGGAGAGGACCACAGCTGCCTCCCCGGCCCACCCCGCCGCCTCCCCGGGGCCCACCCCGCCGCCTCCCCGGGGCCCCAGCTTTCTCACGCACAGGGAAGCAGGAGGGGCCGGTTCTCAGAGCGTGGACAGCGCAGAGGCAGAGGTCAGGCGTGGGAGACGAAGACCCGGGATCACGGATGCTGCCCCCCCACGAATGCTCGGTCTCCCCAGGAATCACTTCCTGACCAGTCTCACTGCTCTCCGCTGTTTCAGGGTGCGCTGCCTCTGAGGGCGCCCATGTGACTCCCCAGGCTGAGTCCGGGAGGCCGTTGTCTCAGCCAGCTGGCCAGCGTGCTCAGGCCCCGCTCCGGCCCCAGCTCCCGCCCCCAGCCTTTACCGACAGCCTTTCCCAAACAGTGCGGAGCGATTTGAGGAAGATTTAAGATCATGTAAATCTCTTTTTTAAACTCAGAAACATACAAACTTTAGACTCGATTCAGGTTGAAAATGTGTCCCATTGGGCTCGATGGTGGCAGGCAGTCAATGAGGGCTCAGACGGGCTTTGCTAGTGGTCCCGTCAGGACACGCTTCCTCACAGGTGGAGTGCCCCGGCCTGACACCTTGCACACAATCATGCCTGCATGTGAGACAAGTGTGCACTGTCACTGACTCGCAGACCTTCCCTGCAAACCTTAGGAGCACCCCAGACACAACGTTGGGACAAAGCTAAGGGCCGCAGGAAGCCCCTGTGCCCACCGCAGCCTGCAGAGGTTCGGCTCCTGAAACAGCACACAGACTCCCTTCCGTGGCTCAGACCCCGTGGCACATGTGCTGTCTCATTCCTGAACAGGATGACCTCAGCTCAGCTGCCACGTCGGACTCATACCGGACAGCTGCCAAGTTCACAGGGTGCCCAACGCAGGCCCAGGTTGTAGGCCTCCCTGCAGCCACCAACTCCACCTGCTGGGATGTAGCTGGGCGTCGTGTGCAGATGGAATCTAGGGCGAAGCCCCGAGACACATGGCGATGCCTGCAGTGCACACAGACGTGCCAAGTGGGCGGCTGTTGGCTTCTGTCGGCACGGGTGTCTCCTGGACATCCTCCTGCAGGTCAAGGGGACATGCTAATTCGGGTTTCTTCCTTCTCCTTCGATCTGCATCCTTCAGCACCCAAGATGCGTTCACAGGGACATGCAGGCCTCCCGCACCGACGCCACGGTCCTGCCTGGAAGTGTGTCCACACCAGTGAGTCACACTCTCTTCATCCGGAAAGCGCTCAGTGCACAAGCCCCTTTCTGCTTCCTGCTCTTCCCGCAAGGAGGTGTTTGTGGAGCGAACGGATCTCCACACCAGGAACTGCTGAGTGGATTTGTACACTCTCTACGTCCAGCCTTCGGCTCCTGCTGCTAAGAGGATTTAGCAAACATTGTTAAAAGGTTTAACTCCTTGTTGATGCTTAAAGAACTGACCTGATAGTGTATATAATCCAGGATGCAGGTGCTCTGAAAACAGTAGAAGCAGCACAGGGTGAGAACCAGAGGGTAGTGATTCCAAGTCTCAGAATACCCATTGCTTCCAACGAGAAGGTGGTGAGATTATGGGGGAGACTCAAACATTGCAAGGCAAGTGCTCCTTAAATTATTATCACTAATCTGCTCTACAAAGGCTTTTGTCTGAACATGTGTTCATTTAATTCAAGTGTCGTCTAGATTGAGCGGTAACACCAACAAGAGTGAGTTATAATTCAGCTCGCTTAGCTCCCCATCTACAAACATGGGTTTGTTTTCCCTCTTTTGTATAACCCACGTATTTTCCATAATGAGTTACTGCCTTATGCTTTGAGCATTACAGCTACTGACAACTTCTTAGTAACAAGATTTGTCACTGAGAAAAGTGTGCTATTGCCAGAAAGCATTTTGCCAAGGACTGGTGCACAGGCAGTTTTGTAAGCTGACCCTGAAGAAGACTCTGAAAAGCTCTTGATTTTGTACTAGGTAAAGGATAAGGGGACATCACCCAATATTTTACTTTCAGATCAAGAATTTAAATGGACTTTGAGATCAAGAATTTAAGTGGACCAAGTGATTTAAGCAGTCAAATCAGTATAACCCCTGCTAGGAGAAGAGATGTGTTGAAAGCAATCATTCTTACCCAGCTCTTCACACTGCGCATGCCCATGGCACCAGTTCTACACCAGCCATGCTCACCAGGAGGCCAGTACGACTCGATCTGGGGCGACATGCTCCCCCTACCACGTGTTCTGTGCTCAAGCTGCTGCTTCCCTCCCCGCTTATCTCTCTGGGCTTGTAGCTTTGCAAACTCACGACTGTTAATGTCACTTCTGTCGTGATTTTTAGTTGATCTCTTACAATTCTCTCTCTCTTTTTTTTTTTTTTTTACACATACCAGTCATCTTTTATTGGATGTGAATTCTCGACTGGGATATGAAAGTACTCAACAAGTTCCTTTGGAGTGGTGCTAAGCCAAGGAGATGAAGGTCTGGTTCAGTGTATGCCCTCCATGCGGGCCCTCTTCAATGGTATTTACATCGCCGCTCGTGTTTGAGTTCCTTATAGAAAAGGCAGTAGCTGAAGAGCACATAAGTGGCCAGCACCATAGAAACCCCAGCAACACCCCCTTTCTTCACGTTGACGTACTTGTTGTAATACCAGTAGTAACCTCTCTGAAATGCTCCAGCAATGCCTTTAGGGGTAAAATCCTGCATCAGTATCCAGCTTGGCAGCTCCCCAAGTTTGACATCCATGAGTTTCTTCTCCTTCACTGGTACGACTGACGCCATCTTGGAGTCCTCTCTTTGCTCCCTGTGGCACCGTTCTCTCTCAGTGACTTGCTCCCTGGGTGCAAAGCACAAAACCTATGAGCTGCTTCTGAACTAGACGTAAATTCCTCTGTTACCCTATCACCTATTTCAGCTTTCTCGAAGGTGACTACACCTTTCTGATACTTTAGCTTAAACATGTGAAATTAAAAAAAAAAAGGTCTGGATATTTTCTAAAAATGCTCTTGGTCAAGCAGGCATGAAAAACTAGGCTATAATCATGCCTTACTGGTTTCTGAACTTTTAACCCAAGTAAATGTAATTTTTCTACACTAGTCCTTGCTCTGCTTTGTGATATATGCATTATGAGAACATGCAGACCCCGAAGCTAAAAACTGAAATTATCACACTTTCCTTTTTTTCCTGGACCTTGTAAGATGCTTGGCTGTGCGCTGAGTTACTTTCCCTTCCTACAAGACATATTGTTAACTTTTTTGCATTAATCTGACTTTTTAACAAACAATCTTTGTAATATTATCTCTCTCTTCCTTCCTCTTTTCCCTACAAAAACAACCCTGAACTTCATCAGTTTGGAGCTTTGTTTACAGGTTACTGAAGTTTTTGTTCCCAGGTATACATCCTTGCATTTGACCTGCAGTAAACTCTACTTGCATGTGAAGTACTGGTCAGACCTCTTTATTTCAGGTTAACAGACATATCATAGAACTCATTTTCTTTTGTGTGTGGGGGGGAGGTGGGGATGTTACAGTTTATCTCTGCTGGTAGTTATTTTCAATCTTAACATTTTAACAATGTTTTCTTAGGATTCTACATTTCTTTTCAAATTACCTAATTTTTAGTGTTCTGACAAAATTTAATTCTTTTATTAATTTATTCTACTTCATTATTTATAGATAGTACTGCCAATATATAACAAATCTTATACTTTGTGATTATTTATCTAGCTTATTTCTATATCTTTCACTGTGTCATTAAAAGACTCACTTTCTTGAAAGACTCTTTATCCAACAAAAATTAGGACCACCTCTGCTGAACTAGGTGCTTGGTTCAGTGGTGGAGATACAGGGGTCTAGAAGACGGCTCCTGCCTTTAGAAGATTTACCACACGGTAGTGTCTGATCTGGACATACACATGGTCCACTTTCAGTGAGAAGCTTATTCCAGAACCTTCCAAACAAGTGGATAGCAGCAAAGACATATGCAGTATCTTGTGGAAGAAAACCAAGGAGACATTGCACTTTGTTTAGGAATTGAGAAACACTATGAACAGACCTGGTGGGCTTCAGCTGATGCTCGAGGATGGCTCATCCCAGCAGCATGAAGACCAGTGAGAGAACAGAGGATGATGGAGCCAGGAAATGAAAGTGGCATGGAGCAGTTTCAAGAGTGACTGTGTGGCCTCTGTGAAGGTGACAGTTGAGTAAAGACCCGAACGATCTAGGAGCAGGCTATGAACACCTGGACAAAGCCCATTCCAGGAACAGGAAGGGAGGAAGGCCTTGAGATGGTCAGTCAGTCAGGACTCTGCTCACGCTGCCAAGGCAAAGTCCACTGACATCCCATCAACCAGGGCTGGTCATGTGGCATGGTCAAAGCCAGTGAGGTAGGGGCCATGCTTTCACCACAGCAGGATGTCTGGTCGAGCCGCAGGCAATTGATGGGAAATTGTAATCTTATTGTGGGAGGAAGGGAATGCTTGGGAACTGTCATTGATCTACTGTTGCATGTTGCAGCCCGGAGTATTTAGCTGCGAAGAAGATAAAGGGTCACCTGGGATGATTCAGTCCATACTCTTGCCAGCAGGGCTGCCTAGAGGAGGCAAGGCCATCTCCGGGCCTCAGGTGGGTCCCTAGTAGTTGAAAGGAGGTGAGGACCACGTGGCTCAGGGACACTAGGGGTCCTGGGGGTAGGGTGGTGGTCCACAGCTTGGGCAGGCCTGCCTGGAATTCAAGCCGTCAGTTTTTCCATAGTTTGAAAGCAGACACAGCCGTATACAAAGCTATCTTGTAAGAATTCACATCGGCTTCAGCTTTCCCAGCCTTCTCCCAGAGTTCTTCGAGACATGCGAGCTAGAAATGCCCAGTGTGTCCTCTGGGCGGGGACAGAGGGAGCTCCCCGTGATACCGCCTTCTGTGTCCCACTCCTCATGGCTTCTGGAGAAACGGCCCCTCTGGCCCTTTCCCTCAGGGAATGCCCCTCTGCTCAGAAAGTGTCCTGGAGAACTCCTCTGTCCCCAGGTCGCTGCTGGGCAGGTAGGGTCTCCACCCTATGGCAGGGTAGGGCACACCAGGCCAGGTCATGGTTGGGGTCCAAATCCACTCTGCTTCCGCCTCCTGATCCTCGGGCATTTTCCCACATGCACGCCTGCTGTGTCACGAGGCAGGAGTCCACCCTCGCTGCCCCATGCCAGGAGGAGAGCAGGGGCTGAGAAGGCCCAGGAATGTGGGGACAGCATCAGCGAGCTCAGGCCGTCTCTGCCTCTGGGAGGTCCCGAGGCCCTTGCCAGGTGGGGCGTGGCCTGCAGACTGCAGCTGCACCGTTTTCTTCCTGGGCTCCCAGGCCACGCCTGTGTGAGCTATTGCGCTAGTTCTCCGCCTCCAGGGGGGCTGTGGAGCTGCCAGCAGGACAAACACACTTCCCACTCATCAGGGCCAACACAGCAACGGACCTTCAGCAGGCTCTAGAACAGCCGGCCACCGCTGCTGGCAACACAGCCTGGCTAGGCCACAGAGCAGCAGCACCAGGCCTGGGGCGGCTCCTGCGTTTGCATTGTCTTTTCCCATGACCTAAGCTCTCTTTGCCAAGTGGACTGAAGAGCCGTCGTAAAGGCCCGTGTAAACACAGGGCGTGAGCCCTTACTGCACTCAGCAGGCTCAGCTTTGCAACAGGAAAAGCGGCCACCGGTCCTGGCCTGGCTGATGGTGGGGGCCACCCAGCCAGCCTGGCTCCAGCCTTGCCGACGGTGCTGAGGAGAGGCTGTGGCTCTGGGGACTCGGGGCCCAGCCTTCCTTCAGGTTCCCCTCCGCTGCTGGGGGAGCTGGGTTTGGTTTATCTGTGTCCCTTGGGACCCTGCCCCCTCTCTCCTGGGGAGCTACCCCAGCAGCAGAGAAAGGAAGCTCTGGCTGGGAGATAAGGCCGCCCCACCACCAGCCAGCAGCTGAAGCAGCGATTTCATTGGCCTGGAAAAGTGGCCCCGTTGACCCTGGCTGCATTCTTCCTGCGGGATGGGCACGCAGCTGGCCATCAGAGCACCACAGGGCCTCTGGGGACGTCACCGGCCAGGCCTGCAGGCCAGAGCTGCGGCTGGCTCTGCGGGGCGGGACGGGGCGGGCCCAGAGGTGAGCGCAGTGGCCCCGTGTGCTTCACTGCAGGCAAAACACAGCTGCTTCCTTCACTGAGTCCTGCGAGTAAGCACGCATCGGTTCGCTTCCTTCGTTTCAGTCCCAAGCCTTTGTCCCTGGAGTTCAAAGCCCTTCTCTGCAGGCCTCTGCCCGATCTCGGCCCTGCAGGAAAGCACCTTCCAAGTGCACAGCCACGTCTGCTCCCCAACGTCCGACCTGTGCGCACCAGCACGTGAAACCCCACCCTGCGCTGAGCAGCCTCGTGGCCAGGCCGTCTCCTGGCCTCGCAGCGGGCAGCTCCCACAGCCGCGGAGTCTGGAGTGTCTGGGCTGGAAACATGCCCCTGTGGAGAAGCTGTCTCCTCTGCAGAACAGAACATAAACTAGAGAAAGTGGCCATTCCTTTACGCAGCAGAAAAAACATTTATATTTCAAAAATGTATATAAATGGCCATAAGATTTTGCAATAGGCTAGTAAGACTAGCTTCAACTCTGAATACAGCAAGGACCAGCGGGAAAGGAATGGTCAGACTCTGCCGCCTTCCTGAGACAGCCGATGGGAGGCACTGCCCATCGTGGACAGAGGCCTGGTCCAGTCGAAGCGGAGCCGCAGCCATCACTCTGCTACGATCTGTCCCAGGCGTCACTGTATTCTCTTTAATCGTTATAAACCAAGGGTGGTGAATTAACATTTTCCTTTCTTGTTACTGATATTCCTTTATAAAGAGAAATTTTTATTCAAACGAAGAGCGAAAGTGCCCTGGTCCCGTAATCTAGTATCATACAAATAATGGCCACCCAAACGGCACCCAGGAGAACACCATGGACTGCGGCGGGGTGATCCCGAGTTGCCCCGCCCGGCCTCTGCTCTGTAGGCGGCCCCTGGGGACAGATGAGGGACAGGGCCAGGTGCCGAGGACAGACCGTGTGGCCTGAGGGTGCGCCCAGGGGATCTAGCCAGCTCCGTAGTCTCGGTGTCCTGGCGAGATGGGCCAGCAGGACCTGCTCGGCCCTGAGGAGAGATGGGGTCAGAGGGCAGCTGCTGGGCGTGAACACGGGGATCTTCGGCTCTGTGCATGCTCCCCCAGGTCTGCCCTGACCCACCGCCACACCAGGGACCCGGGCAGGGCCTGCACTCGGGTCGCCCTGCTCAGACGCCTAGGCCACGTGGTGGCAGAGGGTGTCCTGGCCGGCACTGGGGGTACCCGTGGCTCACTGGTACCTGGCAGATTCATTCCTTACCAAACTGAACTTCAGTGAAGAACCAAACTTTGCTGAAAACTTTCTGGACTGAAATTCTGTGGAGTCAGAGACCAAGGCATCTTCTCTGAGGGTGGGATTTTTAAGTCCCCAAGTGTTGTGTCCTCTGTGGCTGCCCAGCAAGTGCCCCAAGTGCTGTCCTGGAGGAGAGTTCTTCAGAGGAGGCTCTCTGATGGCCAGGCCATTGTCCTGCTTCCTGGAGGGCCCACCAGTGGCCTCTCTGAAGAGCTACCCCTGCTCTGCTCTCTGCCCCTCCAAAGAGGGACTCGACCTTCAGCTCTGATCCTGCCCCACCGCCACTACAACCCAGCTGTCCACCCTCCTGCAGTGCGCTCCTCGGGGCAGTGGGGGTCAGAATCATGCTCACCAGCCCTGAGCGTGCGTGCTCTCAAACGTGGACCTGGGCGTCCCCGGCCTCTCCCAGCCTGGGCCTGCTCCAGCCACGTGCCCGTAGCTGTCTTATGGTCTTCAGCTCCTGTGGCCAAGCAGCGCTCTACCAGAGCCCCACGTGGCGACAGCTTTGTTCCAGGTGCAACCACTGCCGTGTGATCTGAGGGTGTCCTGGGGGGGTCTACCCGTTCCACACTAGCCTAGGTATCCTGGTCCGTGGCATAACCCTGTGGCCAGCACTCAGGACCACAACGCTCTAGCTCGGGCCTGGCCTCCCCGTCTGCTAACCCTCCATGCCGTCCCAGTCTGTAATGCACACATGACAATAGGACCCACCTGTGTGGTCTGGGCTCGGCACACGGCAAGTGTCTATGGAGTGTGCGTTACCTACTGTCACAGCCCACGCATTGTCACGGGCAAACACGCTCCTGCAGTCTGACAGACTCCGGCTCACGGGAAGCTGCGACCCGTGTTCTCACCACAGGGTCTTGCCTAGCCCAGGGAAGAGTGGACGGTAAGGCGTGGACAAGAAACAGAGTTGACCAGTGACAGTTGATTGTTGATGGCTTTTCATCTGGAAGCCTCCAAGTCCGGGACTCAAACCGTGGTCAACCTCATGGGAGTCCAGCAACATAACTATTACACCATATGCTGGTCCCCAAAGAAAACTCATAAAAAATTTTCTCAAAGGCCAGTATCAAGGTCATCAAAGGGAGAAAAAGCAAAACCCAAACTTCCCAGGCCTCTGCCCTGCATCCCGCTCGCTAGTGGGTGGACAGGCCCTGCTTGCACACCACTTTCCAGATGCAGATGTGGGGGTGCAGGGAGGCCACGGGGTGAGCTGAGGCATGCAGCTGGGCCAGGAGAGCCAGGACTCACACGCAGACACACCCCACTCTTCTAAGTCCTTCTTACTGATTTTTAAAAAAATATTTCCCAGGGCCCAGCAGTTGGTGTAATGGCTATGTCACTGGACTCCCATGTAGTCGACCGTGGTTCGAGTCCCAGACCCAGTGGCTTAAACTCACGCCAGGCGCCTGTGCGTGCATGCCCAAGATCCCAAGAGGAGAATGGAGGAGAAGGGACCATGGCATGGCCATCCCCCCTGGGGGGGTGATTTCTCACTTTCTGTCTCTTTGTCTCTCTCTGTCTCTCTGGAGAGTGCACGCGCCTATAGCTAAAACCTCTCAAAAATTTTTTTTTTCCCAGGAACCAGCAGTTGGCATAATGGCTATGTTGCTGGACTCCCATGTAGCTGACCGTGGTTCAAGTCCCGGACCCGGTGGCTTAAACTCACGTCAGGCGCGTGTAAGTGAGTGCCCAAGATCCCGAGAGGAGAATGAAGGAGAAGGGATTGCGGTGTGGCCATCCCCCCTGGGGGTTGATTTCTCGATTTCTGTCTTTTTCTCTCTCTCTCTGTCTTTCTGGTGAGTGCATGTGTCCTGTAGCAAAAATCTCTCAAAAAAATAAAAACATTTCCCAGAGGGCTCATGGACTTGTCAGGATGGAGTCTGCACCCCCTTCCTCAGTCTCCTCTAGAGATTTTGGGCACGTACGCAAGCCTGCCTGGCATGTTTTTCAAGCCACTGGGTGCGGGACGTGAACTGTTCAGTAATGTGGGATCCAAACACAGCTGGCCCACTCATTTTTAATTTATTCCCAAAGAGGGGATCTTTCGGGGTTCAGGGTTGCAACACCGACTTACAACCGAAGCCAGCCAAGGAGCGGAGAAGCAGAAGCGCACTTGCGAATGGACTTCCCGGCCAGCTTGACCTGGGCAGTATGACAGCAAATGTGGCAATGAGGGGGACGGGGCAGGGTCATAGCAGGGAGGGAGATTCGGAGCTTTGCCTGGAAAAGGAGAGAACGTCGAGAAGTCCAAAGTCCTCCCCCTTTCTCTCCCTGTAAGGTTGTTTCCAATGCTGATCTTGGAGCTTGCCAACAGCCATGGCACTGGTAGGTGTCACCTAGCGTCCTGACACAGCACCATGAGGGTACAACGCAGTGAGGCTCGGCAGCAGCTGGTGCAGGCGCCATCTCGCTGCCACTGGTCACGGCCGGGTTTTCAGTGGTGGTCTGAGTGCAACCATTGGCATGCATCCTATCACTTAAAGAAAGTCACGTTTGGGGTGGGCCTGGGCTTGGAATGAGTACTGGCAGCCTCAGAGGTCAGGGCTCACACACGGGGGCCCCTTCGGTGCTGACCAGGGCCACCCTGCTGGCCTCTGATCCAGCAGGTCTGTGGGCTGGGAGGAACCGCATGACTAACCCCAGCCCCAGGACCTCGTGCGCTCCAGCAGGTGGCCAGGCTTGGAGGGGAAACACACACATCCTAGAAACACGTGCAACACACTCATGTACACACACACAGCCCAGTGAGCACGGGCTCTCAGGATCGTGCACAGGCACAGCCACAGCCACAGCGCACGTGCACGCACACACACACACAGGTGCACATCCCAGCTGTCCCCAACTTCAGCACGAGAAGGAGCCGGTGCGGGGCCTTGTTCAGGCTCTCAGGGGCTTGGACTTTCCCCTGCATGTCCAGTCATTCCCCACTTGGAGGCCGAAACTGAGCAGGCCTGACAGGGCTGGGCCCACAGCTTCCCCTTCCGTTGAGGACGAGATGGAAATTCCCCAGGCTGAAACTACTGAGGGCTGGACTAAAGCTGGCTTTGGCGTGGCTTGGAATGCAGGCTCAGTTAGGTGGGATGGCCCAGAGCTCCAGACTCGGGTTACAGCAATTCAGATTCCCAGAACTCCCACTTGAAAAAAGATAAGATTCTTAAATTCTTCAGATGTTTGCAGGATGGACACTGCTGTCTGTGGGTGCACAGACCCGGGCGGGATGACAGTGGAAGCAGATGGCCGCCCCTCGCAGACAGCCTGCCCACAGCCCAGAGAGCCTGTCACCGAGTGCCTGCGCCCTGGAAACCTGCTCTGAACTATGCCTTTCAAAATGCATGAGGGGCTTCTGGGAGACCAATTTGGTTTTGTTTTTAACCATTAGCCGCCTGCGCTCCTCACTGTGCACTGAGCCAAAAGGCTAAGCCTATCCTCATGACCACGGTTAGCATTTGACCAATGATGGCCGCTGCTAGGAAAATGAGCAAGATGCTGGCCTGCGAGGACACATGGCCTAGTAGGACACACTGCCCTGGAAGGACACGCTGCCCTGGAAGGACACGCTGCCCTAGGGGACACTGCAGTAGGGGACACGCTGCCCTAGGGAACACTGCACTAGGGGACACTGCAGTAGGGGACACGCTGCCCTAGGGGACACTGCACTAGGGGACGCTGCAGTAGGGGACACGCTGCCCTAGGGGACACTGCCCTAGGGGACACTGCACTAGGGGACGCTGCAGTAGGGGACACGCTGCCCTAGGGGACACTGCCCTAGGGGACACTGCACTAGGGGACGCTGCAGTAGGGGACACGCTGCCCTAGGGGACACTGCCCTAGGGGACACTGCACTAGGGGACACGCTGCCCTGGAAAGACATGCGGCCGACAGCCACTCTCTGGCTGATGGGGGAGGCAGAGGTCACGTCTCTGGGAGGCTTTCCGGGAAGGGTCCTCCCTGCCACCCTGCAGTGCAGGTGCTGGAGGCCCAGGCTGGCGAAGCCCGCCCTCTAAGTGGATTGGCCCTGGCTGGGGAGGTCCGGGCTGGACCAGACGCTGGGCTGAGGGCCAGCATTGGCCCCACAGCTGCACACAGGGCGGCCACAGGAAAGGGCCTTTGGGGAGGGTGGAGGTGGGCGGCGCCCACGGGGAGGCCTCACACCCTGCCTGGTGCAGCTCACCACTTCCTGTGGGCTGGTGGTTAACAAAGAACAGGCTGTAAGGCTGTGATTTGATTTTCAATTTGATCTGAATCACTGTTCCTCCTGGCTTCACTCCCCCATGAATTGGGAAATATTTTTGTTTTAACCCGCCCCGGGTGACCTTTTTTAAATTTTGTTAACACCATTCCAATCCCAGCAAAGCACACCCCTATGTCCCCTTTTAGGCCTGGACTTGCTGTGCACTGGAACCCTCAGTGCAAGACACAGCAGGGTCAGGAAAATGCCACCCAGAGTTCCTCTGAGCAAGACATCCCAGCAGAGCCGGCTCCCACGGACCTCCCTACCCTACAGAGACCCCTCCCCTCCAAGTGGGAGGCTGCGGGACCACACGTGTGTGATCTGGAAGCCGGTGCCGCCCCGGGAGCAGAGGAGCTGGAGGGCGGCCGAGCCAGCCCGCTGAGCTGCCCTGGGGGTGCCTGGGGGCGGGCAGGCAACGCGCCTGGCCCTGACCAGCACTCGCTTCCTGACGCCGTGCACCGTGCCTATTGGGTTTGAAGCCTTTTTAAAAAATGTTATTTTTATTTATGATGATTAATACTACATTTGCAAGTAAGAAGGCGCCTGTTTGGCAGATCACAGGCTGAACTTCTATTGGGGAAAATAGCATCGTTAACAGCTTGTATCTCTTGGGCTTTTTTGTATAAATTTTAAAAATAATTTCATTGAGACCTGTTCTACATGCTGCATAGTCCATCTATACCTGAAACTCCTTTCTTTAGTAAACTAGCCGACTTGCACAGCCACAGTTAGAAACTAGCTTTGGAGCACTGCGGCCCCTCAGCAGGCTCCCGTGCCTCTCCGGCCGCGGGCCGGGCCTCCTGCACGCAGCTCCCTGTACCCCCTGCTTCTGGGCGTTTCTCCCGCAGAGCCCGTCCGCGAGTGCAAGCAGGTTCTCACAGCAGGAGCCCTCACAGCTGGTGTCAGAGCCCCCGTCCTTCCTTCGTGCTGCGGTCAGGCCGCCGGTGTGCAGTGTGTCCCCGCTCTCCCCCCGCTCTCCCGCCACCGCCAACACCTCCGAGCGGTGCTGCAGGGTCCTGGGGAGAGTTTCTGTGCACCTTGCGAAGAAACGGCCACTCGCTGTCCCACACTTCTGTCTGCTTCACTGGCCGCTCGCCACCATTGAGGGCTTCCATTTCCCACACCCCAGCCACGTTTGTCCTGTCGATTCTCCACACACCACTCCGGTGGTTTGGGAGATGGCGCGTCAGCGCGCGTGACTTGCCCTGCGCGGCACAGCGACTGCTGGCGTTGCCCCTCTTGTGAGTTTCTTGGAGAAGTTTCTATTAGAATATTTTGCCCATTTTTAAAAAAGGCTCTGGCCTGGGACCAGCAGGTAGTGTGTTAGTTTTTTAAAAGCGCTGAGCTCCCACGTGGCCGACCGCAGTTTGAGTCCTGGACCTGGTGGCTTGCTTTCTCACGTTCTCATTTTTTCTCTCTCTGTCCCTCTCCGGTCTAATTAAAATAAGTAAATAAATAAATAAAGTTAAATAAGATAATTTTTTTTTTTTTTTTAAAAAAAGAAGTTTTGGCCTTATGGCACGTGCCCTCCCTGGAGAGACAGAGAGTCAGAGACAGTAAGAGGAAAACTGAGAGTTCACCCCCAGGGAAGATGGCCACCCCACAATCCCTTCTCCTCTATTCTCCGCCTGGGATCTTGGGCACACACGTACACGTGCCTGGTGTGACTTTCAAGCCACCGGGTCAGGGACTTGAAATGTCATTGGTCATGTGGGAGTCCAGCGACACAACCGCTATGCCACTTGCCAGCCTCTTTGCCCATTTTTTGATTAGGTTCTTTTTACTGCTTAAATGTAAGACGCAGTCATACATTCTGAATACAAGGCCTTTATGCCATGCTGTTTTGCAAATACTCTCTCCCAGTCTGTGGCTCACCTTCCAGTTTTCTTTCTTTGTTGTGTCATTGCCAGGGACAGTGCATTGGCCAGAGGGAAGCCGAGGGGGAGGAGGAATGTGCCCTCCCTGGGGCAGGGTCACATCACAGCCCTTCTTCACCTCTCCCTCCGCCAGGGTTTAGGGCACACATGCTCATATGCCCAGAGTGTTTTTCAACTGCTGGGCCAGGATATGAGCTACGGTCAGGAAGTGGGTTCTGATTCCCTCAACCACTAGGCCACGGCCAACTCATTTCTTTCACTAGTTTTCTTAGTGGTCTGTTTTGAAGTGTAAAAGGGTTGAATTATTTTGAAGAAAACATGTATTTATTCGATTGTGTTATGTCTTTTTATACCTGTCCTAAGATACATGTCTAAAACAGAAAATTTGCCATCTTAACCCACTGTGAGTGTAAAGCAGTCACGGTCAACGCACTCATGTGATACAACCAAGCTCCCTAACTCTTTCATCTTGCAAAACTGAAACTCTACGGTCGCGGAGCACGCGCTCCCCTCTCCCCGCCCCGCTCTGCTCCCTGTCTGTGGGTCTGGCCGCTCTCACGTAAGCAAAGCCTGCTGGGTTCATGCCCTCGCCTCTGGTTGCTTTCACTCAGCTTGACAGCCTCGGAGTCCATCCATGCTGAGCATGAGTCCAGATTTTCTTCCTTTTGAAAGCTGAGTAACAGCCCGTCACAGGTTCGCACCTCACGTACCAGGCGGCTCACCACTCACCTGCCGAGGGCACGGCTGGCTGCTTTTGCTGTCCGATCTAAGAACTCTTTGCCTGATTCAGTATATGGAAGATGTTCTCTGTGTTATCTTCTAAAACCTTACTGCATCAGCTCTTATGCTTAATCCTATGATCCGCTTTTAATTTTTTTTTTTTGAGAATGGTGTGGGGTATAAAGTTAAAATCCATGAGGGGTCTTCAAAAAGTCTGTGCAAAATACAGCCTGCTGGAATTCTGAAAGGGATTGCACCATATCTATATAGATGACTTTGAGGAGAACTAACATTTTTACAAGATTGAGTCTTCCAATCTATGAATGTAGGATTGCTGTCTATTTAGCACTTTGCAAACTTCTCTGAGCAATATTTCATCATTTCCAGTGGAAAAGTATGCCACTACTTTTGTTAAAGTTACCCCTCATTATTTTGATGTTTTTGATAAAATGAATTGCAGCTTGATTTTTTTAGGTTTTTTTAATTGCATACATATAAAAATGTAACTGACTTTTGTATATTTATCTTATCACCTGTGTCTTTGTACTTTATTTCTAGTAATTTTCTTTTTGTGTGTGTGCATTCTTAAGGATTTTCTACACATAAAATTATTTTCTTTTCAAATAAAGACAATTTTATTTTATTTTTTTCAATGTAGATGACTTTGTTTTCTCCTCTTCTCTCCCTTCTTCTCTTTCTTCTTCTTCTTACGTATTGCACTGACTTAAACCTCGAAGACAACATTAAGAGTAAGTGGCGAGAGCGGGCGTCCTCACCTTGTCACTGATCTCATGGGACACATCTGGTCTCTCACCAGTGTGGTGTCTGCTATAGGCTTACAGAGATGCCTTTATGCGTCTGGGAAAGGTCCCCCTGTGGGCTACATAAGCCAAGCGCTATGGCGGGCACTCCATGGACATTCCCGTTTCTTGGTAACTAAGGAGGTAAGCACCTATGGTGGAGGAGAGGGAGGTGAGGACAAATAAGTGGCTCACCAGAGTCACATGGTTAGCAAGTGGTAGAACTAGGATTTGAGCTACACTCTGCTGGACTCAGAAATGCACACACAGCACTAGGACTTAACACACTGCCCTATGTGATGAGTGTGGGAGGAGAGTCCCTGGTCCATGTCACACTGAGCTTGGAGGCCTAAAAGCTAGGTCAGAAAGGACACTGAGACCGAGGTCTGGATAAAACCTCCAGCAATTCCACTCTAGGGTGGCATGCAAGTGTGAGCTGGGGGCTGAGTGTGAGTAGAATCTCTTCTCGTTCTGAAGGGTGGTTGTGAGTAGACGGTAGTGCTCCTTGCTCTGAGGGGTGGCCATAAGTAGACGGCGACTCTCCTCGCTCTGAGGGGCAGCTGTGAGTAGACGGTGACTCTCCACACTCTGAGGGGCAGCTGTGAGTAGATGGTGATGCTCCTCACTCTGAGGGGCAGCTGTGAGTAGATGGTGATGCTCCACACTCTGAGGGGCAGCTGTGAGTAGATGGTGATGCTCCTCACTCTGAGGGGCAGCTGTGAGTAGATGGTGACTCTCCTCACTCTGAGGGGCAGCTGTGAGTAGATGGTGATGCTCCTCACTCTGAGGGGCAGCTGTGAGTAGATGGTGATGCTCCTCACTCTGAGGGGCAGCTGTGAGTAGATGGTGATGCTCCTCACTCTGAGGGTGGCCGTGAGTAGACGGTGACTCTCCTTACTCTGAGGGTGGCCGTGAGTAGATGGTGACTCTCCGTGCTCTGAGGGGTGGCCGTGAGTAGACAGTGACTCTCCGTGTTCTGAGGGTGGCCGTGAGTAGATGGTGATGCTCCTCGCTCTGAGGGTGGTCGTGAGTAGACGGTGACTCTCCTCACTCTGAGGGTGGCTGTGAGTTGATGGTGACACTCCTTGCTCTGAGGGTGGCCGTGAGTTGATGGTGACTCTCCTCACTCTGAGGGTGGCCATGAGTAGATGGTGACGCTCCTCGTTCTGAGGGGTGGCTCTCACGGGGACACCGTGTCGTGTGTTCCTCGAGGCGTGCTGGGGATGCTCTCGTGCTCTGTGCTAGCCTGTGGTCAGGGATGCCTCTTGTAAGCAGTCACGGGCTCCCCACACTCTCCCAAGCACACGTTGTCACTGGGCAGTGAACACATGATTCATGTTTAGTCTCAGAAGAAACACACCTGCACACCTGTGTTTGTGTTACGATTAATTGTGATACCATATTGTAAGGTCTGGGGGAAGGGGCAAGAAACATGGCAGAAACACCCTCGCTGGCAGAACTTTCCTGTTGTCCACACTGGGCCCGCCATCACCAACAGACTTTCCTGCCCTTCAGCATTTGGCTCACCCGCCGAGGTTGACCAGAAACAGCAACCTTCATTGGCCAGACTAGGACCCGTGGTGACTACCGGTTGGACAACTGCCCTTTAAGAACGAGCAGCACCCACCCGAGCCGAGGCCGAGGGACCTCACCCGAGAGCGCAGAATAAATTATGTTGGTTTTATTAAACCCCAAAGCCTGACTCTGGTATTTTCGTCCTTGCCGCCCTGACTTTGCCACCGCTCCCAAATCAAACATAACATGTATCTTGTTTTTTTTTTTTTTTTGAGAGGTTTTTGCTATAGGGCACGTGTGCTCACCATAAAGACAGAGAGACAGAGAGATAGAAAGGGAGAAATCACCCCTCAGGGGGATGGCCACACTGCAATCCCTTCTCCTCCATTCTCCTCTTGGGATCTTGGGCACACATGCACAAACGCCTGGTGTGAGTTTAAGCCACTGGGTCCAGGACTCGAACTGTGGTCGACTACATGGGAGTCCAGCGACATAGCCACTCCACCAACTGCTGGTCACATAATAACATGTCTTTTTAAAAGGTCAAAGTGAAATTACACGCAGAGACACGTGGCACGCTATTGTAGTTTTAATCAGCAAGGCCTTGGCATCTGGGGAAGTCACCTTGCTGTGGTCTGGGTCGATGGCCTGGTGAGTTCACAGACTGAGTCCTGCCCCAGAGTCCAGCTTGGCCGGGCCTGGAACCTGAGACACACAGATGAGGCAGAGGCTGACCCAACAGAGTGTCTAGGGAGGGCCTGGTCTTGACAGTTGAGCCCAAGGTTGGACAGAGAACAGCAGACGGCAGGGTCCAGGCTTGGAGCAGAGAAGCCGCAGCCCTCCTGCCTGTGGTCACACAGGGACAGCCTGAGCCTGAGGGAGGGGGCAGAGAACAAGCCCTGGCTGCTCTCCTCTCCCCTCTCAGACTGAACAGTGGGTGTGCTGAGAAGGCTGTGGCTTCTCCCCTGGGGCTATGGGGCTTCTCCAAGCCCCTCCCAGCTGTGTTGCTCAGCACCAAAGGCCCCCTCGGGCAGGTCCTGTTTGGAAGGTCACAACTTGACTTCTGGGGACAGGACAGCCCCTCCTCCACTCCAGGGTCACTCTCCAGAGAACCTCCTAGCCCCACCTCCCCGCAGGACCTGGGTGTACCTGGTGTTGGCAGGCGGGCTTTTGTCCAGCCAGCACTCACTCGGGAGTCACCGGCTGTTGCCCAGGGTTCAGGGGACCCACCACCATGCCACCACCCTGGCACATCCACCTCCCACAGCCCGTCGGCTCGGGGTCAGTGCTGGGTGGCTAGTACCCTGCAGGACAGGGGTAGGGTGGTCCGGCTATTCAGGCCAGCTATCACACCCCACCAGGCAGCGTGTGCTGGGTGGGCTGGCACAGAAAGTGGCATTTGAGGGCTTGAGTAGGAGGGCGGGTAGACCCGAGGGGGACCCGAGGGAGCCCTGTGGTTTCTCGCCTTCTCCTTTTTTGCTTCAATTGCTCACCATCATCAGCGCTTGTGAGTCTCGGGCTTTGCCCAGAGAAGAGAAACACCTTTTTTCTCTGACTTCTAAGGCCCCCGACAGGCGAGCCTCCGGCTTCTGCGCCTGTCCGTCTGTGGCCGTTGTCAGGCACTAGTGCCAGCGCACGTCAGACGTGAAGGTCCCGCTGAGTCGGAAGTCCAAGCTGTGGTCAGACGAGGCGCCTGCTGTTCACGGAGCTGGGAATGGGCAGGATGTGTCGGGCACTCTGTCCTGAGTCAGGGAGGTAGACCAGCACGACGGCGCGCTCAGGGGCGCTCAGGCTCCGGGACCGAGGAGTCACCGCGTAAGCCCCCTGCAGGGCCAAAGCCTGCGCAGGAAGGCTCTGCGGGGTGTGGTCCTGCAGCAGGTCTGAGTGGTGACCGACAAGGGCCAGGTGGGCATGCAGGTGAGGGACCTGCAGACGTGGGGTGGGCAGGAGCTGACCATTCTCACGGCTCAGGGCACCTTCCGGGGCGGGGGCTGAGTGCCACCCAGGTCCTGTGGGCTTCACTTGCAGATTGTGTGCTGGGGGCGAGGGGTGGACAGGAGTGAGGAGGACAGCGGGAGGACGTCAGAGATCCCTTTGGAGTGAACGTCTCAGTGGCCTTTGTCCTGCAGCTGACCCATGCCCTCTGGCAGGTGGGAGGGTCCCCCCAGCCACACTGAGAGGTAGGGGCCATGGGACAGCACAGGACAGACCTGGCCGCCACTCCCAGGCTGCATCTTTTCTATGTTGTGGGGGACACGGACCGTCCCTCCCTGCTTGTGTGGTTGTCTTGGGTTTGGGCTCCCTGTCTGCATGGTTCCCAGATGCCAGGGTTCTCAGATAACAAGCCGAGGCCTTCTCTGGGGCCCGTGTTCCTCATTCAGCTTTCTTTCCTGGATTTTTAAGAACAGGGGCCAAGTTTCAGGGAAGACAAATGGTGACAAACACGTGCCTGCCCTTTGCTGTCCCTGGAAACTATTTCCACAGTCACTGTGCTGCCCGAGCGCAGACCTGGTCGCTGGCTCCATTTCTGGGGTCTCGCTGCCCAGATTCCCCCTTCTTTATGCCCACGAAGAGAGGTGTTTTTTCGTACTTTTTTACAGGATGAGAACAACGTAGACTTCTGTGTTTACCGTAGGACTTTCTTTTAACTTCCTAATTCTTTAGAAATCGCTGCCAAAGTGGCCTGTCGGGTGGTTTCAAGTCGTGCTTTTTCTACTGGCTCAACTAAGGTAAGACAAAGCCTGAGGGCAATGAGCCCATGGCTGTGTGAGTGAGCTATTGCCGCATAACAAGTCACCCCCACTCTTCATGGCTTGAAACGGTACTAGACAGTTTCTGGGGGTCAAGAATCCAGCCAGCAGCATGGTTGGATGGTCCTGCCGTAGCGTCTTATGAAGTTGTGGGGACATGGACCGGACTGGTCATCCGAAGGGTGACTGAGATGGAAGCCCCGCCGAGGCGGCGTACCGCAGAGCTGCGAGCCGGAGTCAGCTGTGGGCGAGAGGCCTTGGCTCCTCCTCTGGCCTCTCCACAAACCCACTTGGGGTCCTCACACACAGGGCTTTTTTTCTCCCAGCTGCTGACCAAGAGCAGGGGAGCCCTTTATGACCCTCCACCCCACTGTACTCCACTGACGGCACGCAGGCTCTGACCCAGCCTGAGTGGAGATGCAGCAGGGCACGGGTTCCCAGAGGTGGGGATGCCCCCCGGGGCTGCCCTCCACAGGGGTTCTAGGACAAAGGTGTGATGCACCGAAGATATGGCCCTCACGGACCTCTGCCACACCTGCGCTCACGCAAGGCCTGCCTCCCTGCTTCCCTGCCGCCCTGCCTCCACTTCCCACAGCCGCGGAGTACCTGGAACAGCTTCTCTCCCCTCTCAGACCAAATCATACTTGGGGACTGAAGGTCTGCAAGTCCGCCTGGACCTGAGAATTTGCACCAAATCGCGTCATAGACGTGTACTGACCCCCAGGATCCCGTGAAACCAGGAAGGCACACAGGCCCCGCGTGCTGACGGGCTGCCATGGGAGGCAGGAGAAGGGGTCAGAGCCCATCTGATAACCCAGAGGAGTCTGAGGGTTCAAGGGGAGCTGTGATAGGCCAGAGCAGTGCTGGGCCGAGAGCGAGGCTCCCACGAGTGCAGGAACAGCAACACTCGGCACGGCCAGCCGCTGTCCGCAGGGCGTGGCGTTTGCTCCGAATCCTCGCAGCGCGCTTCAGTGGGTGCCGTTTTCTTTCTTTCTTTCTTTTTCAGAGAGAGTTTTTTGCTATAGGGCGTGTGTGCTCGCCAGAGAGACAGAAAGCAAGAAATTAATCCGAGGGGGGTGGTCAGGCTGCAATCCCCTCTCCTCCATTCTCCTCTCGAGATTTTGGGCACACACACACGCCCAATGTGCACTTTAAGCTGCCAGGTCTGGGACTTGAACCATGGTCCACGTGTGGGGGTCCAGCAACGTAACCATTATGCCATCTCTGGTCCCAAGGAGGTGCCATTTTCACTCTTGCCTTACAGACTGACAGATGGTCTCGGGCGTGGTTGAAGGTCTCCCCGAAAGCGTGTGCTAGCAGATTTCAGACCGCCAGAGTCCAGGCACTTACACACCAGGCCACCCTGAGCCTGGACTGTCACCTCCATGACATCCATAGACAGAGGAGTCGACATGGCCGTGGTCCCTGGACCCCTCTCAGCCCATCCAGTACCCAGAGTGGCATGTTGGTGGCCCAGTCAAGCTTGTGGTGAAGAGGACAGCACAGAGCAGGCCCCGCCATCTGCAGGCTCTCCTTCTTTCCTTGAGAAAGAGCCCAGGCCCAACTGCAGCAGGAGGGTGGATGGGTGCCACGGCGTGATGCTGGAGCCATATGGGAGGTCCGACACCAGGGTGGCCTGAACACGCTGGGTGCACCTGTGTGTGCCCAAGATCCTGGCTGGGAAGCTCAGGATGTGACGTGGTGAGACCCTGTCAAGGGCATATCTCTCTCTCTTGCTCTCTCAGAAGTAAACAAAGCAGACTGGAGAGGAAGAAGGGGCCTGGGCCATGCTGTAGAGGCCTACCATTGGACTCAGCTCAAAAATCAGCCACGCCCAGGCTCATAGTCCAGCCGCCTCACTCCCAGCACCTGTCATCTCCCTCATCCCCTGTATTGTCCTCTCCGTGCAGGTGGCATGGTGGCTAAGGGCACTGGACTCCCACTTGACTGACCAAAGTTTGAGTCCTGGACCTGGGGGCTTGCTTTCTCACTTTCTCTCTCTGCCTCTCTCTCTCCCTCTCTGGTCAAATTAAATAAATATATAAACAAAGTTAAATAAAATAATTCTAAAAAGAAAAACAGAAAACTATGTCATGACTTTGCTAATGACCTAATTTATGCAAGATGCACGCTATATATAGTGGGACAAAAGTGGTTTCTTCCTTAAAGAATTAGTTGTAAAGACGATTTTATGCTTATAAAACCATAGAAATCAAAAAGGCAACATACTTCCCTCACTCAAGGCCTTTGTACAGATGCTTTTTTTTGGAGAGGTTTTTGCTATAGGGCACGTGCACTCGCCAGAAAGAGAGACAGAGAGACAGACAGAGAGACAGAAAGTAAGAAATCACCCCCCAGGGGGGAAGGCCATGCCGCAATCCCTTCTCTTCCATTCTCCTCTTGGGATCTTGGGTACGCACACACATGCACCTAGCATGAGTTTAAGCCACTGGGTCCAGGACTCAAACCGCGGTCGACCACATGGGAGTCTAGCAACATAGCCATTACGCCAACTGCTGTTCACCCTTTGAACAGATGCTTAACGTATCATCACTATCACCATTACAACCATGATCACCATCAGCATCAACATCACTTTCACTGTCACACCGTCACCATCATCACCACCATTACCATCACCATCACCATTACTGTCATCAGCTTCATTATCACCATTATCATCACCATCATCACCTTCATCACCATTATCACTACCACCATCATCCCATCATCATCACCATCATAGTCACCACCACCATCACCACCATTCCATCATTAGCACCATCACTACCATCACTACCACCATCACCACCATCATTAGCACCATCACTACCATCACTACCACCATCATCGCCATCACCACCACCACCGTGATCGCCACCCTCATTATCACCATAATTATCTCTGTCTTTACCACCATCCTCACCATCACCACCACCATCACCATCATCATCTCTGTCCTTAAACCACCATTATAGCCATCACCACCATCATCATCTCTGTCCTTACCACCATCATCACCATCACCACCACCATCACCAACATCATCACTGTCCTTACCACCATTATCAGCACTCTCACCATCATCATCATATCACCATCACATCACACCACTGTCATCGTCATCGCGGTCATTACCACTACCATCAGCAGCACTATCGCCATCACGCCACCGTCATCGTCATCGCGGTCATTACCACCATCAGCAGCACTATCGCCATCATGCCACCGTCATCGTCATCGCGGTCATTACCGCCACCATCAGCAGCACTATCGCCATCATGCCACCGTCATCGTCATCGTGGTCATTACCACCATCAACAGCACTATCGCCATCACACCACCATCATCATCATCGCGGTCATTACCACCACCATCAGCAGCACTATCGCCATCACGCCACCGTCATCATCATCGCGGTCATTACCACCACCATCAGCAGCACTATTGCCATCACACTACCGTCATCATCATCGTGGTCATCACCACCATCAGCAGCACTATCGCCATCACGTCACATCACCATCACCTTGGTCCCAATCCCCTGCAAAAGTGTTCTTCTGTGGGGTGGCCATGCTAGGAACCAGGTGCTACGCTCCGTGTTTTGCACACTCTGCTGCAGCTGGGCTTCATAAAGGCCCGGAAGGTTCAGCCTAGCCTTGTCCAGCTAAGATGGTAAAGACCCGGGAGGGTAACTGACTAGAGGAGGGCCAGCCGCCAGTGTTAGCTCTAGGACCTGAGCCCGAGTGGACCGAGTCCAGTGCTGCAGTCCTGGTCACCAGGCCTCCGAGCTCTAGGACTGGTGGTGCGGAGTGCTTAGTGCGTTGTGGACAAAACAACAGCAACGTGGAAAGAACTTCCCTTCCGACATGAGAGCACCTAGGAAGTTCATAGCAAAGTGGAATTAAAGTATGCCAGCTAATTTCAGTGAGGAAAATTTTGAAATACATGCATCATTTTTCATAGCATGCATTTCTGTGACTGTTTGTAGACCCCGTGTGTAGGTATTACACAGCTGCCTGAAGGTTATTCTGCCAGTCGGTTATTTTTTAGACAACAACCCATTTGCATCTAAACTGTTTAAAAATAAACTATCACCTCTTCTTCTAACTTCATAAGCAGCACTGAAATCAATGTGAAATGGTTGGTAAAATGCTTCAGGAAGATTAAGACGGCCAGCCCTGACAAAGTCCTTCGGGGTAAATCTGCCTGGGTTGCCCCCATAATTTCGCCCGTCATAAATCATCCTTGTTTTCTGCCACCCTGAGTTTATCAGGGACGTTCCTGCCCTGTAATTCGTCCTGAACACATCAGGCTTTACCTTCAGAAAAGCAATTAAGCACTGCCCAGCTAAAAAAAGATAAAGATTTAGAATTCATTGCACATGATGATTAGGATGTAGACACGGGATCACAGTTAACCTTCTAATCTGTAGGTCAGAAGGCGGGGGTCTCAGCGTTCTCGCTGGCCTCATCGAGCCGGTGACAGAATTCAGGTCACAGATATTGTGATAAAAACAGGAGAAAACAAAAGTAATGCAGTTTGTTTCTGAGAAGAGGGTGCCCAGCCAAAGCTGACCCCACGTTGAGTGTAAGTCAGGGTCAGCGGCAGCCTTCCGGCCAGCTGCACAGTGATGGCGGGGTTTCCTCGTAAGTACTTCCCGGGCGGAAGGAGCTACTGAGGGGCCAGGACGACAGCGTAGACAGGCAGGGAGCCAGCCCCTCCAGCCCTTCCCAACTGTGACAGCAGATGCTCAGGTCAGGCCAGGATGGCACAGGTGGGAAGCAGCAGCAGGCCGGCTGCCTGGACACCTGCCCGCGGGACGGGAGGGACCGCAGGACCATGTCGCCCAGCCCTGTCAGGCAGACCCCATGCAGTGAGACGCCTTGGGAGTGAGTCTGGTAGGCAGCTCGGGAGGTACCGCTGTGCCATCCCCGCCATTCACTCAGGGCATAGGACAGATTCTACACAGTCTCTTCCAGCAGACAAGCCTGTGCTTCCTAAAGAATTATTTATTTAATTTTATTCATTCATTCATTCATTCATTTTAATTTGACCAGCAAGAGAGAGAGAGAGAGAGAGCAATCCATCAGGTCCGAGACTAGAACCATGGTCAGCCATGTGACACCATGCCACTTGCTGGCCCCAAGCCTGGACTTTCGGTCGAGAGGGGTGCAGGTGCCTGTGCCCGGGGTGAGTCGTGCAGAAGCGTCAGCCATGGGTGGCCTGCATTTGCCCCAGCCCAGAGGAGAGGTCTTCTCCTCTGCCAGGACTGCGACCTGAGCTTGCTGGAAGTCCACCTGCTGCGGTAGCTCACCACCTCACCCCTGTGGGGCCGGAGCTGTAGAACGCACAGCCACTTCCCAGCAACGTGGAGCCCAGCGAGACAGTGCGCCTGAGCTGAGTGACGCCCACTCGAATTTGGTGTCATTCGCTGTGGCCTTATTTGGCAGGAGGGTTGTCACAGAGGCTACCAGTAGGGTGGCCCTGATGGAGCAGGGCTGCTTCTCTGACAGGAGGGACACAGAGGCATGCAGGGACGGTGTGTCTTGGCTTTCCCAGCCGCTATTCCACGGCCTGCCCTCCAGGAGCCATGCAGTGGTCGCTCTCCTCACCCCCAGCCTGGCTGTTGGGCAACGCCTTAGAACTACCGGCCTCTGAGGGTACGAATCCACAGCGCCCCTCGGTCCCCTCAGAGTGTCTGCCAGCCTGTCTGAGCAGTGCATGGTGGGCCGTGCTGCATGGGGCCGGAGCAACACCAGGTTCAAGTCTGTGCCAAGGTGGTTGTAGACAAGACTGCATTTAACTCTGTAGACACTGAGTGTCTGGGGTAGGTGGGCCTCATCCTCACACACACTCACACACACAAACACATATACTCAGACACACACGCTCACATATGCTCACACACACAATACTCAGACACACACACTCAGACTGACACACACACATTCACACACACATATACTCGCACACACACTCATACTCAGACACACACACTCACACACACTCTGACTCACACACTCACACACAAACATATATACACAGACACACACACTCAGACACACACTCAGACTCAGACACACACGCTCACACACTCACACACAAACACGTATACGCAGACACACACACATTCAGACACATAAACACACTCAGACTCAGACACAGACACACTCAGACACACACACTCAGACTCACACACTCACACTCAGACTCACACACTCACACACACGCTCACACACACGTCCCCTTGGCTCTGTTGCTCTGGAAGACCTGACTTACAGTCTCCCAGCACCGACTGCCCTCCCAGAGCCCAGGTGCCCTGGCTAGCCACCTCTGACCCAGTCGCTCTGCTCCCCTGTGGAACAGGGGTAGAAACACCTACCGCATGGGGTCAAATGAGATGGAAGCCATGAACGTGCTTGTAATAAACCCTCTCTATGAAATCACTCTTCTCGTTTCCACTGCCCAGGACAACGGGTAGGTTTGGGGTCTCGTCCGGCCTCCTCGCACCATCGTCGCCCACCGCCCTCTCACCGTCGCTGAAGAGACCGTGCGTCTGCTCTGGAAGCTGAGCCGGGCTGTGGTGGCCAAGGGGAGGTCTGCAGAGCCGCTGATGACGGAAGCCAGGACCTTGCAGGAGCTGGTCCCCGCTCCAGCCTTGGGGACACCCTCAGGGCTGTCACACCCTTTAGACAACCTTGACTTGGCCCTGGCCAAATTACAGACACGGGACTGAAGGCAGTGAGGGACGTCGACTGCCCCTCTCTGCCCAGGTCTCTGCCATGGCTGACGGCCTTGGGGCTGGGTAAATGAGCTCCGGCCTGCCCCGCCAAGCCTCCCAAGGCCCAGAGCCTGGAGACGCGCATCTTGCAAGCTGCTGCCAGCTGCTCCGCGCGCTGGTGCACCCGGCACTCACTGGCACCCACCAGGTCAGCCCGGTGAGTCTGAGTCCATCCAGGAAAGTCCCTGGGTGGAGGCTTTCACAGGCAGCGGGGCAGGGCAGCTGGCCAGTGCAGCCTGCTGCACCCAGGAGTCCCCTCCGTCACCCTCTGTCTCACTGAGGACACACACTCTGACCTCAGAGTGAGGAGGACACAGGAGAGCCTGGTCCAAATTTCTGCGCCAGGGCTGGGGTGCAAGTTCTGAAGTGGACCCAGGTCCCCTGCTCCCCCCTGGGGCGCTGGTGCTGGTGGTCTGAGCTCCCCTGTGACTCGCCTCCCCTTCAGGCTAGCACCGAGTCATGGAAGTCCTCGGGAGACATGTTGGGTCCACGCCTGGGAAGGGAGACCACTCGAGTCCTGGTAAAACCCAGCCTATGCTTAGGTAAGTAACCCCCTAAAGCACTGGAAGGGGTGGGGGGTGGGTTGAGGAGAAAGAGCAGCCCGGTGCCCGAGGGCCCGCGCCACGCTCTCGCAGTAACCCGCGGAGGTCCCGCGGCCCTGGCGTTGGAGAACCAGCGGCTGAGCCCGTGAGAGGACAGAGAGCCCTACAGTAGCACAGCTGTACTGCTGGTTCTGAGCCCAGGGCCAGACCCTCACTGGGACCAAAGGTCGGTGTGAGCCAAGCACCTCCCGCCGAAGAGAAGGGGCCCCAGCCGCCCTCCGCGTGGTGACCCAACTTCACCTGTCTCTGAAACGGGCCCAGGGCATACCCTGAGCAAAGCCAGCACAGCCAGGGACCGCTTGTCGGCCCTCTCACTTCCCTGCGTCTTTTATCCACTCCCCTGAGTCTGATCTGCGGGACTCTCCCGGGAGAAGTGTCGTGTAAAAGCCAAGGACACAGGCTTGGAGTCAGAGCGGGGCTTTGAACTGTGGCCCTACGGCCTCCGAGCCTACACTGCAAGATACGGCTTCTTGGGCTTTAGTTTCCTCGTCTGCAAAAGCACGTAGAATACCGTGTCCCCACACTACTGTAGGGCTCACTTGACAAGCCAGCGCAGCAGCCCTCCCCCCAAAGCGGCCTCAGCCCCTCCGTTCTTACCCTGGCCCCTGGCCAGTTTAGATTTTCAAATGGCTCCTTATCACCCTATCAGACTCCTCTGCTTCTACCCCAGGGCGCAAGGTCGCATTTATTTTACAGGACAAAAATGAAACACTATTGCTTTTGAAATAGAACTTACCGGGGTTTAGAATTATCTGGAACCCACATTTATAGGGAAACCTCTGGCCTCCAGGGAACCAGCTAAAGGAAGCAGTCTTCACGAACATGCCACTTTTCTAGTTCTGAGGGTAAGTCGGGTCCTTTACATGACCGAGAATAGCCAGGGCGGCGCCGCGTCCTGCTGGTGAGGGGAGCAGGGCCCACGGGCTGAATGTACTTCGACCTCCAGCCCAGGCCGCTCAAGACCTGGGCTTGTGTGCGACACGCCCCAGATTGCAGGCTGGAGAAGGAGGGCAGGGACTACAGCGTGGCCACCCCCACAGGTGCGTTCTTCCCCTCTCTGTCTCCCTGGAGAGCACACATGCTTTCGGCAATCAAAAAAAAAAAAAAGGAAGAAAGAAAGAAAAAAAAAAAGAAAGAACGTCCATCATCTTACTTCACCTCGCAGACCAGACTTGCCTCCCTCCCTCCCCAGCATACTCCTCCCCTGCTGGCTCATGCAGTCCTCCCAGAAGTCCCCCCACTTCCCTCCCACGCTGACTCTTCAGCCGCCAGGCCCTCTCCCGGTCCTCAACAGCCCTCGCCCTGACTTCTGTGCAGCCTGTGTTCTTGAGGCCTCGCCAGCCTCATTTCAGACCAGAGAGGCATTTGAGGGAAAAATGGGCCAATATCTAAATTAAAACTTAGCTTCTGGGCCAGCCAGGTGGCAGGGTGGTTAAGGTGGCTGGATCCCACATGGCCAAGTGCACAGTTCAAGCCCCGGACCTGGTGGCTTAGAGAACAGGCAGACGTGTGTGTGCATTCCCCGAATCTCGAGGACAGAGACGGGATTGTGGTGTGGCCGCTCCAGGGTTGAGGGTGATTTCTCACTTTCTCCATGTCTGTATCTCTCTGGCGATCGCACACCCTATAGCAAAAACTTAGAAAAACAAACAAACAAAAACCACTTCACTACTTCATTCCTCCGGGTTTATCCATGTAGCTGTAAATGTCAGGGTCTCCTCTTTAAAGGCTGAGAAGTGCTCACTCTATCTGAATGCGTGTGTGTGACATGTGTGTGCATCTAACCCCACGTGTGCACCCCAGTCTCGCGGGCTCAGCAAGGTTGCTGCACACCAGGAGGAAGTGCCACGTGGGCTCGCCACCCCCCCTGCTGGGGCTAAGGGGAGGGCGAGCTAGGCACAGACAGGACGGTGGCCCCGGGGGGTGGACAGACTCTGGGCAAAGGCCCAAGGCTGTGGTTCTGTGGGCATGTCTGGAGGAATACATGCCGTGGGGCTGACGCTGGAACACTGGTGGTCAGGCCACGTGGGACCCTCCACAGCGGACACGCAGATTGGCCACACTGTGCTCGAAACACTTAGTTATTGGTCAATACGCTGCAACAACCATAACGTTTTCATTGTGAAAACTAAGTTCCTGCCTTGGGTAGCAGTTTTCCAAGGACAGAAAGGAAATCCGATTCACAGCCATGGACCTTCCAGACCCCCCCCCCCCCCCACCTCCCCATTCCCTTTCATCCTGGAGCCTCCTGATCCTGCGGCTCTCCAGACTCACTCTACACTTTCCTGAGCCACTCTAGGCACTTTCACATGGTGCCCCTTCCTCCTCCCTGCCCAGAGGACTGGGGGACCCAAATCCACAGCCACACTTGGTCTCCCTCGCTGTGTCTGACCAAGCCGGGAAACTCCCTGGAAACTGTCTCCACCCTCTCGTGACCCCCTCATGGGGACTCTCTAGAGAAATGAGCCCCCTGTCCTATGACCTTACTTCCTGTGACAGTCGGAGTCCACAGGGTGTCTGCCCCACCTCGTCCCAGCTGCCTTTGCCCCACGACGGTCACCAGCTCCTGGGAGGAAGGACTTGTGCCTCTGCAGGTCCTCTCACAGCCAGACGGGACACTTCAGGGCTCGGAAACCCTGGCCTAATGGGGCAGTCAGGAAGAGCGCCCCTCCACCATGTCCTCAGCTCTGTGACATCTCACTTCAGATCTCACTACGGCGAGACTGGAGTTTCCAGATCACAAGACGAGGCCGGGCCGATGCAGCAGGGGCCAGAACAAGCCTCGTGTTTTCATTCACCCTCCACGTGCTCAGACTGTCACCACACATGTGCGCTGCGGTCCAGACTTGCCGAAAACCTCGGCTGAAGCGTGAGTTCCACGTGTGAGTTCCACGGGGCTTCTGCACGTGGGCACATGCTGTGGAGCTGCTCTTACCCCTGGACCCGGGTGTTCCCACAGCCCGTGACCATCTGCAGACCGAGAGGGTCTAAAATACCCAGCTGTGTTGGCCGGGGGCCTCTGGGGCCTGAGATGTCAGGCTGGGTTTGCCAGTGGCCACTGCCTTCCATTGTCCACACACTTGACACGTGCTTGCCAGCTAATGTGGGCTGGAATATTCTCGTAACCTACAGAACTCTCACGTCAGCCACTCCCATGCTTACTACGTAAAATGCGATCTTCTCAAAGCTCTTCCAGGGAGCCTGCCCCCAGGCAACCAAGCATAACACGGCACCGGCACTTGGCTGCTTTCTGGGGACGCGGCCGCAGGCGGCAGTCTTGATGCAGACGTCCCGAGCCGGGCACAGTCCTGTCGCAGGCAGGCCTGTGCTCCCGCGGCGACCTGAAGCCTCTCACTCCGCATCTCTCGAGGCACCAAGGTGTCAAAGTCATGCTGTCTAACGCGAATCCGCCCAGAAGACTCTGGGAGCCACCAAACTAAGAGACGCCACAAAAGGCAGCTGGCCGTGGCGGTGCAGGGATGGGCTGGGGTCCAGGAATTCCCCTTCTTGGGGGAACGCCATGGCTGATCTCGAACGAAGTGGCCCTCGTAAACGTGGGTCAAAGTCCCAAGGGCCTGGGGAAGGGTTTGGCTGAGAAGGACGAGTGAGGAAGGAGGCACAGAGGTCACTGAGACTCCGGGCAGGGAAGACGCGGGCTCTGGTCAGACCAGCAGACTTAGCCACCCTTGGGGAAGGCTTTGACTTCCATGGAGTCGGGTGGTCTCAAGCCGGGATGGGGTGGTGCACGTTTCCAGGTTCAGAGCCACAACTGGGGAGGTTAGTATGTTTTGTCCTTTATGAGAGAGACAGACAGGCATTTTGGACAGGGACTCTGTGCCATGGCCCCTGCCCAGCTAGGACGACAGGGTTGGCCCAGGGACTAAGCCCAGGCCGCTGCGCAGCCTCCTGCCCCGCATTCAGCAGGGGGCCCTGTGGCACCGAGGCCAGCCGGCGCGACGCTCCTGGAGCTCATATTCAGCCCCAGGCTGCATTTGCCACTGCCCTCTGTCCTGCCTCTTCCTCTCTCCACAGCTGGAAAATCCCCAGGTTTGTCAAGGACTTCAGGACGACCAAGAGGCACCCGTGCTGACAGCCCCGCGGGACTGGGCCAGAGCGCCGCGGGGACCAGGAAGACCACTCTGCACGGCCTTGGCTCCGAATGTTCTGTGCTGCGTGGGTGTCTGTGGGGCTTACTGCTACCGTGGCTATCACTGCGGACATGGGGAAGGTGGCGGGCGCCATTCTGCAGGTGGCTGGTGGCCAGCTTAGAGTAGGCAAAGCCAAGGGCGGTGCCCAGGGCCACGGAGCGCTCGGCACCTGGCCTCCCGGTGTGATGGTCCGGCCGGTTTGCACGCTCTGTGGTCTCTAACTCGTCTTTCTCCGCCTGGTCCTCAGGAGCCCTGGGCCCAGATGAAGCGAAGTTCCCGCAGCCCACCACAGGAGAGGCCACGCAGCCCACCACAAGAGAGGCCACGCAGGCACGGTGCTTCGTTACATGAGCCAGAGCTCGGCCCTCTCTTCTAGGGAATCTTGGGACATCATTTTACATCTAAGCTGAAAGTCCCAGGTAGCCAGCAAGCTCACCCCTTAGCTGTCTCCACAATGTCCCTGTCCTGTCTTGAAAGGGCATCTGTCCCCTCTCTCCTCGTGCTTCCTTCTCTCTCCTCAAGATCCCACGGGGATTGGCTCCAAGAGCTTCCCGAGCCCCTCTCCGAGGCCTCCTCGCCCGGCCTGGGGGCCCACAGGAAGCAAGTGTTCTCACGGTGTATTCCGCCTGAGGCTCGTGGTCTGCACTGTCCTTTCTGTTCGAACACCCTTTTGCATGAAGAAGATAGAAATAGAATTTGGATTGAGCCATCCAGCTTCCTTCTCCATCTGTTAACATTCTCCCATCTGCCCCTGGCTTCCTGCACTCAATAAAATGAAACAAAACAGGAAGCCTTGATTCCGGACGAAAGCACCGTGGCCTTAACAGCTACGCAGAGAACGCAGCCACGGGTTTTGTGAATTCCTGATGGCAAAATGCAAGGTAGGTTGTGGATCTCCTTGTGGATTCTGGAGCAGGGGCATCTGCTTGGCTCCCCAGATCTTTCTGGAGACCTGCACCCATGCTGAGAGCCAGGAGAGGAAGTAGGAGAGTGGGCGACCCAGGAGAGCCAGGGGCCAGTGGGGCTAGCCTGCCTCCCACGCCTTTCTCTGATATGGGCAGAAGCCATGAGCCCTCCAAAGCCCCACAGCTCAAGCACAGATCTGAATGAGGGGTAAAAGCAAAAGCCGTCTGCCTCTGAGCAATCGCTGCCAAATTTCTAGGACAAATAGCAGTAAACAGATAGGTTAAATAAATGGGATTGAAAATTTTATTCAAATAATGCAAAAAAAAAGGCAGGAAAAGAGATAAAAAGACCAAAAGACAAGTAGAAAAAAAGCACTAGCAAGATGGTAGGTTAAAGTAGGTACATCAATAATTACACAAGACGTAAATGGTCTAAATGTGCAGGTGAAAGGCAGAGATGATCAGATTAGGCTGACAGAAATAAAGCCAGACCCACCTGGGTGCTACCCAGAACAGCGCGACAGCTCTCTGCACCATCAGATGTCTTCGCTCAGCGTGACACAATGTCCTGTCCCCAGGCGCCCACCCAGGAGAAATGAAACATGTCTCCACACAAGTTCCACATGTGAGTGTCTGGAGCAGGTTTGTGCATAATAAAAACGAACCCTGAAAACAGCCCGAATGTTTGTCTCCTGTGAGTGCAAGAGCAGAGCAGAGTACCTGGGCTGTGGGCAGCACCTTGTAACGAAGGGCGAGTGCTGAGGCTGCAGCAAGGCTGGCCGGAGGCAGTGCGAGCACGCCAGGGGAGGGCTTGTGACATAAAAGGATGCGAACTGCGCGTGATGGCGTGGGGAAAGCCAGCTCTGTAGAAGCTAAAGCAGATCCGTGGTCCTGGGGTGGGCGGGCACGCTGACTGGCTGCAAAGAGACAAGAGGGAATTGCAGGTGTGCCCTCAGCCTGCCTGGGATCCATGACCACATGTCGGCACCACCCCGGGCTGCATGGAGGCGCGAGGCGGAGGTGATCTGTGACGCTCTGAGGCTGAGCCCTGCGAGGGTCTGAGTTCACATCTGGAGACCTCCCGGAGTGCCACAGGCAGGCACACAGCCACGGCCCAGGGCGCATCAGGGACCCTGTTGAGGGAGCTCTGTCCTGCTCGTGGAAAACATCAATGAGCTGAATTTTAAAAAGAGCTGATCAAACTGTCCACCAGAATAAATTTTATTATTTATAAATTTTTGAGGGAGCCTTCCAAAAGCTCATGTGAAATGCGTATTATGAGAGAATATGCATGAGTTTCACAATTTTTGCCTCAAAATAAACTTGAACTTTAATTTCATTTCCCATAAACTTGTTTTCATTTCTTGAATGGTGTACTTGTTCTCATAAGAGAAAGAGAGAGCAGGACGGTGACAATCCCCCCTACTGGTGATAACCAATCTGATGACCCCCCCAGGGATAATAACCAATCCTTTCGTCTCCACTCTCCTCTCAGAATTTTGAGCATGCACACACATGCACCTGGTGTGGTTTTTCAAGCCACAGAGTCTGGGACACAAACCACTCAACTGGCCATCTGAGGTCCAATGCCACAGCCTCCATGACACCTTCTAGCACTCTACAGACATTTTGAAATCTTCTCATGTACCTTAGTAAGTCAAAACCCTTACTGTAATTATTTTGAAAACTCGATGTGATCTCTTTCTTACACTCTTGCCAGAAACACGGAGGCAGGGGTTCTGTGCCCTGCAGCTGCGGTTTATCCTCTCCCTCCCACCATATGCTCCTCTTTCTGCAGCGTGAACGAGTGCACTTCTGTCTGTGCTTCTTACAGAAGGGAAGTGGGAGGCCGAGCCTCAAGGAGAACAGCCTTCAACATCTGTGTTTCCAGAGATTCCTCGCCGTGTGCTCTGGGCTGTTGGCTTCCGTGGGAGTCATGTCTGAGATCTGCAGACCTAAGCCCTCCTCTCCTGACCGCGGGCGCTGCCTTCACCCTCTCATCCTTCCTCCACACGGCGTGTCGGCACAAAACCTGCCAGGTTAAAGGGAGAGTAGAGAGAGTGTCAGGGCATCAAGGGGCAACATCTGTGCTGTACACACAGCCACTCCGGTCATAGCTGGCTGCCAGCTCGCATGTTCCGGGAAGAGGGGCTCGTCAAATTCCCCCGAGTCTGGCCTTCTGGGTCAGCAGAGGTCCCAGGGAGAATCCCATCTGTGTTTTCAGATTTGGTAAGGCACCACTGAAATGTGCTGTGTGGAAAGCTGGTCTCTGTGGTGAGGATCTTTCCAGAGCACACAAAATTCCCTTTTTCTCTCTTTAAACCAAGAAGCTTTTCTTCTGATCTCTCTGACCAGAGCAGATAAAATCCTTTCACACTGTGTCTGTCAGGTCCGCTTCGGGCTGTCTCATTTCCCAATGTTATTTTCTAGGATAAAAAAGTTTCCAGAGAAGAATTAAAGTTCAATTTCAATTTCCATCTGGGTTGAAAAATTCATTATTTCAAAATCAACCCAATATTAGAGACCAAGAACTTACCACTAACGCTAACCAATTTTCTTCCTCCCTCAAGGGAAAAATGAAATATTGGCCTGAAAGTGACTACTATTAAATGAGCATCTTTTTAGTCCTTTCTTTGTTTAGAGAAATGTTTACTATAGGGCATGTGCATTCCCTGGATACAGAGAGACAGAAAGAGAGAGAGAGAGAGAATGAGAGGGAAACTGAGAAATCGCCTCCCACTTGGGGTAGAGGGATGGCCATGCCACAATTCATTCTCCCCTATTATCTTCTAGGGATTTGGGGCTTCATGTACATGTGCCCAGTGTGGGTTTCAAGTCACCAGGCCTGGGACTTGAACCACAGTCAGCCATGTGGGAGTACAGTGCCTTAACCTCTATGCCACCTGCTGGTTCCAGCATCTTTGGTATAGCCTAACTATATAATAACCACATTAAATATAAACAGTATAAATACTCTATTAAAAGACAAATACTACTATGTAAGGTAAAAAGCAACACTGAACAATATTGTCCCCACAGGAAATGTACTTGAAATGTAAAGAAACGATTAGGTTATATCAAAGTATGGGTAATAATACACCACACGATCATTAATGAAAAGAAAGTTGGGTATTGTGCTATTATCACAAGAAGGTAGTTTCATGGCAATGGCTATTACCAGGGACAAAGAAGTTTATTTAATAAATAAAGAGAAATTATAAACTATGAGAACATAACAATCCTAATGTTTAAGTATCCAATAACTGAGCTTGAAAACTCATAAAGCAAAAACTGATAGAATTGTGAGGAGAAATAGTTAAACGCATAGCTTCAGTAAGAGACTGCAGTACACTTATCTCAACGATTGATAAAAGAAATAGAGTATCAGTAAGGATATAGAACACCCAAGCAACTCTGTGAGCTTGAACTTCCTGGGATTTGTAGACCACACCATCCCAAAATGGCAGGCATTATTTTCAGGTCACATGGGAGATTTTAAATTATGACCATAGTTAAGCCCATAAAACAAGTCTTCATACAAGGAAAATAATTGAAATTTTACAAAATAAATTTCTGACCACAATAGAATGAAATCAATCAATAATAGAAAGACCTCTGTGGGGAATAAATATTCAAATTTTGGAAAACAGATAACACAGTTCTAAATAATTCATGGGCTGAAAAAAGAAGGGAAGCAGTTCAGAAAATATAATGAAATGAATAAAAATGAAAAGATTGTATCCAAACTGGTGAGATGTCACTACACCAGGAAGTAGAGAGAAACTTAAAGCACTGAACACATATTTTAAAAGAAGAAAGATCTCAAAATAATGATTTTATCTTTCACCTTAATAAACTGAGAAATAAATAATAAATCGAACTAAAAGTAAACAGAAGAAAAAATAAAGATTAGAGCAAAATTCAATGGATAGAAAAACAATATCAATGAGACAGTTGATATAGTTTTAAAAACTCCTGGCCAGATTGACCAGAGGAAAAGAGAAAAGATGCCTCCGCAGCGTCATGACTGAGCGGTGACCCCCACGGTGCTGCAGGTGAGGCCAGGGTAATGAGGAGGTGCATGAGCAACATGTGTGATAAACTCTAAGATTGAGGGAGTAGAGAAAGTCCTTGAAAGACACAAATTACTGAGGCTGACAGGCGGCGTGGTGGTTAGGCTGCTGGGCTCCCACATGACCGCCTGCGGCGTGAGCCCCAGACCACGAAGCTTGTTTTCTTGCTTTCCCTTTCTTTCTCTCTTTGTCTCTCTCTCTGGTCAAATTAAAAAATAATAATAACAAATGGAATTAAATAAATAATTCTTTAAAAAAAATGCAAATTACCAAAGCTAAGTCAAGAAGTAAAAGTAACTTAACACCTTTATATCTCTTAAAGGAGTTTAGTTTGTAGTGAAAAAACCACAAAGAAAACTCCAGTAGCCTCAGTGGCGAATCCTCTGATGAGGAAGAAATAACACAGTGACACACAGAGCTTGAGGAAAGCTGCCAAGCAGGCCTGCTTGCCAACGCCCTGCCAGGTCCGCGTCAGCCTGGTACCGAAACCAGACGGGGCCCTGACAAGGAAGTGGGACACAGCTACAGATCACTCTTTGTGACGGTGAAACTGGGCATGTGTAAGTTTCCTTCAGCAGGAAGAAAGGATGCCTACAAGGGAGCCCGGTAGTCCATCCGGTGATGAGTCAAGGAGGCTCAGAGCTGGGCTGGCCTGATCGCTCCGTGGCTAAGGGGGCTGGATCCCATGTGGCTGACTGCACTCCAAACCCCGCCATTGGTGGCTTGAAAATCATGCCGGGACATGGGTGTGCGTGCCTCAGATCCCGACGGGATGGAGCCATGGAGGAGAAGGGGTTGTGGCACCCCGGCTCCATGGGCGTGATCTCTCTCTCCAGCTCTCTCTCTTTCTCTATCTCTAGCTCTCTCTCTCTCTCTTTCTCTCTGTGTGTGTCTCTGGTGATTGGACACACCCCCTGATAATTAAAAAAAAAGCCAAATCTGCATAAAGTTTAAAAAGTTACAATTGCCTAAATTATGCATTAGGCATCATATGTATGTATGTTTGGAAATATAAAAGTGTACTGGTAGGTAATAAATACTAATGTCAGAACTACGGCTGCCTCTGGGAAGTGGAAAGAGTGGCCTGGGGACAGTCACCTAAGCTGCTCCCACGGAGGGCGCGTTTTTACCTGTTATTTTAAATTTATAAAGCTAAATACGGCTAAATGAGAACATTTGACCAAGCTGACTGATGTGTGCACGTTTTTTTTTTTTTTTTTAATATTCTTAGATCTTTTTTAAGTTTATTTCTTCTATGAGCAAGAAAGAGCGGGAGAAGCACTCCCCACCCCACTGCTCACCCCACGCCCAGGCAGCCTGGGTCCTGGGCTTGCACGGGCCCCCTCTGCTCAGGGGGGTCCTGGGATATGAACCCAGGACCTTGCACATGTGAGTCCGGTCACGTTACCACTGTGCCATCACCTGGCTCCTAGTTCTTGTTTACAATATTTTCTATGCCATTCTGTAGATTTGAAATACATTATAATAAAAATAACCTCTGCTCTGAGAAATAAGTTGGCAGGGGTGCTCTGCAGAGAGCCATGTTCGTCTTCCCTCGACAAGGCCCTGTAAGTGGCAGAGCCCGGGCAGGGCAGCCGTGCCTGTGCTGGCAGGACCAGGGAGGCTGCACGGCCGGCCGGGTCAGAGCTAGTTTCCTGGCTGGCCTGTGAGGAGCGGCTCCTCTTGTTGCCACGGCACTGAAAGGCTTTCCGACGCTTTCCCAGGTCCCCTTACAGAGAGAGGGAGAGAGAGCGAAACGCAGCTGAGCTGGGAAATAGACAGGTTTAGAATCACAAAAGGGGATCTCTGGGCTTGTCTGAAGAAAGGTGTCCTTACAAGGAGGTGAGCTGGAACGGGGGAGCCCGGGTGGCCCCCTCTGCACGCCTGACCCCCCTCCCCCCGGGCTCTCTGCACACTGATCTTTGAGGGAGAGCTGCTGTTTTCTCCCTTCAGCGCTTTCCGGGGCCAGGGTGCCCTGAGACAAAGCAGTGTTGTCAACAACCCTCTCAATCAGCAGTCTTCATCGATATGGAACTGTCTGCCTCGGAAAAACCGGGGACTCAGACAGACCTCTGAGAAGGAAGCGGGAAAATCGGGGACTCAGACAGACCTCCGAGAACGAAGCGGAATGAGAGGACGGCACCCTCCGTTCCATTCCCAGCAAGATGAAAAATAAGATAAAACCAGCCTTCTCTTCTGCCTGGCAGAGTCTGTCTGGCCTCATTTGGATCCTGAAGGACTCCACTAATTACTCCAGCCTCTGCTCTTAAAGCCAGGATTTAAAATAAATTCCTTTCAAAAGGGCCTCCTTTTAATTTTACTCTTATTTTAAAATAAGCAGTGTGCTTGAGACAGCACCTGGGAGAGGACCCGGAGCTGCCCGTGGAGTCAGGCTCTGTGTCTGGCTGGGCCGGTGCGCGAGTTGGGGTCCATGGTCTGGGGGGACACTGGTTCCTAAGGGAAGGCTCATTCCTGGTGGAACTCGGGACAGCCATAGAGACATCTGATAAAAACAAGTCACATCGTTTCCTTAAGAACCCGGCCTGGTGAGCTGAGGACCAGGGCTGCCTGGGCGTTTCCAGACCCTCAGAGGTTCAAGCCCTCCTTCAGATGAGTCCTCCCTATACTCCTGACACTGGGGTGCGTGTTAACCCACATGCTCTTTTGACCTGTACTGATGTTGTAGTGGGGCCAGCAGAGACACACCGGGCCATAGAAAACGTCATCAAAGTGATATTTGTGCAAAACATGCAGTCTAAACAAAAGGGCGACCTGACTCCGTGTCTAAGGCTGTCCCACGTGAACTGAGCCCGGCACTCCTGCTGGGCACGGGGAGGGGGCCTGGGCCTCTGTGGCTCTGTGGTCATGTCCACATCTGCCTCGCCTAGGCTCCTGCCACTGTGACTGAGCCACCTTCCCCACCTCCCCACCCTCCAGGCTGTGCTGGAATCCCTCCTCTTCCCAAACATGAAGTTGTAGCGAGAGCCCAGCCCCCTGCTTCTTACGTGCTTCGAGAGCAGAGTCCTCACGTCCCAGCTGGACGGCCTGAGCTGCCCGTGCTGAGCCCCGGATCTTGAGTAAGACGCCTTTACAGAGGAGGGCTGGCCCAGGCCATGCTGCGAGAACGCCCCCCTGCACCTGCGTGGCCCACCTTCTGTGCTCGGAATGCAGCCTGGCTCAGGACTCAGGAGTGGGCAGGGAGGATGGCAAGCCAGGGCCTTGAGCCGGCAGCACGTGGGGGCCAGAGTGTGTCCCAGGCCTCCTTCTGCCCAGGTCACGGCCCGTCTGAAGGGCAGGAGGCTCTACGTGTGTCTTCGCATCCTGGAACAAGCCACGGATGCAGAATGAGGGCAGGCAAGCGTGGCCGGCCTACCAGCTGCGGCCCAGTGAGAGGGCACGAGGCAGGAATGGGTGCCTCCATGTGTTGCTTTAATTCGCCAGAGGCACGTGCACGCTCCAGAGAGACAGGGAGCGAGAGGGAGAGGGAGAAAGCCCTCCCCGGGCTGTGGTCACGCTGCCATCCCTCCTCTTCGCTCCGTCCTGTCAGGATTTGGGTGCACACGCACGCCCCGTGTCTTTTTTTTTTTTTTTTTTTTTTTTCTTTTTTTGGAGAGGTTTTTGCTATAGGGCGCGTGCGCTCGCCAGACAGACAGAGAGAGACAGAGAGATAGAAAGCAGGAAATCACCCCCCAGGGGGGATGGCCACGCTGCAATCCCTTCTCCTCCATTCTCCTCTCGGGATATTGGGCACGCACGCACACGCGCCCGGCGTGAGTTTAAGCCGCCGGGTCCGGGACGCGAACCGCGGTCGACTACGTGGGAGTCCAGCGACATAGCCATTACGCTAACTGCTGGTCCCACGCCCCGTGTCTTTCAGACCACTAGGGCCAGGGCTGGAACCCAGGTCAGCCGCTTAGGACTCGGCCCCCGTAACCAGGAGGCCACGGAATGCGGTCTGCCAGGCTCCTTCACCACAGCGGCCACGGCCTAGCCTGGCTGGTGAGGACGGGTGCAGAGAGTGCGCTGCAGGCTCCCTCCACAGCTGCTTCAGCACAGGGACAGGTCGGCATCGCACAGGACCCGTCTGCTCAAACAAACTGCAAATATTTAACTGGGCCAGCCTCCCGTCCCTATGAACTATGAGAATAATAATCGTATTTATTTTCTTTTTCTGTTAAAAAACAGCTCACAGAAATCTGAAGTGATCTTATTTCCCTTCAAAGAACAAAACAGCTTAGCGGGCAGACCTGGAGCCGACCTGGCGTAAAAGCTGTGTTTACCCGACACGCCCTTCCCCTGCCTGCTCCTCCCTGGCCTGCCTGGCACGCCTCCCTCCTCCTCCCTGCCAGGCCGGGCCTGGCTCCAAGGCCACCCCTGCTGGCCCAGCTCGCCCTCACCCCCACCGTGGCAGGCTCTTAACCCTCTGCTGGGCGACTAGAAACCTCTCCGGCCTGCGGGATGGTTCTAAGCTGAACCAGGAAAGGCTCTGAGCTCGGGCCCGCCAGCACCAGCTGTAAGGGGAGCTGCTTGTGGCCACACCTGGCGACTGGCCAGGCCGCCTCCAGCTGCAGGTGCCTGGGTAGCTCACCTCCAGTCTCCAGGGCCCACCTCCCAGTGGCCAGTGGCACCTCCCCCAGGCCCTTGGGGAAGGCTCTGACGACCCATCCCCAGCCTGGCTTTGGAGAAGCAGGCACCCCCCACCTCTGACCCTGTGGATCTACTCACCGTGTGGTCTGAAGTCGGGTGAAGATGCTGCTGGGTTGCCCTCTCAGGCTGGGGGGGGGGGGAGGGAAACGAGGACAGGGCACCTGGCAGCCCCTCCCACCAGGGACAGACCCCAGTGCCAGGCCTGGGTGGGGTACACGGGGCCAGCTGGAATGAGGCCTGGCTGGCAGGGCATCTGAACAGAGGGGTCGCTGCCCTGGCAGTAGCAGCTAGGGTCCACCAGGGGCCTCCTCCAGCCTCCCGGAGGCCGAGGGGAGGGGAGGGCGGTGGCGGTGGGCAAGGACCCCTGGTCCCCAAGCCTGCAGACGCCCCCGCACAGCCCGCGTGGGGACAAAGGAGGCAGGGGTCGGGTCCTGTCCCCGCTGCCTGTGGCTTCACAGTGGTACAGGGCTGGGGCTTCCCTGTCTCACCCATGTGTCCCTTTGGCCGGAGTCTCTAAGGCCTTGACTCCTCCCCGCTTGCCCATGCCACCCACCCTGTGTGGTCCCGGCACCAGCCTCATGGTGGAGCCTAGCCGAGCTGTGGGGCAAGGAGTGAGTCCCTGGGGCCGCCACTTCTGAAAAGCCCGCTCTTCACTGCCAGAGGAGCCGGCGCCGAGCCCGGGACACGGCCAACTTGCTGGTTGGAGAGACTGAAACTGCAGGCTCCGTGTGACGAGGCCGGTCCCCGGGTAGCTCTGCTCAGAGCCTCAGAGGAGCGAAGCCAGGCCTCTGAGCTTGAACAGCCACCGAAGGTCAGCAGGAGAGGCGACTCTGACATGAGGTGCACGCGTGTGTGTCTTTGGGCGTGTGCGTGGTGTGTGTGCATGCGTGGCATGTGAGATTTCAACAGCCTACCGTATTCATTTCTATGAACAAGTTGGGGAACAAGAGCTTAACCAGTGTCGTTCACCTTGGCTGAACCCCAAGCCCAAGCTGTCCCACTGTGCTCTGGAATGAGCCACCAGGGCCTCCCTGGGGGCTGGGCTCCACAAATGCAGTGACCGGCTGCAGGGGCCGCCTCCGGCTGTTCCAAATGCAGCGCGGTGTGCACGTGTTTAACCCTCTCGCCCACGAGGAGGACAAGCAGCAGAGAGGCCAAGGAACTTGCCTAGGGTCACACAGCTGCTAAGCAAGCAGCAGAGTCAGGGCTCTGCTACGACGTGGCGGATGAGCGGTGGGGCGGGTGGCACGGGGACCAGGTGGCCTTCGCCGCAGTCCCGCAGTGGGCGAGGAAATGAGCCCTGCCTGAGTACTGTGAAGGATGGGGTGGGGGGAGGTGACGCCCCACAGCGAGCTCCCCAGCAGAGGCCATCCAGCAGTCCGTGCCACCGCCACCATAACCCCAGGCTCGCCCTCACCAAATGCGTGTCATGGGTCAGCGTTGGAGAAACGGGGCTTGGGGGGCCACCCAGCACTCACACGGCGGTGACGGAGCCAGCTCGCAGTTTCAGCTCTCCAGTCCACGCAGGCACTGGGCCTCGCACCCTGCCATGCTCCAAACATGCTCACCTGGGCAAGGAGCAAGGTGTGAACCTCTCTGCCCTCAGCCACCGGGGCAGGCGGAGCTCAGCCAGGCGCTTGGCTGCTGGCACCCCCGAGGGCACGGATGCCACAGGCACCGAGTCCGGGTCCACTTCTGGGCTTCGCCATGCTCCTGCGCGCTAAGAAAGCACAGGCTGCCTGCTGGGGCTGCCCCGGCTCAAAGCCAGTCCCGGATGTCCTGGGAGAAAACACACAGGCGGGTTAACTGGCCGCTTCGGATGGGGAAGAGGGCCGTTTCCAGCTCGCCCGCTCTCCCGTCTGCTGCGTCTCCCTGAAGCGTCTCCTCCGTCATTGTCTATAGACGCGTCAGTTTATCACAGAGCGTCGTAGCTTTTGTTCTCTGAAAATAAGTTGAATTAGTCTAGACTTCCACTGGACAGAATTCTCAGTCGGCAAGTGTCTTCTGCCCGCCGATGCCACACCTGTGCCACCGCTGCCCAGCGGGCGTGGTTCTGAGGCCGAGGCCGCGGTGATTCCTGACTTGTGTAATTTGCCTTCTCTCTGTTTGCTTTTAAGGTGTTTTTTCTTATCATTAAGTCTTCACAGTTTTATTATTATGTGCTTTGCCATAAAGGTTTTGTTTCATTTCACTTTAAATATAGGGCATATGCACTCGCTAGAGAGACACAGAGACAGAGAGGGAAGGTGAAGAATCATCCCCGGGGGAGGGCCACCTGCAATCCCTTCTCCTCCAGGCTCCTTTCAGGATTTTGACCACGCGCACGTGCCGGCACGTTCCCAGTCTCCAGGTCCAAGGTGTGAACCACGCAGGCGGCCACGCGGGACCCAGCCACTTTAGCCAGCATGCTGCCTGCTGGTCCAAGGTTTTATTATTCTCTCTACTGTGTGAGTATTTTAAACCCCTTTAGACCTGAGGGTTTCTAGATTTGATTGATTTGAAAATTTTCTGGTCATTGTTTCCTCAACATTTTTTCTGCCTTCTCTCTCTGAGACTCCGATTTCAAATGTTCATGTTAACCTGACATCACCGGCTCAGTCACTGAGAGCTCATTTAAAACATTCTTTCCTGACCGTGTTCCACTTGGGGTAGATTCTAGCAGTGTGTCTTCAAAGTGGGCCAGGACCAGCAGACGATGTAATGGTTATGTCACTGGATGCCCACGTAGTTGACTGCAGTTTGAGTCCCGAACCCGCGTCCCGGAGGCTTAAAACTCATACTGGGCACAGGCGTGTGCATGCCCAAGACCCTGAGAGGAGAATGGAGAAGGGATCACGGCGTGGACATCCCCGGGGGGTGAGTTCTCGCTTTCTGTCTCTGTCTCTGTCCTTCTGGTGAGTGCACATGCCCTATAGCAAAAGCCTCTCTTAGAAGATAAAAAGTGGGTCATCTTTGTTCTGTAGTATTTAATCAACCGGCACCTCCTCCAGCAAATTGCTCAGATAATAAGTTGTAATATTAACTCTGAAAGTTCTATTTGGAAGTTTATATATCTTCTTTATCTTCAAGTTTTCCTCTAAATCCTTAAGCGTGTTTATAGCAGTCGTAACACCCTCATCAGCTTCCACCGTCTCTCCTCTGCCAGCACCGCCCGGCTCCCCTCCTGGCTACGAGTCACATCCTCTGCGTCTTCATGTCTAGGTCTTTCAGCATTATCTGTTTTATTTGTCCATGAATAGAGGCACGTCTACACCCCAGAGTCTTCCTGCCATGAGCCCCAGCCTCAGAGCCGGGGCCATGGCATGCACGCTCCTGGGACATCCCCACATGCCATGGGCATCGCGGAAGTCGCGTTCATCACAGGGCAATGAGCAGAGTGGCATGTTCTGGGGTCATGCTGGAACGTCTGGGTGTGATCTACTCTTTAAAGAGCATGTCCTGGGACCAGCAGTTGGCGTAATGGCTTCATCGCTGAGCATGCGACAGACACAGGACGAGGGCGAAGCCAGTCATGGCCTTTACACAGGCGTGAGCGTCCGGGCTTGTTTCCAACAGCGCCCTGCTCTGGGAGGCCCGGACTGGGAGAGCAGCCGGGCGCAGCCGTTGCCGGGGCGTGCGGCCAGGAGGAGGCCCTGCTGTGAGCTCAGCGCTGCGAGCGGAGATGGCCACCGTGATGTGGAGGGACGCGCAGCCCAGAGAGCCTGCTTGCAGCCACCGCGACAGCTGGTGCAGCCACCCTCGGGCTATTTATTTACAATTGAGGCCTTCGCCGGCGACCCCTTCCTCAGTCAGTGAAAACCAAATGAGGTCCAGGCCGGGTGGCTGTCGGTGCCATTTCCGACAGACGTGCACTTCATGAGCGTCTAATATTTGCCGGGTACTCTCCCAGGATACGCGAGCGAATCAGGCAGCGGCTCTGCTTTCAGGGAACTGGCGGTCTACACGAGTCGAATGCTGGGGTAGCATTTAAGAAAAGCTGTTCCAGATGCACACGTGATTCCAGAAAGTCACGGGACGTAACCGGGCAGGGGAGATGAATCAATAGCGGTAAATAGGCCCCAGGTGTTGGGGGCAAGACGAGCAGAGCAGCTCCGGCGTGCGTCGCCTCAAACCAGGCCACGGACCAGGGCAGTTCTGGCCTCCTGTGCCGGCCACATCAGCGGTCTCGCTCTGAGCCCCGGAGCCCGCTGTGCCAGCCCTGACAGAAGGCCGCAGGCGGAGCTGGGCAGGGCTGGAGAGGGTGGAGGCCAGGTCTCCAAGGCGCTGCCGCGGGCTGGGTCGTCTGCCTGGAGAGGAGAGGACCGAGGACCCCTCCCGGCCTGCCCCAGCAGAGGGCCGTCCGCTGGGCGCACGGGGTCAGGCTCCAGCTGAGACGGAGGTGACTGTCACGATGTCACACACAGCAGATCCTAGCGCAGTGCGTGTCTCCCAGACTGCGATGTCGGGTAGTTATTTATTTTCAGATTGTACGTGTACAGAGAAAGATGGGGAAAGAGCGCGATGGCCCCAGCAGGTCCCCCTGGGAGAGCCTCAGCCGGTCTGATTGACAGGCAGGCCCAGGAAGTGAGCCGGGACCTCCAACGTGTTCAAGCCGGGTCACCACTGCACCTCCGTCCAGCCCGTGTGCCAACTAGCCGTGACAATACCTTCACATATTTCCACTGTACACCCCACGGGGTGGAAACGTGTCCACCATCCCGTCCCCTCCGAGGAGGCGAGGCTTCCTCTCCTGCACACCTGTTCGGGGATGGAGACAAACGCTCTAACAGGTGAACGGCGCGGTGCTGGCAAAGAGCACGCCGCTGCCGGGCGGCCAGGGCGACGCCGCGGGTCGGACCAGGCAGGGTGCGCGACCTCCCGGCGCCTGACTCAGCCCAGCCAGTGCTGCTAACAGAAATGCCAGAGCCGGTGGTCACAAAAGACGTCAGGTGATCAGCTCACAGTTCTGGCAGCAGGAAAGTGGGGGCGGCAGGCCCAGCGTCCGGCCGGCTACGGCATGGCCACAGAGTCAGGGCGGGACATGCGGGCGGATGACTTCCGACGCGCTTCTTGTATACCAGCTCTCCGAGAACAGCCCTCCTCACAGGGCCAGAGTTCACCGTGTCCCACAAGGTGCAGTGATCTGTCCCTGGGACTGTCCCCTCCATGACACAGTCATGTTCAGTCGCCACCTCCCAAGACCAAATTCCAAAACATGAAATGCTGGAGCACAATCCTCACCCAGGGAGAAGGCCTTCCAAACCTGGGTACTAAGACACTCTACCTCCCTGCAGTGTGGACGGTGGACGTCCTGGATCACACGGCGTGCTCTCATGAACCTGTGACACTGTCACCTCCCCGCAGTGTGGACCGTGGACGTCCTGGATCACACGGCGTACTCTCGTGAACCTGTGACACTGTCACCTCCCCGCAATGTGGACCGTGGACGTCCTGAATCACACGGCGTGCTCTCGTGAACCTGTATAACACCGTCACCTCCCCGCAGTGTGGACGGTGGACATCCTGAATCACGCGGCGTGCTCTCGTGAACCTGTATAACACTGTCACCTCCCCACAGTGTGGACGGTGGATGTCCTGGATCACACGGCGTGCTCTCGTGAACCTGTATAACACTGTCACCTCCCCACAGTGTAGACGGTGGACGTCCTGAATCACACAGCGTGCTCTTGTGAACCTATATAACACTGTCACCTCCCTGCAGTGTGGACAATGGACGTCCTGAATCACACAGCGTGCTCTCATGAACCTGTATAACACTGTCACTTCCCCGCAGTGTGGACAGTGGACGTCCTGAATCACACGGCGTGCTCTCGTGAACCTGTATAACACTGTCACCTCCCCACAGTGTAGACGGTGGACGTCCTGAATCACACAGCGTGCTCTCGTGATCCTGTGACACTGTCAACTCCCCGCAGTGTGGACAGTGGACGTCCTGAATCACAGTGTGCTCTTGTGAACCTGTATAACACCGTCACCTCCCCGCAGTGTGGACGGTGGATGTCCTGGATCACATGGCGTGCTCTCGTGAACCTGTATAACACCGTCACCTCCCCGCAGTGTGGACGGTGGATGTCCTGGATCACACGGCGTGCTCTCGTGAACCTGTATAACACTGTCACCTCCCCACAGTGTGGACAGTGGACGTCCTGGATCACATGGCGTGCTCTCGTGAACCTGTATAACACTGTCACCTCCCTGCAGTGTAGACGGTGGACGTCCTGAATCACACAGCGTGCTCTCGTGAACCTGTATAACACTGTCACCTCCCCACAGTGTGGACGGTGGACGTCCTGAATCACACAGTGTGCTCTCGTGAACCTGTATAACTCTGTCACCTCCCTGCAGTGTGGACGGTGGACGTCCTGGATCACACGGCGTGCTCTCGTGAACCTGTATAACACTGTCACCTCCCCACAGTGTGGACGGTGGACGTCCTGAATCACATGGCGTGCTCTCGTGAACCTGTATAACTCTGTCACCTCCCCGCAGTGTGGACAGTGGACGTCCTGAATCACACAGTGTGCTCTCGTGAACCTGTATAACACTGTCACCTCCCCGCAGTGTGGACGGTGGACGTCCTGAATCACACAGTGTGCTCTCGTGAACCTGTATAAAACTGTCACTTCCCTGCAGTGTGGACAGTGGATGTCCTGAATCACACAGCATGCTCTTGTGAACCTGCATAACACTGTCACCTCCCCGCTGTGTGGACGGTGGACCTCCTGAATCACACGGCGTGCTCTCGTGAACCTGTATAACACTGTCACCTCCCTGAAGTGTGGACGGTGGACGTCCTGAATCACATGGCGTGCTCTCGTGAATCTTTCGACCTCTCACAGTTCTTGCTGGAACCCACTGTCCAGGTGGAAGCTGCCACTGGTCCCCTCATGATGTCCCCCTGATCACCCCTTCTTCTTGCTCCCTAAAGGTGGGGCTTGCCTGCGACCCTGGGCCCTCAGTGGTCTCACCAAGGGCCTCCCCTCTGAGCATCTCGCCCAGCCACTGCCCATTTCCCCTGAAGCCCCTCAGGTTTCTGTCCCCTCCTCTGGTCCCCTGTGTGCAGCCACCTGTCTGCGCTGGGCTCTGGCCGCCCGAACCCCAGGCTGCCTCCTATAGGCCTTGCGTTATCCTCTGGCGGTGAAACTGGACGGAGCTGGCCGTCGGAGAGGAAGGGGATGTTGACTCAGGAGACACACTCTCCACCTGCCAATCCTAGGGTGCCCACAGTGTTACTTCAAAAACACAACCTATCGGAATAGCCTAGTAAACTAGACCACCCCGCCTCAGTGGGATATCCACAGAAGTAGATTCTGAGGAGATATTTCTTATATGCTTTGGTTTGAAATCTAATTTTTCAGTATCACAATTTCTCCCCAGTGACCAGCAGATAGACGGATCACAGCAGAGCTCGACCGGCACTACCTCGGCACGGGCCGCCCAGTCCCCTCCCTCCCGCCGCTGCCCTCCGAGCCAGCATTGCCCTGAGGACACCACTCACCTGGGCTTGCCTCTGTCACCAGAGCGCGGCAGACGGTGCTGTGTCCCCTCCATGTTATGGAGGAGAGAGCCTGCAGCAGGATCTTTCTGGCAGGGGTGCGGGTCCGGCAGAGGTGCAGGTCCGGCAGGGGTGCAGGTCCGGCAGGGGTGCGGGTCCGGCAGGGGTGCAGGTCCGGCAGGGGTGCGGGTCTGGCAAGGTTCACAGCAGGCCAGGATCTGCACACGATGGCCACACCGTGATGCCTCGTCACCCCCCAGACAGCGTCACTGTTACAAAGCTCAGGAGCTGGGAGGGCGAGGACCCGCCCTAGGGCTGCCGGGTGGCCCTGCTGTGTGAGCTCCGGCGTCCCTCAGCCTCCCGCCTCACTTTCTCCGCCCTCAGCTAGGTCTGAGAGGGTGACGCCGGGCGGGATGCCTTTGCGTGGAGCAGGGCCGGCGCCTGGGTACCCCCACGGCGTCCGCTGTGCTCACCATCGTCAGCGCTTTTGGAATTCAGGGCTCTTAATTTTCCGGGCCCAAATATTAGAATCAGAAAAAGTGACTGGGGACCAGCAGTTAGCGTAATGGCTATGTCGCTGGACTCCCACGTAGTCGACCGCAGTACGCGTCCTGGACCTGGTGGCTTAAACTCAGGCCGGGCGCGTGTGCGTGCGTGCCCAAGATCCTGAGAGGAGAATGGAGGAGAAGGGATTGCAGTGTGGCCATCCCCCCTGGGGGGTGATTTCTCGCTTTCTGTCTCTCTGTCTCTCTCTGTCTGTCTGGCAAGCACACGCGCCCTATAGCAAAAAACTCTCAAAAAAAAAAAAAAAAAAAAAAAAGAAAGAAAAAGTGACTTTAACCATTGAAGGGATAGACAAGTGGCGTGCAGTCGCCAGGGGGCACGGAGCAGGACAGCAGGGAACAGGGACAGGGCCGAGGATGGGGTCGGGGCCAGGGACGGGGCCGGGGCCGGGGCCAGGGACTGGGATGCAGGCCCCGGCGTGCGGCTGCAGGAAGCTCTTCGGCATGGGCACGGGCTCACACCGCTGTCTCCAGCTCTGCCTGCAGGGCAGTTTCTGGCAGAGGCAACGGTCAGAGTCAGCTTACTTAATCCCACTTCGTGCACAGCACGAGCGACCAGCCAGGGCTGGAGGGCGGTCGGGAATACCAGCGTGGCAGCACAGCGCAATTCGGCCTAGGAAGCGGCCAGCTAATTACCAGGGCACAGAGCGCAGGGCGGGGCAGCGTCTACACAGCAGAGCTTCCAGGACACGTGGGAGATGCAGAAACGCCCTGGAGATGAGTGTCAGTGGGTGTGACACGTGACAGCCATGGGCAGGCACGGCGGCCCTCCTGTGCCCGAAGCCACATAGCTCTCACGCCCACCTCTGCTTCCCCAGGTGCCTCCTCCGCAGCCCCTGCCCCCGACTTACCCTTCACCCCCATCCCTGCCCCCTCATCCTGCTCTCCCACTCCCTTGCTCACTTACCCCCCACTCCCTCTTCCGACAGGTCTTCGGTGCCCACTGAGCCGGGTCACGTGCCACGCCAGGGCCACCTCTTCATCGTGGAGCTTTAGTGTCAGGCTCAGGCCAACCCTGACGGCTGCGACAACTGCTCTTACATGGGAAGGAAACTAAAAGGTGCCATTAAAATGGGTGTAATCTGGGGCCTGCAGATGGCATAATGGTTATGTCACTGGGCTCCCACATAATAGACCGCGGTTCAAGTCCAGGCCGGCGGCGTGTGTAGGTGCATGCCCAAGAACCCGAGAGGAGAATGGAGAAGATCCTGAAGCCTGGCCGTCCTCCCAGGGCCTGATTTTTCACTGTCACTCTGTCTCTGTCTCTCCAGCAAGCACCCAAGCCTGAAAGCAAAAATCTCTCTCCAAAAAAATGGGTGCACTCATTTCTGTGGTCGTGGGGGCGGAAGTATGGGAAGGAGAGTGGCAGTTTCCTAGAAAAGAGAATGGTCTTTGAGGGACCGGCAGTTAGCGTAATGGCTATGTCACTGGGCTCCCACGTAGTCGACCGCGGTTCGAGTCCCGGACCTGGTGGCTTAAACTCATGCCAGGCGCATGTGCGTGTGTGCCCAAGATCCCGAGAGGAGAATGGAGGAGAAGGGATTGTGGCGTGGCCATCCCCCCTGGGGGGTGATTTCTCGCTTTCTGTCTCTTTCTGTCTTTTTGGCGAACGCACGCACCCTATAGCAAAAACCTCTCCAAAAAAGAAAAGAGAATGATCTTTGATTTGAGAAGACATTTTAACAGACCCTCAATTATACAAGGAAAGGGTCCAGGCAGGATTGGAAGGTTTGAATCATGGAGAGGTGTGTGTGTGTGTGTGTGTGTGTGTGATTTTTACATATGCAATGATAAATACAAGCAATGATATATCAGCAATTTATATAAAGGGGACTTCAAAAAGTTCCTGAAAGGTAGAATTAAGATACAAGTGTATTTTGGTGCAAATATATACATACATGAAGTCACACAGTTTCTCCATAACGTGCATTTTGCATGAACTTTCTGAAGACCCCTTGTATGTATGTATGCATACGTGTGTGTGGACAGATACAGAATACAATGCCGGGGACAGTGAGCAGGAGCGGGAGGGGCCGGCGTGGCGGTGCAGAGGACAGAGGACAGAGGACAGGCAGCGACGCTCGCCAGCAGGAGGGCTCGCTCTCTGACCGCGGGTTTTCCGAGTCCGCTCACCACTCCCGTGGCCCAGAGATCGACCTGTGAAGGCTGTTCACACAGTGGGGCGTGCCCATGTGTCGGGGAGGCGGCAGCGTCTGTGCTTGGCACCTGCAGCGTGAGACGGCGACAGAGGCGGCTGCGGGAACGCAGCCACGCGCAATGCGGGCACGGCGCTGGGCAGACAGGAGAATGTTGCGGGTCGCAGAGGGCCTGGGCAACCTCTCGGGGCCACTGGCTCTGGTGAGGAGCCCAGAGGGTGGGGGCATGGGCATGCATGCGTGGGGACAGTCACACATGTGCTCTCTGGCTCTCAAGGGGCCACGTGGGCCTTTGCAGATCCCGGCCACTCTTCCCGCCTGCATGGTCAAGTGTGCGGGACCCAAGTGGACGTGGGCTGCCCCTGCCTGTGGTGCCCCTGGGTCTGCAGCCCCCCAAGAATGGCCACGCCCCTGGGAGACCAGGAGCTGGGAGCCCGGCCTGCTGCCCACCAGTCGCCACACCTTGGAGAGACCAGTTACGTGGCTGCCCGCCGCCCTGAGGACTGGGCCTTTGAGCAGGGCGGGAAGCAGGGACGCTCGGGCTGCCACCCTGGCTTTGGGAGGCTGACCTGCTGCTCGCTGGCCGCCGAGGCCTCCTGACATCCCTGAGTGCTGTCGAACTGCGGCACGCGGAGCCTGCGCGTGGCACCTGGGCGTGGCGGGGCCAATCGTGAGGCACACCGGGACCGACACCCACTCGTAGCAATCGTTCACAGCCACGGAAACAGCACTCTGGACGCACCTGCTCAGACAACACGCTGGCCCACGCCCCACTCACTGGCTCCTGCGCACGCTCTTGGGGCAGCTCTGCGCCCGGGAACTGTGCCGCTGCTCGCCCTGTCCCCTCCTGCACGCACTGCCCTCCTCGCTCCTCTGGAAGACAAGGTGCATCTGGAGGTATCAGAGCAAAGCCTGTCTTCTGCCCGCCGTGGCCTCGCAGGGAGCAGGGGCCGTCTCCGCCCACAGCCTTGTCTCCCACCCGGTGGCTCACAGCTCCACCAGAGCCGAGGCTGGGCGAGCGGCCAGGCCTGGCTTGTGGGTGCCGCTGCAGCAGCCACCAGGAGGGGCCGCAGAGGCTGACCCCGAAGGAACTGCTCCAGTTCCCTAGGAACACACCAGAGGCGAGGCCGGAAGCATGACAGCAGGCTGGGGCGGACTGAGGCCCGAGGTGGCTGAGGCTGCGTCCTGCTGAGTGCTGGGTCCTGAGAGAGCGGCCCCCAGGCAGGTGCAGCAGTCCCGCCCAGGCTCAGCCACTGTACACCTGTCACCTGAGCAGGGCTGGGTGGGTGTCGCTCACAGCAGTAAGGTCTGCCTGCTACCGCCGTCCTGTGAATCCAGACTGGGCCCCAGAGAGGCCAGGCACGTCAATGAGGAGTTTTTTCTGGTACAGAATGTGCCAAAGGCCACAGCAAACAGAAGCTTGCAGTTCCCAGCCAGCACTCCCAGGGAAAGATGGACAAACACCTGAATTTCTTTTTCTGGCTTGAGGGAAAAAAGGAGTTCACAGAAATGGATGGAATGTGAGGTCCGCTAAAATGTATCCGCTCCCAGAGAGGTGTGTGCGTGAGACCTTGGCTCCTCCTGTACCCACGGCGCACTTGCCCAAAGGCAGGCCTTCCCCAGGGTCTGTAGACGTGCACCGCCCCTGCAGCTGGCCCCAGGGCCCAGCCCGACCGCTCACCTGTGCTCCCGAGGCCTGGCGTGGGCTCCAGGGACAGCCAATCCGCACCCACGTGGCCCTTTCACGTTCTTGTCATAGAGCATATGTGCTCGCCAGAGAGACAGAGAGAGGGAACGTGGGAAACCACCCCCAGGTGGCCACGCCACAGTCCCTTCTCCTCCTTTGTCCTCTCAGGACGTTGGGCACACACGCACTCACGCCCCATGTGATTTTGAAGCCACCAGGTCTGGGACTCGAACCATGGTTGGCCATGTGGGATTCAGCACCTTAACCAGCACACCACCTGCTGGCCCACGCCTGCGTTCCTTTAAATGGCCCCATGGCCCCATAGCCCCACATAAACTCTCCACTCACAGCCTGCGAACTCCCTGTCCCCGCCCTCTGGCTGCCAGTGCAGGTAACCAGGTGCTGTCACCCGAGGCGTCCCCAGCTGGCTCCCCCTGGAACTTCCTTCTCTCCCTGGCAGGCCTTGGCCTTCCTCTCAGGTTGACCGGCCTTGCCCAGGCTGGCCCATGCTCGCCATCAGTGCAGGGACAGTGCTCACAGCACAGGAGCAGCCCCATGGCTGCCTGGGGACCTGGGGCCACTGTAGAGCAGGCCACGGGGCACAGGCTGAGGGAGGGCTGTGGGCACCAGTTCCAGTCCACAGATGTCTGTCGCACTAGAGGCCATCACGTGTGAGAGCGTGTCTTGAAGCCCTGTGGCCACCAGAACCACATCAGAGCCGTGTGCATCAAGAGGAGAGCCCAAGCATCCCCCCAAGTGGCCCGGCTGCTGGCAGCGAGGGGGACAGGGGACGCCCTGCACAACGTGGTCTCAGCAGAGGCCCAGAGCGCCCTTCGTGGGGCCAGCCTTGCTCCCGGCGAGGTCGACCCTGGAAGGCCACCCAGGGCGATGCCGACCGAGGCCAGCTCTGCCAACACCTTTGCCAATTCTTCAGGGAGGAACCGTGGCCGTAGGTGCGTCTGGACAGCAGCGGCATGGCTGGCTGGAGATTAGGCACGGGCCTGGCTGGGAGCAACAGGAACACCAGTGCAGACACGCAAGCCAACGGGAGCCAGGCTCGTGACCAGGAGGTGCGCCGTTACAACAGGGCGGCCAGCTCCCCACGGGCCGGGTGGTAGGTGTTTGAGCCGTGAGGCCCCTCGGTCACCTGGAGCCACTCGCCCTGCACTGTGGCAGCACTGCCATTGTGGACAGCAGGTAGCAGCATGTGGTGCCCGCGGACTGCTCACGCACAGGCAGGACCTGGCCCACGCCAGCCCACCAGTCCCTGGGAGGTAATCTCCTGGCCTGGACTAAAATAGTGTATTCATCTTTTACATGTTGTAAAGATATGCACTGATTGAATGCAAAATAATAAGAAAAAAAATTAAATTAAAAAAAAAGCAGGGACCAGCAGATGGCGTAATGGTTACATCGCTGGACTCTCATGTGGTCTACCATAGTTCTAGTCCTGGGCCTGGGGGCTTTAAACAGAGCGGGCACATGTGCGTGTATGCCCAAGATCCGAGAGGAGAATGGAGGAGATGGGGTTGCAGTGTGGCCATCCCCCCACCCAGGCGCACCGCTGTAGAAATCTCGCTTTCTGTCTCTCTGTCTCTCTGTCTCTCCAGCAAGCACATGCACCCTATAGCAAAAATCTCTTCCAAAAAAAAAGGGCGCGGCAAAGGGGCGTCACTAGGGAAGTGGTGGGTGTCCCCGACGTCAGGGTTGTCGATGACAGTGTTTAACTGAGCTCATGCTCAGTCTCACTGTTGCACACACACCCACATGCACACGCGTGTGCATGCAGACGCACAACGAACTCCCACCAGAGACCGTTGCCACCGTCCTCCTCAGACTACGTTGGCCTTGGTCAGCTGAGCCTTGCGAGAATGCCATAGCCCAGCCCTCTTCTGCAAAGCACACTGGGGGACGGGACGTGGGAACCCCGTGACCAGGGCCGCCGAAAATATCTTTCAAAATATAGGACAGGCCTGCCGCTGAGGGCTCCTGCACCTGGAGTGGAATGTCCCATCCAATCCAGAGGGCGCGGTCCACACAGACGGACGCGGGTTAGGCACGTTCCCGCGCTGCATGAGGGCCTATCAGGGCACGGTCCAGCCGGTACACGGAGGTCAGACAGGGTGCCCTGCCGGGGATGGAGAGAGTTCCAGAAAGAAAGCACAGGGGAGCAGGGGCAGGGATGCAGGAGGCGGCTGGCACCCTTCATAGGGGCTGGGACCTGGCTGCTGCAAACTCATCAGGGCTGGAACCAGGTGCCAGGGACATCAGCAGGGAGCCCTGGGCTGGCAGTGGGGTGCCCTGGGCCAGCAGTGGGGAGCCCTGGGACATCAGCGGGGAGCCCTGGGCCAGCAGTGGGGAGCCCTGGGACATCAGCGGGGAGCCCTGGGCCGGCAGCGGGGAGCCCTGTGCTGGCAGCGGGGAGCCCAGGGCCGGCAGCGGGGAGCCCAGGGCCGGCAGCGGGGAGCCCTGGGACATCAGCGGGGAGCCCTGAGCTGGCAGTGGGGAGCCCTGGGACATCAGCGGGGAGCCCTGGGACATCAGCGGGGAGCCCTGGGCCGGCAGCGGGGAGCCCTGGGCCGGCAGTGGGGAACCCTCTGTAGGTCCGTGGACTGAGATTGTAGTCATGGCGCCAGGGTCAGGCAGACAGGGAGAAAACAGTCCTGGGCAGAACCCGCACCCTGGGCCCCTGCGGCTTGATCTGCTTTAAAGTATCTTTCAAATAACAAAGTCCAACTGCCAAAAAGAAAGTTTTAAAAATAGTCGACTCTGGATGGCCATCCCCCTGCCTCCCACTCCTTGCTCCCGCCAGGACTCACTGACCCTGCAGCCTCTCACGTTCCTTCCCCAGCCGCCGCCACTCCCAGCCTGAGGTCTTCCTCACAGCTCCCCAGGGTCGTGCTGTGGCTGGGACCCTCCGCTTCCCGTCCCGCATCCCCCTTGCTCTGGGGGCTCTGGGCCTGCAGTGACTCACCTGGACACGGGACACCCTCCTGCCTGCTCACAGCAGAGGACACGACTCCTGTGCTGGGTGTCATGCGCAGGCCCAGCCAGGCGTGGACCGACCTGAGACAGACTGCTAAGCCTTTAGGGAAAGAGCACTAAAGTATGGGCACGTGGCGGGGTGGGAGAAGCATCTAGAAAAGAGAAGTCACGCCGCGGGTGCATTCGCGTGCCGACCAGCAAGCCACTGCCGGGGCGAGCACGGCCGTGGGGTGGCCGGCGTCCCGCAAGGCCCCGGGCCAGCAGGTGCTCCTCGCTGCGTGGCTGTCGGAATGCTGGCTTTATCATGGCTCTCCCTCACGCCGCGCTCCGCACGGTCGCCCACGTTCTCCCACAGGTGTGGGCAGCAGCCCGATGGCCTCTCGGTTGTGTCCCTCCCGGCCCCAGCACACCCTGAGAGCCCTGGCCTGGCCCGTCCCTTTCCTGCCCTGTCAGGGTGACCCAGAAGCTGCAAACCAGCTGGCCAAGGCCTGGCTGAGCTTCCAGGGCCTCCGGCATCTGTGGTTTGACCCCTGCCTGGCCCTCCGGCAGCACAGTGGGACCGAGGGTCACCGTGACAGGCTCTGGGCAGGAGCTGAGGAAGCCGCAGGCGCGGGCTGGGCCTGGCACTGGACTCGAACTCAGAGCAGGTCCTGTGTCCCCAGAACCCCCTTGCCTTGGCGTCCCAGCCCCGCTCTGCTGGCGCAGTCCCCACCCCATGGGCCCGTCCTCAGCACCTTTCCAGCTCACCTCCTGTGTGGTGGCTGCTCCACACTCTGCCTGGGACACGCTTGGGCTGGAGAGGCGGGGCCCACACCGCAGATGCGCTACTCGGACCAGGTGGAGGCCAGCTGGGGCACCTCTCAACATGCTTCTCTCACGAGTGGCCTGGTGGGCGCGTCCCAGAGCTGCTGTGAAGGGCCACAGTGCGCGTGGTTTGAAAGCACTGAGACGCATTCTCCTCCGTCTGGGCCAGGGTCGGAGACGGATGAGTCAGCAGAAGCCTGGCACTCCCCTCGTGGGGCTGCATGACCTGAGCACGTCCCCTAGGGGTGGCACGAGGAGGCCACTGGGTCCTGGGACGAACAGCCATGGTGGGGGAGCCAGAGCAGGGCCGTGCCACGGGGGACTCTCTGCCACGGGGATGGCTCGGACGGTCTTCAGGGGAAGGAGGCCCTGACAGCACGGCCCTGGGCCTCGTGGAGCACCGACCGTGGGAAGGTGTGGAAGGCCGGGTTCGCTGCCACGTCTGGGCACTGCTGGTGAGGGCAGTGAGGGCCCACGAGGGTCGGAGGCCACGAGGGGACCAGCACTCGAAGGCTCTCCCCTCTGGGAGGACTGCAGTGACCCTGGGCTGAGTCCCAGGAGCCAAGTTCCTGCCCGGGGCGGAAGAGCTCCACCAGCCTCGAGCCCCAGCCTCAGCCCCAGTCCCCGCTCCCTTAGAGACAGCCAGGCATGAGACCCAGCAGCCCAGGGCCCTGTGTGGCAGCGGGTGGCGGGGGCAGACAGGGCCCCAGGTCCCTGCAGAGGACACGGCGCTGAGCGAGACGAGTGCTCAGCCGTGCAGCACGTGTGTTCCCAGAGCTGGGGAAGGTGAGGCAGCCCGGGCTGACCCGCGGCAAGGGACACCCTGGGGCTGACTCGCGGGGAGGGAGGCTGACCCACAGTGAGGGACACCCCTGGGCTGACCCACAGTGAGGGACACCCTGGGGCTGACTCGCTGGGAGGGAGGCTGAGCCACAGTGAGGGACACCCCTGGGCTGACCCACGGCGAGGGACACCCCGGGGCTGGCCCGCGGGGAGGGAGGCTGACCCACAGTGAGGGACACCCCTGGGCTGACCTGCGGGGAGGGAGGCTGACCCACAGTGAGGGACACCCTGGGGCTGACCCGTGGCGAGGGACACCCCGGGGCTGACCCATAGAGAGGGATACCCCTGGGCTGACCCACGGTGAGGGACACCCCGGGGCTGACCCGCGGGGAGGGAGGCTGACCCATGGTGAGGGACACCCCTGAGCTGACCCACGGCGAGGGACACGCTGGGACTGACCCATGGTGAGGGACACGCAGGGGCTGACCCGTGGTGAGGGACATGCAGGGGCTGACCCGTGGTGAGGGACACCCCAGGGCTGACCCGTGGTGAGGGAGGCTGACCCACAGTGAGGGACACCCCTGGGCTGACCCGCGGCGAGGGAGGCTGACCCGCGGCGAGGGACATGCTGGGGCTGACCCTGGTGAGGGATACCCTGGGGCTGACCCGCGGGGAGGGAGGCTGACCCCGAGTGAGAGACGCTCTCTGTCCTGACCTGCCCCGCAGACCAGCTACAGATGTTTGCAGGCGAGCTTGGCAGGATCGAAGGCCCCAGGTCTGGCAGAGCTGCAGAGGCACGCCAAGGAGGTCTGTGGGCCGTGGTGCACGCCAGCTGTGTGCTGAGCCCCGCAGCTTCCTCGCACCCCTGCCGGCCTCTCTGTGGGACTCTCACTGTCTCTCACTGTCTCTCACTTCCTCGCTCTTGTCCTCTCTCGCTGTCTTTGGCTCTCTCACTCTTTCTCACTGTCTTGCTCTCTCACTATCTCTCTCACTCTCGCTCTCTCACATCCTCACTCTCGCTCTCTCTCACTGTCTCTTACTGTCTCTCGCTCTCTCACTGTCTCTCTCACTCTCTCTCGCTCTCTCACGACCTCACTCTTGTCCTCTCTGTCTCTCGCTCTTTCACTTTCTCACTGTCTCTGTCTCTCTCACTCTCTCACAACCTCACTCTTGTCCTCTCTCACTGTCTCTGGCTCTCTCACTCTCTCTCACTCTTTCATTCTCTCTCTCACTGTCTCTCTCACTCTCTCTCGCTGTCTCATGACCTCACTCTTGTCCTCTCTTGCTGTCTCTCTCTCTCTCACTGTCTCTCACTGTCTCTCTCTCTCGCTCTCACACGACCTCTTGTCCTCTCTCGCTGTCTCTGGCTCTCTCACTCTCTCTCACTGTCTCTCTCTCTCACTGTCTTGCTCTCTCACTCTCTCACGACCTCACTCTTGTCCTCTCTCACTGTCTCTCTCACTCTCTCGCGCGCTCTCTCACTCTCTCGCGCGCTCTCTCACTCTCTCTTACTGTCTCACGACCTCACTCTCTTGCGACCTCACTCTTGTCCTCTCTCGCTGTCTCTGGTTCTCTCTCGCGTGCTCTTTCACTCTCTCACTCTCTCACTGTCTCTCTCGCTCTCTCACGACCTCACTCCTGTCCTCTCTCACTGTCTCTCTCTCTCGCTCTCGCACGACCTCACTCTTGTCCTCTCTCGCTGTCTCTGGTTCTCTCTCGCGTGCTCTTTCACTCTCTCTCACTCTCTCACTCCCTCACTGTCTCTCTCGCTCTCTCACGACCTCACTCCTGTCCTCTCTCACTGTCTCTCTCTCTCGCTCTCGCACGACCTCACTCTTGTCTTCTCTCGCTGTCTCTGGCTCTCTCACTCTCTCTCGCACTCTCTCTCACTGTCTTGCTCTCTCACTCTCTCGCGACCTCACTCTTGTCCTCTCTCACTGTCTCTCTCACTCTCTCTCGCGTTCTCTCACTCTCTCTCACTGTCTCACGACCTCACTCTCTCATGACCTCACTCTTGTCCTCTCTCGCTGTCTCTGGTTCTCTCTCGCGTGCTCTTTCACTCTCTCTCACTCTCTCACTCCCTCACTGTCTCTCTCGCTCTCTCACGACCTCACTCCTGTCCTCTCTCACTGTCTCTCTCTCTCGCTCTCGCACGACCTCACTCTTGTCTTCTCTCGCTGTCTCTGGCTCTCTCACTCTCTCTCGCACTCTCTCTCACTGTCTTGCTCTCTCACTCTCTCGCGACCTCACTCTTGTCCTCTCTCACTGTCTCTCTCACTCTCTCTCGCGTTCTCTCACTCTCTCTCACTGTCTCACGACCTCACTCTCTCATGACCTCACTCTTGTCCTCTCTCGCTGTCTCTGGTTCTCTCTCGCGTGCTCTTTCACTCTCTCTCACTCTCTCACTCCCTCACTGTCTCTCTCGCTCTCTCACGACCTCACTTCTGTCCTCTCTCACTGTCTCTCTCTCTCGCTCTCGCACGACCTCACTCTTGTCTTCTCTCGCTGTCTCTGGCTCTCTCACTCTCTCGCACTCTCTCTCACTGTCTTGCTCTCTCACTCTCTCGCGACCTCACTCTTGTCCTCTCTCACTGTCTCTCTCACTCTCTCTCGCGTTCTCTCACTCTTTCTCACTGTCTCACGACCTCACTCTCTCGCGACCTCACTCTTGTCCTCTCTCGCTGTCTCTGGTTCTCTCTCGCGTGCTCTTTCACTCTCTCTCACTCTCTCACTCCCTCACTGTCTCTCTCGCTCTCTCACGACCTCACTCCTGTCCTCCCTCACTGTCTCGCTCTCTCTCTCTCTCGCCGTCTCTGGCTCTCTGTGTCTTGGCTGATGGAGCTGCAAAGCCAGGAAGAGCCACCCCTCTTTTCGAGTCCTCCAGGCGGTCAGCCGGCCCTGTCCCAGCCCAGCTCGGAGCTGCCAGAAGCACAGCGTCTCCCAGAGCTGAGGGGACGAGCCGGTGGCGCAGCTCGGAGTGCAGGTGCAGCGCTGTGGCCTCCGGAGGCGCGGGCACCTGAAGGTGCCGTGTGGACGCGCTACCTGAGCACCGACGCGGCCTCCCGCCTGAGTCTGCCTCCCCCCGAGGCCTGTACAAGGCTAATGCAGGCCGGTGGCTGGCGACCCAGGCAGCACTGAGCCGCGGCAGCGTCTGGGACTGAGAAGGGACGGAATTAGCATGTCAGATCCGGGGACTCCCAGGGGCGGGCGCGCCATTTGGAAACAAACACTTTTCTTCTATTCAGATGCCGGCGCTCAGTGTTCCCAGAGAGTCAGGTGCAGAGAGAGCAGGGGGGCCGGCCTTCGTGCTGTTGGCCTCCAGGCAAGACCAGAAGGGCCCAGGGGTGCGTAGACCAGGGGCGCGGGCCTTCACACTCCACAGCTGCCCTTCCCTGGACCTCACACGTGGGGACCCCGGGTGCCAGAGCTGCTTCCTCCCCTGGGAGCACACAGTTGGGGCCCGGCCAGCTGCTGTCCACCCGGCAGGCAGTGGGGGCATCAGCTTCCAGACGGCGAGCGTATGGCCTGGGGTTCGAGACTGCACCTGCCAGGCTGGGTGCAGGGAAGCTGGCAGGAGGCCACTTACGTGGGCAGGGTGCTGAGACCTGCCGTGGTGCGGCTAGGGGTCGGGGGACAGGGCCAAGGGGCAGACGCACTGGCCCAGGTGCCAGCCAGTGGAGGCCCATGCTCAGCAAGGAGTGCGCGGGAGACCACGTGTTGCCCCTGCTTCCACGTGAGGCCATGTTCCTCAGGGTCACGTGGTCACTCACACGCTCACACACTCACTGGCACACTCACATGCACTCACACACCCACACACGCTCACTCACATGCTCACACACTGGCATGCTCACACGCGCTCACACACCCACACATGCTCACTCACACACTACACACTCACACAGACCCTCACACATTCACATGCACTGACACAGCCACACACACGCTTACTCACACTCTCACACCTACACAGTCACGCACACGCGCATGCACTCACGGAGTCAGGATGGAGCGTGTGGGGCTAGCGCACACTGAGAGTGACGCCCGGCTCCCCGGGACGTCTGCCCGTCTGGAGGCTGACCCCGCCCTGTCTGCCGCCTGTGGAGACTGGCTGCTGGGCCCGGCCTGCGCCTGAAGCTCGAATGTACTCGTTGTCCTCATGGGGCCGCCAGCTGGTGTGAGGCGCGAGCTCTTGTGAATGCGGGCGTGTGCATGGGCAGGACCTGCTCCCCAGAACAGGGACGCTGGTGCAGGAAGACAGAAATGCGGGCCAGCATGTGATGTGGAGGTCAGGGCGCCGAATCCCACGTGGCCGACTGTGTGGTTCGAGTCCGTGCTTCAGCAAAGCAGCTTGAGAAAGCATGCCAGGCGCATGTGCGTGCCCCACACCCTGAGACGGAGAAGAGAAGGGCTGTGGCGCGGCCACCCCTCCCCTCGGGCCGATCTCTCCCCTGCACTCTCTGGTGAGCACACGTGCTGTCTATCTACCCCACGCTATGAAAGGTGGGGAAGAGCGACCAGGCACAGGCAGGGCCACTTGCACACGGCACGGCTGGGCAGAGCGGGCGCCAAGCCCCGGCTGGGCACTGAGATCGGAGGACCAGGGGACAGACGATGCCTGTCTCAGGCAGCGGGAAGACCTCGCTTCTCCTCCACCTTCTCCGTTCACTACCACGTTTCAGACCCATCCGCGGGCGGGCCACGGTCCCGTGTGGGCTGAGAAGGCTCCCGGGGCTGTGAGGACCGTCCACGGGTCGGCCGATGCCAAGCACAGACAGAGCTGGAGGGACCCGTGCTCCAAATCACAGAGGCCGCTTCATTTCACCACCAGGGAAACCTCGCCTTGCCCAAAGTATGTAGCTCTCCTTGAACTTAAAGACAGTTGAGTGTGCGAGCTTGGTGTGAGCCGACACGTCCACGGTAGCTTCAAAGATCTCCTTGCGACCACACTGAGCTCTCGGCCCGTCCCAGGCAGATGATGTATTTATTGTCATTTCTTCAAAGTACGAGGTGGCAGGGAAGTAACTCGCAAAGACGCTGAGTGTGGAAGAAACCGCAAGCTGTCAACCAGCGAAGGCAGCTTCCCCGGGTCACTGTCAGAACAGGAAGGAGGAAAACCCTGGCAGCAGATCGTTCCGAGGGGAGAGAACGGGGCAGACTGGCCGTCTCAGACCTGCTGGCGTGGGAGACACTGGGCATGTAAGAGTGCATGCCCACACCCCAGAAGGAGGGTGGGCACACATGACCTCTGGCATTAAAAACAAACAAACAAACAAAAAACAAGAAAGAATGAAGCAGCTGGGAGGAAATTAGAGGGAACCAAGGATGCCCACGGGACAGCGGCACAAGACCCCGCGCCCAGAAGACGGAGGCTCTCAGCTCTCGGGGCGGTGATGGAGAGAGAGGGTCTGAAACGGCGCTCGGAGAGCTGAGCAAACGTTCGTTTCCGGGAGCTCGAGCCGAGGACAGCACACCGGCAGATTCAGGCTGCCTGTGCTCTGGGCCCTCCTTGCAGAGGCCAGCTCAGAGCGGGACAGCCCTGAGGGCTGCGGGGACGACCCCCAGGAAGGGACTAGAGACTCCATTCCCGTTTAAGATTCCCCTCCTGCGAGACGCGTTGGGGGTAAGCTCCATAGCACGATCCACGTGGCCTGTCCACGCGCCCCGTGTCGTGCATAAGGACATTAGGAGGCGCTCCGACGGCAAGCACTGCTGGGCCCAGACCTGGCAACGGAGAGTGGGGGAGACCCTCACGGTGCAGACCCCAGTGGCCGCGACTCTCCCTGTAAAGCAGGTCCACAGCCCCTGACGCACGGCGGTGAGTCCTGAGCCACGGAACCGAGCAGCCGTTCACCGGTTAGGAATTTGTGCTGCACAGATAAGAACAAATCATAGGGACGATTTTAAAAAATAAAATACATGCACCTAGAATTGAAAAGGCTTCGAGTTTGGTTTTTAAATAAAGTAAGTTTTAAAGGTTACCCATCGGTTTAAAGCTTTGCTTGGTTTAACCTGAACGTGGCTCCTGACTGGTTCCGACAGCACCTGCTCCGCTCTCCTCCCACAGACGCACACCGAAGGAACCCGAGTGTGTTCCAGATCACTTTCTGGAAAGGGGAAAGGCGAATTTGCTTACTTGTGTTTGGTTTTTAGAGTTTTCTTCAAAAGCCAAGGGACCGTACCACCTACTCGCTTTTGGTCTCTCGGCAGCCTGTGGCTCCCCAGGCCCTGCCCGCAGGTGGGAACTGGCAGGAGGGACACTACACCATGGTGGTGAGCACCCTTGGGTCCAGCTCGGCCACACCGAAGCAAGACGGCCTGAATGCCGCTGCCCCTCGCCAGGGGCCTCCCAGCACCCCCCTGCAGGCCTCCTGCCCTTACAGGGTCCTCTCCTCCATGTCCCAGGGACAGCCACGTCATGATGGAGAGGCAACAACACCCTGAGCAGCCCTCCATTCACGTTTTGAAAATGTGGTCTGAGACGAGGGGCCAGAAGCAGTTCCCCGTGGCTGCCGTGGCGTGGGCGGGAGACGTTCTGGAGGCGACCATGGCCAGAGAAGGAGCTGGCGCTCAGGTCTTTCGGCACCTCCCAGCCATGCAACTCAAATACCGAGGGCTTGGTGTTACAGAAGGACGGAGAAAAGAGGCCGCGGCAGGCGGGGTGGGAGGTGAGGTGCCCAAGAGGACAGGGAGTTGCCCACGAAGGAGATGAGGTGCTGGCGTGGGAGGTGAGGAGGGAGCTAAGGTAAGAGGTGAGGTAAGAGGTGAGGCATGGGCGTGGGAGGTGAGGTGGGAGGTAAGGCAGGAGGTGAGGCATGGACGTCAGAGGTGAAGCAGGTGGTGAGGTTGGAGGTGAGGCACAACAGGAGAGATGAGATGCAGAGTGAGAGGTGAGGTAAGAGGTGAGGCGTGGGCATGGGAGGTGAGGCGGGTGGTGAGGTGTGGGCGTGGGAGGTGAGGCGGGAGGTGAGGTGAGGGCATGGGAGGTGAGGTGGAAGGTGAAACGGGAGGTGAGGTGCGGGTGTGGGAGGTGAGGCGGGAGGTGAGGCAGGAGGTGAGGTGTGGGCGTGGGAGGTGAGGCGGGAGGTGAGGTGAGGGCATGGGAGGTGAGGTGGGAGGTGAAACGGGAGGTGAGGTGCGGGTGTGGGAGGTGAGGCAGGAGGTGAGGCAGGAGGTGAGGTGTGGGCGTGGGAGGTGAGGCGGGAGGTGAGGTGAGGGCATGGGAGGTGAGGTGGGAGGTGAAGCGGGAGGTGAGGTGCGGGTGTGGGAGGTGAGGCGGGAGGTGAGGCAGGAGGTGAGGTGTGGGCGTGGGAGGTGAGGTGCGGGTGTGGGAGGTGAGGCGGGAGGTGAGGCGGGAGGTGAGGTGAGGCGGGAGTTGAGGTGGGAGGTGAGGTGGGAGGTGAGGTGAGGTGGGAGGTGAGGCAGGAGGTAAGGTGAGGGCGTGGGAGGTGAGGTGGGAGGTGAAGCGGGAGGTGAGGTGCGGGTGTGGGAGGTGAGGTGGGAGGTGAGGCAGGAGGTGAGGTGTGGGCGTGGGAGGTGAGGTGCAGGTGTGGGAGGTGAGGTGAGGTGGGAGGTGTGGCGGGAGGTGAGGTGAAGGGGAGGTGAGGTGTGGCAGGAGGTGAAGTGAGGCGGGAGGTGAGGCGGGAGGTGAGGTGCGGGAGTGGGAGGTGAGGCAGGAGGTGAGGTGTGGACATGGGAGGTAAGGCGCTGGTCCAGCTTCTGCACACCCTGGTTAGGCACCTGCAGTCCCACTTCAGCCTGCCTCCCCACACCCCTACCCCCGAGAGAATTCAAAATAAGTAAAACTCAAACAAGAAATGCTTGTAATTTTACTTAATAAAGAAAAATGTGAAAATCTAGCATGTAATAAGAAGTTGTTCAGGCTTAGAAGGACAGATGTGGAACTTCGGGATTCTTTAAGCCGAGTGGAATCTGGAGTCGATGTCTTGCAAAGCTCGGGTTAATTTGCACAGGAAATACCTGGGCTGGCTGCTGTAGTGCTGTCTTCTGCAAGACCCTGAGTCAGCTCGGACTCCCGGCCTGTCCGCGCGGCCCACTGTTTCTGATTATTCAAAGCCAGGCGCTTGGAAGACAGAGGAGTTCACTGCCTCACCTCGTGGGAGTGCTTATGCTAACCTCTTCCCGCTCTGATTGTTACCGAGGCTTTTTCTAACGGGGTTTCCATCTTGCTAATGGCTGTTTTTAAAATATGAAACACGTGAAAAATATTGAGCATGCTATTGTCCTTACACAGCTCACGCCTAGCTCACGCGATGCGGACAGAAACCAGGACTCTGACACACCCAGAGTAAAGCTAGACAGGAGGAAATAGCGGGCCTGGCCCCCACAGCACTCTACCTGTGGCTCAGGGCCGGCACCAGGCACACCGACCCTCTCCGTCTTCCTGGGACCCTCTGTGGTCACACGCTTCTATGGGGAGATCCTGGCGGACAAAAGCGTGTACGGAAAGGCATTTTGCAGTTTCGCATCTGGTTGGAGCATAGAAAGAGGAAATCAAATAAACAAAGAAAGAAACGAACAGAAAACAAGCTGCTCCGCTCGGCCATGAAGGGGGCGCTGGGTCTGAGCCCTCCCAGGCTGGGGGTTCTGCCGGCTGAGCTGGCGGGTCGGCAGCAGAGACAGCCAGAAGGCTGAAGGGGCCTGGGTCCGGGGCCAAGGGAGGCTCCCACTCGCCCTTCCCGCTCGGTAAGAAGGTTCAGGGCTTCGGCCGAGCGACGGCACCTGGCCTCCCTTGCAGCTAAGAGTGACGGGTGGGCCTTGCCCCTCGGACATACGCTGAGGCCTAACCCCCGTGATGCTCGCTCGTAGGGTGGGGCCTGCGGGCTGATCACGGCCAGATGCGGCGATGAGGGCAGGACCCTTGTGGAGGGATCAGTGCCCTCGTGGGAAGAGGAGACTCGGCCTGTCCCTCTCGCCCCAAGCAGCTGCTCGTCAGGACCTGACCGTGGGTGCCTCCGTCTGGCTGCAGCCTCCAGCACCGAGGACTAACTTCCCGCTTCTAGCCGCCCGTCGGCAGCGCTGGTATGGCAGCTCAGCTCGCTTGGTTTGGTCCCAGGGCCTGAGGGCAAAAGTCGACGACAGGGAAGTCCCCAGAAGGGAGTGCACGCCCCTCCACCCTTCTTCTCTCCTCTGGCTGGAAGGCCCAGCTGCTGGGACGCAAGGACCCTGGGACGCCGGATGCTGGCTCCAGCCCGAGCAGCGATTGCTGACCAAGAGGGGGAAGCTGCAGGCCGAGGTTTTCCTCACTGAGACCCTACACCCCGAGATCACGCCACTGGCGCAGCAGCCCCAGGAGACAGCCCGATGACTGTGTCTGAATCTGGTGTGCCCGCGTGTGCGCGTGCACACCCATGTGCACGCGCATGTGCACACAAAGCTAGCTGACACACAAGCTCAAGGCCGGGCCGGGCCCCTGACAGGCTTCCATTCTGGGCCCGTGTCCCAGCCACTGCTCCGGAGCTGTCTGTGTGGACCCAGGGCCTGAGGCCCAGTCCTGCCCTGCTCCTGCGGGGTGGGGGCTGCAGGGCACAGAGCACGGGCTCCTCGGGCCGAAGTGGCAGTGCCCATCACCGCGGGAGGGACGCAGACGGCTCCCAGCACACACGGCCTTGCTGAGTCACCGAGCGCTTGGCCAGCCTTCCGGCACAAAGCAGGTGCCAAACGCTGAGATTCCAGACAGACTCCATTTTAATGCTGAGAGTGCCCAGGCAAATCGTGGTGGTCTGACTGGCCAGGTGGCCACCTGTGGACCCAGGCAACGTGTCCATACGGAAAGAGAAGCCGGAGGTCTAAAACAGCTGCAGGTGGGTCCGATACAGCACCCAGGCCTGGGAGCAGCCCCGAGGGGGAGAAACGCTCAGCCCCCCCCGCCCCGAGTTCTGTGCAAGCCTGTCCAGTGCAGGAGGCGACAGCCGACGGCCGAGGAGTGGCTCTCTCAGGTTCATTAAACGAGCCCTGGGTCCCCACCCCACAGGTCCATCTTCCTAACCGCAAGAACGTCCTTTTTATGACTCGTCGGGGGTTAACCGAGGAGGGGTCCATGGGGGGAACCCTGTTCTGTGTCCTGAATCCGGCCCACAGCTGGGAGCCACCAGGACACAGGGGAGCAGGGGCTGAGGCTGAACAGCCGTGACACAGTCGGCGAGTGAAGACGAGTCCAAGTAATTCTCCTGAGCTCACCCTCGACTTCCTAGGGTGTCCCGTAGCCCAGCACAGACCCCAGCCTGGCCACCGCCCCACTCCTGGACGGCCCAGGGTGTGCGGCCACCGGGTCACAAGAGCCAGTCACTAACTGGGGGGGTCCTTCGAACTACCTGTCTGTCACAGTCACTCTGAAGTAGGGTTGACCCCAGCCTGTTCTGGCCCTGCGCAGGGCTAAGGTGGCAGGTGGGGTGCAGAGCTGAGCGCTCGTTCACCAGCGCATGTGTGGACGCCTGCCCCGCCGGCCCGCCGCAGGTCGATGGTGGGAGGGCAGACCAGGCCCGGGGAGACCTCCCAGGCTCTGGGCCAGGCCCCTCCTCATCCTCATCGAGTCCCCGTGCCACCGCCAGCCCGGGGACCCACTGCAGGTGTCCGTGTCTCCGCCTCCTCTCTGGCTCCTGGAGGAGGTCAGTAAGTCAGCTTTAGAAAACCACTCCTGAGAAGGTGCCACTTCAGTGTCCTGGTGTAGCCGCGTCCCCTCCGATCAGTGTCAGCCCCCACTCTCCAGCGAGCCGTAGGCCAGTCAGTGAGGCCCGGAGGGTCTGAGCAGGGCCCGAATGTGCCGAGGCACGCTGGGCGGTGGTGTTTCCCTGGCGCCTGCTGGTTAGCGTCACCTGGACACCACAATGTGGCCACAGCCACCAACGTCTGCCTTGGCCGTGTCTCTGCCCCCCAGTTCTCTGCACCCTGCAGATGCCTCAACACTGCGGCTAAGTGGGGGGAGCGGCCAGGCAGGAAGCAGGCTGGGAATCGGAGATTCCCAGGCTCTGCTCCCCTCCGTCACTTCTCCTGGAGTGAGGGGCGTGGGCCGGTGGGGGTCGCTGCAGCAGACACGGCCTGGGAGACGGGGCCCTGGGAAAGCAGTGAGCACAGCGAGCGGGCCGCCGCCCTCCAGAGCCAGCGCCACGCTGTCTTCCAGTGGCTGCAAATGACGAGCGACCTGCACAGCCGGCGAGAGAGTGCCGCCCGGCGCTGCCTGGCAGACACCGAACCACCCAGCCCTCAGGTCTCTGACCATCGCGCCGGGGCTAAAGTGACACAGCAGAGCAGGCCCCAGGTGTGCTGAGAGACGTGATCGCTCTCCCCTCATGGCCACAGCCGGCGAGACCTCCCAGCCTCACACCCACAAGGTCACGGGGGGCTGCGCGACAGCGGGCATCCTCCAGTGGTGAGCACGGAACCCCCCCAAAGGGCTAGAGTGGGGAAGATGCGGGGGAAAGCAGACTGCAGCCATCCTGCACCCTCCATGTGGCCTTCTTGCTCTTTGAGCCCCCATAGTCCCCGGTCAGGAGCCACGACGGCCCAGAGCAGGGACAGTGCCCACTGCCACTCCCGGAGCTCGGGTCACTCCCAGGCTGTGGAGGAGGGAGGCGAGGAGGTCAGGTGGCTACTGGGCTGTGGAGGAAGGAGGCGAGGAGGTCGGGTGGCTCCCAGGCTGTGGAGGAGGGAGGCCAGGGTGTTGGGGTGGCTCCCAGGCTGTGGAGGAGGGAGGCGAGGGGGTCGGGGTCACTCCCAGGCTGTGGAGGAAGGAGGTGACTGCGCACCAGAGAGGGCTCCCCCGACCCAGGCTGCCATCTGACGGAGGACGTGCTGAGACTCGGATGAGCAGGTGTGATGTGAGGTGACAGCGGATGAGTGCCGCGAGGGGTCCACGGGGTGCACTGCGTGGCCAGGCCAGAGACTGCAGAGAACGCTGGCCCAGGGCGCGTGCGTGGGGAAATACATGGACACAGGGCTGACCACCTGAGCCTTCTCGAAGCACGCAGTCCCATGGCCTAGGGTCCACTCACGTGGTCACACAGCAGTCACCGTCCATCTCCCGAGTCTGCTTGTCCCCCAGCTGAAACCCTGTCCCACTGAACACTGATGCCCACTGCTTTTTCCAGGACCTCATCCCAGCGAACATGTGGGACGTCCTTCCGTGGCTGGCTTGTTCACGGAGCGGTGCGCTCGGCGTGTCCACGCTGCAGCGCATCAGCAGGCCTCCCTCCTAGGGCGATGCTGTTCCCCCGCTCAATCTAAGTGGGCGATCGGTGCTCTCCGTGACCAACGCACTCGACCATCTGTGAACGATGCATCTGGCCATGGGCCGTGTAATTCCCAGAGGCTTCCAGTGACCCCGTGTCTGACCCTTGTTGGGAATAACAAGATGTCACAGAGACGAGGCTTGTGCACAGTGTGGGCAGGGCTGCAGCGAACAGGCGGGGCATGCAGAGGGAGATCCGAGCCCCGCAGTACCTCCCAGGGGGTCCGGGTCCTGCCACAATGCCAGCCCCCACCCCCATGTTGGTGTCTCTGGGGCGGGGCCAGCCACAGGCAGCAAGGCCGATGATGGCACGGGTATGGCTCGGCTTTGGCAGGTGTGCAGGGACAACCACGCTGTCTACTCCCACCTCTCCACCCGTGCACTGCAGCCAGGCCGTGATCGCTGTTACGGCCACGCGCCGTTGTTACCAGATGTGACACACTGGCTGTGAAGAGAGAATTACTAGCACGCTGGTAAAGCAGGTGAGGGTGTGGAGATGGGACAGGGACCCCCAGAACGGGGCCTGGCCGTGGGGGAGATGGGGCTCCGCTCCAAGACCAGCAGGCAGGTGGGGCTCACAGCGCAGGCGAGCTGGGGTCAGCAGAGGGCACATCGCTGAGAGGGAGCATCAGGCCTCAGGGAGGCCTGCCCAGCCGGCCGGCAGGATTCCTGCTACAGGCAGGCCGGGGGCCGGACACGCCTGGGCGGCGATGGAGGCGTGAGGGACCAGCCATCTGCCCAGGACATCAGACACCCAGGAGGCAGCTTGTCGCTAAGCTGCCCTGCAGGCTCTCCCCTCAAGCGGCTTTTTGAGGATGTGCATGGATGGACCAGGCTCTGACCGGAGCTTGGCCAAGCAGAGAGGCCCTCGCAGGTCCCTAGCGCAGCGCTCCGGGCACTCGGTGTCTAAGGGCCACTGGACGGCTGGTGCTGAGCACTGCTGACTTGTCTCGGAACTTCGGAAGGGGCAACCCAGGGAGCAAGCTGAGGCCAGCTCACCAGAGCCCTGATACGGAGAGGTAAGCACCGTGGCCACACGGGTGTCGGTGGTGCGCGACGGCGTCTATCAGGACGGCCTGTGCCCTCACCCGCGCGGGTTCCCGCTAGCCAGACTGTAGTAGCAGAAGAACGACCAAGACGACTACATAAATCTGCACTGTCTCTGAAACAGCCCAGAAACTGGGTGGGCTTCCAACGGAGTTGGAGAATCTGGAAACTAGGAAGGCGGTCCCCCCTTGTCTCACCCTCTACCCCATCCCCGCTGAGTCACGTGGGTGCCCAGTAAACCCACTCCACTCCCTACAGGTACCCGGACGGGGCACCCAGGTGGGAGCCGAGGACAAGGTCAGCGCAGCAGTCGCGCCTGGGGAGACGGACAAGTAAGAGCGTTCTCAAGGCCGAGTGGCCTAGCCGGCGTCCCCGGGCACTGACTGCTCCCGACCTGTGCTAGGGACGTTGCTCACGCGTCCAGGGTGGTGCGTTGTGCGTGGGACCCTCTGAGAGGGCGAACGGCACAGAGAGGGGCGGTAATGGGCCAGTGGCACTGAATTCCCATCTGGGGCAGGCTGGAGCCAGGCCCGTGTGCTCACTGCACCGCCCTGCCTGCAGAGAGGGCGTCTGCCATCACCGGTCTGCTCACAGGCCTGGCTCAGGCACGCCCTGCCGGGGTGCCCGCAGTTAGGGTCACAGGGAAGCTTTGGATGTGAACTCACCTGGAAAAGGGCCAGCTACCCCCTTCCCTGGACCCCCAATTTCCCCGGTTTCTCGTCAGTCATCTGCTTGGCTGCGCCCGAATTCAGCGGGTCGAGGGTGGAGGGGAGGCTTCCTGATTACTTACCTGCTTGGCGGTGGCTACGACTGGGGAGGGCTCCTGCTGGGACGAGGGTTTCCTGGATCCCTGCCGCTCGGTCCAGTTGGCAGTGCTGTCCATGCCTTCCTCCGTGCTCCCTTCAGAAACAGCTAGAGGCTTCCCGACACTCCTCCTTCTTCTCCTTGCCAACACCAGGTGAGCTTTCCCTGTCTTCCAGGAAATGGTGCCTGAGCCTTTATCAGCCCGGCCAGCCCCCGGGGCAGACTCCAGGCCAGTGCTGTCCAGCGGTCCGAGCTAGGTCCGGCCACGCTCTGGGGCAGGCAGAGTTCTGGGCGCACCATGATGGGACGCGGCCTTCGCGAATCTCTGTGCAGTCAGCTCCAAGATCCCTGTAACACTCCAGCGTGGCCTGGTGACCGTGGAGGGGCGTCCTTCCCCAGCCCTGAAGAAAGCCGAGTCTCCACTAGAGTAACGGTGCCTCCAAAGGACTCTAGCGGCCACGCTCAGACCACCTCCGCAGCCCATGCTCACACCTCCATACAGCAGGTGTGGGGCAGGTAATGAGCAATGTGTACCGTGGGTGTGTGAGGGTGTGCCTATGCATGCATAAAACAACACGTGGTACCACGCGTGTGTGGGCCGCGGTTGGCACTCCATGGTCGTCAGCCATTGCCGCGCAGCTCGAGCCCCGTGAGCTCAGCACTGAGACGCAGGCCTGGCCGCGTTGCCGCGCTGCATTCTGCACGTCTTCAGGTCTGGAAGGCGTGACCTGTGACCCCATCTAACTGCGCGTTGCGATCAGCTCGTGGTCCCGGGCTTCCAGAATGCACTGACCCTGAACTGCCATCCGAGTCTGAGCAATCTGAGAACCCACCTAGGTGTGGGCAGTGCGTGTTCCTCGCCGTTGCTCAGACACCCTGCTGCTTCCGTTCTTGAGTGTACTTTTCACATTTTAAAGTTTCTGGGAGGGAACCAGCAGTTAGCATAATGGCTATGTCGCTGGACTCCCACGTAGTCGACCAAGGGTTTGCGTCCTAGACCCGGTGGCTTAAAACTCACACCGGGCACATGTGCGTGCGTGCCCAAGATCCTGAGAGGAGAATGGAGGAGAAGGGATTGCGGCGTGACCATCCCCCCTGGGGGGTGATTTCTCACTTTCTGTCTCTATGTCTCTCTCTGTCTGGCGAGTGCACGTGCCCTATAGCAAAAATCTCTCCAAAAAAAAAAGAGTTTCTAGGAAATGGGTATGTCCATGTGCAACATGGGTGTGTGTGTGCACTCATGTGCACCATGGTGGTGTGTGTGCATGTATCCATATGCACCACGGGTGTGCATGTATGTCCATGTGCACCTGAGTGTGTATGTGTGTGTGTATGTATGTGTCCACATGCACCATGGGGAGTTTATCTGTGTGTTCACCTGTACCATGGATGTGTGTGCATGTATCCACATGCACCATTGGTGTGAACATGTCCATGTTCACCACAGGAAGCTTATGTATGTGTCCACATGTACCATAGGGAGTTTATTTGTGTGTTCACATGCACCACGGATGTATGTGTGTCTATGTGCACCATGGGGAGTTCATGTGTGTGTGCACATGCACCATCAGGTGTGTGTGTGTGTGTGTCCACGTGCACCATGGGAAGTGTGTGTGTCCACGTGCACCATGGGTGTGTGTGTCCACGTGCATCATGGGAAGTGTGTATGTCCATGTGTACCGTGGGAAGTGTGTATATGTATCCACGTGCATCATGGGAAGTGTGTGTGTGTGTCCACATGCACCATGGGAAGTGTGTGTGTGCATGTGCACCATAGGAAGTGTGTGTGTCCATGTGCACCATGGGAAGTGTGTGTGTGTCCACATGTACCATGGGAAATGTGTGTGTCCACGTACACCATAGGAAGTGTGTGTGTCCACATGCGCCATGGGAAGTGTGTGTGTGCACGTGCACCATAGGAAGTGTGTGTGTCCATGTGCACCATGGGAAGTGTGTGTGTGTCCACATGTACCATGGGAAGTGTGTGTGTGTGTCCACGTGTACCATGGGAAATGTGTGTGTCCACGTATACCACAGGAAGTGTGTGTGTCCATGTGCACCATGGGAAGTGTGTGTGTGTCCACATGTGCCATGGGAAATGTGTGTGTCCACGTACACCATAGGAAGTGTGTGTGTCCACATGCGCCATGGGAAGTGTGTGTGTGTGTCCACGTGCACCATGGGAAGTGTGTGTGTCCACATGCACCATGGGAAGTGTGTGTGTGTGTGTCCACATGCACCATAAGAAGTGTGTGTGTCCACGTGCACCATGGGAAGTGTGTGTGTGTCCTGCAGGCCTCTCACCTCTGCTGGTCTCTTGTGAGTGAGAAGTGAGTCAGCTACCGCCTAGCAGGACAGTGTGGTCCCACCTGACACCTGATGCTTTTTTTTTAGAGTTTTTTGCTATAGGGCGCATGTGCTTGCCAGAAAGACAGAGAGAGGCAGAGAGACAGAAAGCGAGAAATCACTCCCCAGGGGGGATGGCCACACCGCAATCCCTTCTCCTCCATTCTCCTCTCAGGATCTTTTCTCATTTTTTTGGAGAGGTTTTTGCTATAGGGAGCGTGCACTTGGCAGACAGAGAGAGACATAGAGACAGAAAGCGAGAAATCACCCCCCAGGGGAGATGGTCACGCCGAATCCCTTCTCCTCCATTCTCCTCTCAGGATCTTGGGCACGCACGCACACACGACTGGCATGAGTTTAAGCCACCGGGTCGGGGACTCGAACCGCGGTCGACTACATGGGAGTCCACTGATATAGACATTGTGCCAACTGCTGGTCCCATACCTGATCCTTTCTCTAAAACTCTGGGTCTCCACCTCGCCCTCACTCTGGCACCACCTGGTACTCGGCTCCCCAGGAGATTCTGATTGCTAGGAGCGGATGTCAGGGGGCTCCGGTGACTCTAGAGCACAACCAAGCTGACACTCGGTCACACACTCCAGGGGTGGCGTCAGAGCACTCCCAACTGCTGGAAATGGCCACTGCCCTGAGTGGCCGTGTCCCTGCCCCCGTCCCTGGGGGCAAAGTGGAATTGTCAGCACAATGCAAAGCTTTGTCCGTGAAGACCGGCTGGCCGGCCCCGCCGTCCTCAGCCCACTCTCATCTGCCTGAGTAAACACGTCTCCCACGTCTCAGCTGGAGCAGATGCTGGGCAGCGACCTTGGCCCCACTCATCACCCGCTTTCTCTCAGCTGGAAACGGGCGAGGACGCCGCTCTGCACATGGCCAGGGCAGGGCTGCGGCTCCTCCCAGCGCACTGCGAGGGCAGGACCACTATGCAGGTGGGTGGTACGGGTCGAGGAGGGCGTAAGGACCGCCCAGCACACTGTCCTCCCGGTACATGGACTCCTGGGAGGGAACCCCACAGTGCAGTCATGCTTGGGACCTGGCCTCTGACTACACAGCGGCGTCAAGAACAAGGCTTTATGTAACTACCCACGGCCACCAGCGCGTCACTCAGAGCCCAGGCCCCTGGAAAGCCCTCTGCCTCGCCCTGCATGAGGCCAGGCTGGTACGCCACTGAAGGCAAGGACGTCCTTGTCCTCCGGCCCTGCTCTGTGTCCCCACAGCCTCTCGGTGCACAGCTGCCTGCAGGCGGGTGCTCCAGGCACCCGGCCACCCTCCCTGTACCCAGCTGGTGGGAAGTGACAGCAGCAAAAAGCAGGCTGGCTCAGCATGTGGACACACAGCGCCCGGCCCCAGCCAGCGAATGCTCAGGCCTGCGTGCACCTCAAATAAACGCCCCAACAACACGGTGGGAGGTGGTTCCTTTCTTTTGCACAGAGGGCCCGAGGCTGCTGCAGCGGCTGGGGCGAGGTTCCTGGGTCACCCCAACCTCTCACTTCCCTACAACAGCCCTCCCCCCCGGTCCCAGCTGGCCGTTCCCCACTCCTTCCCGGGACTAAAGCGTGTAGCCTGCATGGCGCCTGCAGAGACGGGCCTGTGTGGGCAGCTACTCACGCCAGAGCCGCCAGCCGCACCGCACCGCTTCCCTCTCCCACCAGCCAGAGCCCGTTAGCTGCTCCTCGGCACACAGTCAAACCGAGGTGCCACTGGGCCCCTCCTGGCACCCAGCCCCACCTGCCCCAGGCTCTGCCAGTTGTCCCCTGTCCACCACAATGGGGTCCTGGGCAGCATTCGCAGAGAATTTCACCCCTGCCTGACCCCTAGTGGCTCGGTATTCACACCACCTGGAGAAAGGCCGTTTCGATATCAGGTGGAATCGAAAACGCAGGGACCCGCGGCCCCTCCTATTCAAAGCTAAAGACACGCTGAAGAGGATTTCGAGAACTATGTGGGTCCCAAGGCTTGGGGACTCTCTCTGTAGAGGCCACACCCCTTGGGTTTTCACTTCGTGCTGAAAGTCCCATGGCTCACACTCGTTCACGGAGTGCCTAACACAGGGAGATTTGGGGAGTAGAACGCCACGCCTCTCGGTGCTGCGCTGGTACATGGGGCCCGGGGGTCACTTCGTGTACGTGAGGGAGCGTGTGTGCGAGGAAGCAGGAAGGCACCCAGGACAGTAGCAGCGCAACCCTCAGGGGCAGCCCAGGCCTCAACTCGGTGTAGACAGCTGTGCGTGAAGATCAGCAGCGGAAGCGTGGGGAGCTGAAAGCTGCGTGAGGTGACTGTCCCATACCTGTCCCCACCGCAGTCCCACTGCCGTCCTCTGAAGAGGCAGAGAGGAAGCTGCTGAAGGACCTCGAGGAAGGACCTCAGGGCCTGCAGCCTGGCGGTAGGTGGGAGGGTCGGGCCCGCGCCCTCTGTCCTGAACAAGCACAGCCTCTGTGGGTACAGCTCCATCCTCCACCACGCAAGGACGAAGCCCTCCACGAGCGTCTTCAGGCGCCTAGTGGGTCGCTCTCCGGCCGCAGGCTTCGTCCCCCACACGGCTCAGGGTCTGGGGACCCAGGGCTTGTTCTCGGGGCTCTCCGAGGAAGGGCTGGTCTGAGACATGGACTGAGTCAGGCAGACTTCCAGGCTCTGCTGCCTCTGTGACTGGAGGTCACCCCGCCCCCCTAAACTGCCCCACGTCATGGGGGAGCACAGCGGCTCAGAGCCATCCTGAGGTTGCAGGCCATTCTCCTCCGGGTCATTCTCTCCAGAGCTGGCGTCCATTATGCAGCCTGGAGGGATCTGAACTAGCGGCGGGGCGCAGACTGAATGTTTGGACAGAGCCAGCCTGAAGCTGGGAGCTACACTGTCCGGAAGGGCAGGCCGGCCAGCCCTGGCCACTGCCTGCCTCTCACGTGAGGGCCTCGCTCTGTGCCCAACCTCGTCTGGGAGCAGACCCTCCATGCGCTGTTCACTCGAACTCAGTGGCAAACCCAGCCGCAAGGTCCAGTTCTCCTGTGTCGCTGGAGTGAGGGCGGTCCAGCCACGTCGTCACAGCAGACGCTCGGGGAAGCAGTTCGAGGAAGAAGACACTTAAGAAAGGGCACACGGCTGGCGGCAAGCCGGCGTCCTGGGAGTTCGGTTTAAGGAATGGGCCAGGCCCGGCCACCTGTCTGTGCCTCCCACCATGGTGGGCCAGCAGGGGCCGGCCGGGGTCACAGCTGGGACCTGGACGAGACTCTGCCCCGGTCAGCTCCGCGCTCGGCCACTGCTGGCCAAGAACAAGGCTCCGTCCCGGTCAGCCCCGCGCTCGGCTGCTGCTGGCCGAGAACAGGGCCGCTTTGTTTCCTGTTTGCTCAGGAGTCAAGGTCCGCCCGCGCTGCGCGTGGCTTTCCCGGCCGGGTCAACTTTGCCGGGAAAGTTTCTTCAGTGCACAGTGCCTCGGCCCGCCCCCCCGCTGGCAGGAGCTGTCCCCGAGGACAGGGGACGTCTGTCCTGCGCTTGCTTGGAGGGCAGAAGGGGCCCTGCTGCTCCCCCACACCCGCCCCTCCCTGCTCCCAGGCCTGAGTGACAGCCTTCTATGAGGGCAGGGTCCTGGTGCTTCCTGCCAGCAGCACCGCCGCTGCTTCCGAATGGGGACAAGACGGAGTGACGGGTCACTAGGCTAGGGGCCTGCCAGACGCTCTCCCAGCGTGAAGCACACGCGTCCACATTCTCTACTCTGTCTCTCAGAGACTCTCTGTGTCTGCCCACGCTCACTCACTCGGTCCCTGTCCCCGTAGGTTGGAACTACCTGTGCTCAACCATGGGAGCTGGCTTGTGGCTCCCACCTGGGGAGGCCCGTCTCACCTGGCTACATCTGGACGGAAACTGAGCACCTGGCTCTGGCGGAAGGGCTTGGCCCCCATCTCTGCCCTGTGCAGCCCGTTCCCGCCCCAGTCCTGCGGCTCTCTCCGACACGTCAGCCCCCACAGTCGCTGTATGGGAGGGGGCGCCCGGCTGGATCCTGGCCACAAGCCAAACCGGAGCCGCAGCTCTGCCGTGGACATACTGTGTGGCTGCCGTCCTCAGGGGCCAGCAGATCTGCACTCAGGCCTTTGAAACCAACAGCCTTGGTCCAGGGTCAGTGGTCCTGGTTCACCAGCCCCCCTGGAAAATGCAGGACACCCAGAATATGAAGATCACGAACCTACAAAGAAAAAGGACCTCTCCCTGGCCCAGCTGGGCAGCGAGCCCGGCTGAGACACCCCGTGGGCTCATGTTCCTCCTCCTGGTCACGGCTAAGTGAGGCAAAGGCAGCGAGCTGTGAGGGGCAGTGACCACGTCTTCCCACTCGGCCTCGCAGGACCCACGGGAGCCCCCAGGGTCCTGCCGCTGGGCGTCTGCCTGGGCCCTTTCCCTCCTCTCTGCCCAGATCCATTCCTGACAGCACAGCTGTGAGCCCCTGACCACGGGGAAGAAGCGTGTGGCTTGGCGACTCCCAGGCCCCACCTGTGCCATCCACGGCCACCCTCTGGTCCTTTCCCCTGTCCCGCAGACACGAGGCTGGCCTAGAGGGGCTTCTGTCCTTCGTACACAGCTTTCTGGCTCTTCTACCTCACTGGAGCCCTGACCTCCTAGATGAGCACTGCCCCCACCTCTGCACCCTGACCCTGCCCTCCTTGGGGACAGAAGGGGGGCTGCCCCTCCCTCTGCACATCCGCACTTGGGCGCGTCTCCGGGACCATCTGACCTTCCTGACACAGGAGCCCTCTTACAGGCTCATCCCCATCGGCGACACTGTGTGCTCCGCAATCGTGGACTGACTCCTCCCAGGGCTGCCCCATGCCATGGAGACTGGGTACGGCTCCTAGAGGGTCTCGATCAGGCTGAGTGGGGACAGGAAAGGGGGCGACCTTCCCAGCCTCTGTCCCTAAGGGAGTGGAAGGACATGCACTCGGTCTCGATCTATCAGTGTGCGGAAGGGGCCTGCCTCCCCGCCTCAGCCTCAGGCCTGGCAGGGGCTGTGACTTCACGTCGAGCGGGCCGCCCTGTGCAGCTGCACCTTGCTGGTGTTCAAGAACAGAAAACAGCACTCGCCCACCAGGGAGAGAGCGAGGTAGTTACATGTGTGAGTGCATGTACCCAAGAGTGGGTGCATGAGAACATGCATGTGTGTGCATGCATACATGGATATGTGTGCACACATGTGAGTGTGTCATGGTCTGTGTGCGAATGAATATACCTTCCGGGTTGTGTACACACATGAATGCAGATGTGTATATAAGGGTGTGTATGTGTGAGTGTCCATGAGTGTGAGTATGTGTGTGTGTGAATAAGTATCCGTGCCCGCATCTGTGCACACATGAATGTATGTGTGTGAGGGTGTGCAAGTGTGGCTGCATACATGTGTGTGAATGAGTATACATGCCAGCATCTGTGCACACGTGAATTGTGTGTGCATGTGAGGGTACGTACGTGTGGCTATGTGTGAGTGCGTGTGCATGTCCACGTCTGCCGGCGAGCCTGTTCCTCTCCCCGACAGTGGCCGAGAGGGCTGGCCCCAGGCCGCATGCCACCTACCGCAGCGCTGAGCCTGCGGAGTCTGCCAGGCTCTCGGCGCATCCCTCCCCGAGTGCACTGCGGGGCTGCTCCAGTGCAGCAGGCGGCTCTCACGCAGCCGAGGACGCCAGCACGCTTCCACGCTGGCTCTGCTCGCAGGCTTGCTGGAGGCCAAGGCGCCCCACCAGGCAGTGCTGGGGGGCCGGGGGAGCCGTGGCATTGCTCAGGGCCAGGGCGAGCTGTGGAGCTGCCCCCACCGCTACTGCTCACCTGGGAAGGGAAGGGCGGACCCAGGGGCTGCAACCCAGCCCGCACTGACCGGAGGTCCCCCGGTCTCCGGGCCCCAGATCGGCCATCTGGGCAGCGAGTGTGGTGCGCAGACGCGTGTCATCGGCAGTGCCGGCCCCTGAAGGCAGTGCCGCACGCCCTGTGTTGCCGGGCGAGGCCCAGGCCAGGCAGCAGTTGTGGTGCAGGACAGCACTTGGGGCAAAGGCTGTGGTGGAGAGCGTCCACCGGCCCCACAGGCAGGCCAGGCAGGCGGGCCGCCCCACCCCCCACCCCCCCCCGTGCGTGGGTATCTGTGCGGACACACAGCAGAGCCAGCGGGCCCTTGGCCACTGCTCTGGGGACACCCACAACCTTGCACAGGCCGACAGCCCCAGAGGCTCGAGTCCTCCTTTCCACATTTGTGGCTTTCATTCTGTGTCCCAGGGCAGGTCTCTAACCTTAGAGACCAGGACCCAGAGTAGTCCACTCCGTGCAGCCCCTCCATCTGATAATGCCTCCTCACTGCACCCCGTCTCCCTGCTGAGCACTGGCAAAACGTTAAAACCAACACAAAGAAGCGACTGCACCACGCGTGCGGCACGGTCCCCTGTAGCTCATGGGCGCTAGCCGTCACCGTCACGTCTTCACAAAGACAGAGACGTCTGCCAGGCCGGGCCACGGCAGGTTCGTAGCGATTATGAACATTTTAGATTTCTGATCTTAGTCTTGTCTTGTCTTGTCTTGTCTTTTCTTTTCTTTTCTTTTCTTTTCTTTTCTTTTCTTGTCTTGTCTTGTCTTGTCTTTTCTTTTCTTTTCTTTTCCTCTTCTCTTCTCTTCTCTTCTCTCCTCTCCTCTCCTCTCCTCTCCTCTCCTCTCCTCTCCTCTCCTCTCCTCTCCTTTCCTTTTCTTTCCTTTTCTTTTTTCTTTTCTTTTTGTAAATTGCCAGAGGGCACATGCCTTTTCAGAGAGAACCCCTCAAAGGGGCATGGTCTCCCCCAAATCCTTGCTCATCCATTTCTCCAACGCGTCAGGATTTTGGGCATGCTCACACACATGTGCAGTATGTTTTTCAAGCGATTGGGTCCAGGATTTGAACCACGGTCGACCGCATAGGATTCAGCTTGTGAGTGCTACACAGCACTTAACTGCAATGAGACAGCGGCCCTGGTCTCCTAGCTTTAATCTTTCTTTTACTGACTATTGATTTTACAGATCGGAAAAAAAAGCAGTCAAGATTAAAGTTGCCTTCACAGGAGATTCTGAAACTGCTGTTCTCCTGAAAAGGCAAGCCCCTTCCTGCCGCAAGGCCTCTCTGGGTGCGCCCGCCCGTGTATCTCGCGTTGCTGCTGTACGGCGCAGCACCAAGCTCTTCCGTTCCCCCCTCTCTCTTTTTTTTGGAGGGAGGGATCTTTTATTTTGTAGGGGAAACGAGTGTGAGCTGTGAAAGACACATTTGGTAAAGGATTCATTTTGTTTAGCAATCACTTTTCAATATGCTACATGGTCGACTGCACGGTTCGAGTCCCAGATCTGGTAGCTTGAAAAGCATGCTGGAGAGTTCATGTGCATGCCCAAAACTCAGAAAGGAGAATGGAGCAGAGGGGATTGTGGTGTGGCTGTCCCTCCTGGGGGTGATTTCTCGCTTTCCCTCTACCGGGTATTTTTGCTCATTCAGTAATGCTCTGAAAGCCAACACCCGTCTCATCCACCGTACCACTTACGCTCAAGGTACTTCTGCCGTGATAGCAGCAGCTAATGAGATGAGCGAATAACTTCTTTACAACCTTCCCAGGCCTCGCACAAGCATTTGCGTCCTCTAAAAACATTGAATGAATGAGTCACAGGAGCACGCTCCCTCGGGAACACCAGATTGTACCGTGGGTGCAAGGGCACCTGCTGAGCGGCGTCCCTGAGGCCCACCCAGGCTGCTGGCCGCCTTTTCAGAACGTGCTCCGGCTACATGCACCGGTCCCAGCGCCAGGCACCACGGTCTTCCCTCTCGGAGTGGCGCCCGGCCCGCTTTGTCTGTAGTGCTGTACAGAGAACCGCCAGTCTCCAGCAGGAAGCAAGGTTTGTTTGTGACTTCCCCGAGTAACCAGCCCGACTGCAAGGGCCGAAACCCTTTCAAGCAAGAGTCGAAGGCCTCACGCCAAAACAAGGGTTTCTAAACAGGTCTGCGTCCGAATGCCAGCAGCTGCTCCTCTGTCACCTGAGGCTCAAGCAAATCAAGGCCACAGACTCCTGGGGCGAGGTGCCCACAGCTCCTCAGAAGGGATTCCCTGACCAGGTCACCTGGGCATGTTCCCACCCCACCATGAAGAGCTGGGTAGGGACAGTCACCAAGCGTGTGTGTCACTGTTTAATTTCTGCCTACTGCCACCCACAGATGATAGCCGTCCCCACGGTGGAGGCCAGAGCCACAGTGGAGGAGCTGACCGAGGAGTTCTCGGTGGCCAGGACCTGTGCCATGGAGACATGAGGCAGGCGAAGGAGCACTCGGCTGCTCGGCGCCTGTCCTCAGGGGCCCGCCCTCCTATGTCTCTGCTCTCCCAGGATAAGAAACCTGGGCCCAGAGGCCTGGCGCCCCTGCTCCTTCTCAAGGCTAGGGGGACTGTGGGGCTGGGCCAACCATCCACCACGCACCACACTCCACGCCCCACGCTCCATGGAGCAGGTCAAGGACGGTCACAGCCCAGACTCGCGGAGCCTCTTTGTGGAGCTGTGGCGTCCGCTGGCAGCCCTGGGCCCACGCTGGGCGGTGGGGTGGCCGCCTGGGGTGAGAGGAGCCCTAGTCCTGCACCAATGAGCCCTGTGTGGGAAGCCATGGCCTCTTCCCAGCAGAGCAACCCTGTGCCCCGTGCCGCTCCCTCTCTTGGCCTCCAGCTGGAAGATGTAGCGCGACTGGCCACAGTCACCCCAGCCCGCCCCGCCTGCTGACCGTCCAGCTCAGGCCCCTGCCTGCCCTCCCGCCTGGGGCCCAGCTGCAGGGAGCCTGGGGAGTGGCCTGAGCCGGTGGCCCAGCACGGAGGACACTGAAGCCCCGGGAGGCTCTGTGGACCTGCAGGTCACCCAGTTGGGCTCAGGTCCCGGGAGCCCTGGGATCTGCGTTCCGAGCCAGCCTCCCACGTACAGGCCATGGGGTGGGGGCTCTGACCTAGCTGCTGTCTCTAGGGCTATGCTGGGTCCCAGTGGGATGGGACCTGAGGGAAGCCAGGCTCCCATGAAGGTCCTCCCCCTGGGCACAGCGTGGATGGGGGAAAGGAAACCCTGCCTGCTGACGGGGTTGTGTCTGCCACAGAGAGCCCGCATAGGCCAAATCTGGCCTGCAGCGGCCAGCGAGCCAGGGCAGCGGGGTGCCCAGGCTGACCACGGCTGACGCAAACCCCCAGTCTTCCTCCTGCTTCCAGGCAGGTGAGGGGCCACTTCTTCCCCGAAGGCCAGCTGAGTCCATTTCTGTTTCTTGCAGCTGAAGCACCACCGATTCCCTGTCACTGCTGAAACCATTTACAGCAGTTGTAGGACTGTAGCCTCGACACGCTAGGGCCAGGCCGGGGAGGGACTCAGGATGGCCACGAGCTTCCCTGACCTCTCTGCAGAGGAAAGTCCCGGGGCTGTCCCCTGGCCAGGGCCCCACCACCAGAGAGCAGGAAGCAGTACCTCTTCTCCTTCCAGCAGAGCGTCCCGCTTAGGAGCCATGGCACCCTAGAGCCGACCTGAGCCGTCCCGATGATTACGTGCACTATTGAGATTAGAAGCCCTAGCAAGGGTCTGCAGAGGGCATGCGTGGGGGCTCTGGGTCTGTACTGGACTCCGGTCACACGCCACGCCTGCCCCCTTCTCTGGGACTCGTCCCCCTGGTCGCCAGCGTCGCTCTGAGGAAGGAATACGCTGCAGGCATGTGCATCCGAGGGTGTGGAAGCGCACACGGCGTTTTGTCCGTTCCTGGCCTGACCTGGCGTGATCTGCAGCAGACCCACGGCCCAGGGAACAGCCCAGGTAGTGCCAGCACGGCAGAGGGTGGCTGTCTCGTGGAGGTGGCAGGAGAACAGCCACGTTCCTTGTTTTACTCAGAGAAGGCCATGTGGGCTTACGGTGCCGGCTGGACCCTCGCTCTCACCTCTGGCTGCGTCCTGGCCTCCTCCTCGGTTCATACCTGGCTGCAGTCCCACGTCCAGGGACAGGGCAACTGCTGCTCTAACCCCAGGTGGGTGCAGGGATGGGTGCAGGCCACGGCCCGAGGTTGGCAGGCGGCCCTGAGGCCAGAGGGTGAGCAGCAGCCTCTACAGACAAGACAGCGAGCGAGGAGAAGCCCTCCAGACACAGCGGGCGGCGGAGTACCTGCTGCCCGGGGCTGCCCACCAAACGCTGGACACCCGCTTGATGCTGCACTGCACAGAGAATAGGGGACGTCCTGAAGCCCGGAACACATTCGCTCTGCGGCACTCAGGGTAGCCGGGGAAAAGGGCATCCTGCCGGCTTCGTCTGTCAGATCTGGGCCCCGCATCCCTCCGTGCCTGCAGCCACGCACACCTCGACTTCCCCGGGGCAGGCCCCTCACATCAGGGCTGCAGGACCACTCCCCCGGGGTCCTCTGGAGAGAAACCAGGGAAGAGAATGCCCGGAGGCCCCCGAGCGCCCCCGGCCCTGGAAGAAGGGAGGCGAGCACAGCAGGCCGGAGTCCCACCGCGCAGAAGCCCGATGTCCACCCCGGAGACTTCACAGAAAGGGCCGAGTGCTTGTTAAGACGAAGAGCAGCAATGTAGGAAGTGCTCTCTCATGTGGAACTCCCGGCCAGCCCTGAGCGCAGCAGTTTAGCACAGAGCCAAGGTGGCCAGATCCTGCACGACCGACCAGGGTTCGAGTCCTGGCTCCGGAGACTTGAAAATATGCTGACTGGGGGCACTCCCAGGATCCTGATGGGACAAAATTTGGAGAAAAAAGGATCGTGGTGACTAGACCCTGTGGGGATGACCTCTCTGTGTGTTACACACATGTACATCCTCTAACATCAAAAATAACTGAGCAAATTTTGGGACCAGCAGATGGCGTAATGGTTACATTGCTGGACTCCCTCGTAGTTGAGTACGGTTTGAGTCCCAGACCCGATGACTTAAAACTCATGCCAAGCTCATGTGCACGCGTGCCTCATATCCCAAGAGGACATGGAGGAGAAGGGATTGTGGCGTGGCCATCCCTCTGGGGATTTCTCGTTTTCTGTCTCTCTGTCTGTCCAACAAGCGCACAAGCCCTATAGCAAAAAAATAAAAAAAGGAAGTAAGTTTTTAAAATAATCAGTGCGGAACACTCCTAGCTGCCCTCTGAAAAGAACGAGGTCCACTTTTTCCTTTGGTTATTACCGACTGGCTGCGGCTGTGATGACACCTTATAATTCTCAGAAGTGATGGATTGTGAGTTTTCTAGCAATTAAAAAATGCATATTTGCAAACCTCTTCATTCTCACAGGTGCTTCATGATGTCCCGCGGCACCCGAGCTGCCCACGCAAACACACGGACACAGTGACGAGGGGACGCACTACCGAGACCAGTCACTCGGGCCACGTGCCGATCCTGGCCAGGCCTGGCACAGCAGAGCCAGACAGAAGGCCGGTTGTGAACACGTGAGACCCTGCAGAGCCGGAGGGCCGGGCGGGGAGCACAGGCAGTGGCTGCCCCCCAGGCTCCACACGCTCCCACGTGCTCCCATCAGGAACTTAACACGACTGCAAATCGGCATGGACCCACCTCTGCCACGTGACGGAGCTCTCACCCCTTCACCCCGGCCCCTCAGCTGTGAATGGAGGCCACGGCAGTGGTGGCACCTGGGTGGCTCCGAGACCTCACGCCTGGTCTAGAAGGACTCAGCAGGACACCTGCACTGTGCAGGGAGCGTCGCCCATCTGCAGCCACCCCCAGGAGCAGTCCTCATACCCAGCTCGACCAGAAAACCGGGGCAAAGAGCTGGTGGCCAGGAGGACACTGGGCCAGCTCCCTTCCTCGGAGCACCCAGACCAGTCACTCTGTGCCCCCCTTCCTCGGAGCGCCCAGACCAGCCACTCTGTGCCCCCCTTCCTCGGAGACCCAGACCAACCACTCTGTGCCCCCCTTCCTCGGAGCGCCCAGACCAGCCACTCTGTGCCCCCCTTCCTCGGAGACCCAGACCAGCCACTCTGTGACCCCCTTCCTCGGAGCGCCCAGACCAGCCAGCCGCTCTGCCCCAATGGGGTCGGCCTCTCCACGTACCCGCCTCCGTCTGTGGCGCCGTTCTCCTTACCTGGGGTCTCCAGGCTGCTGTTCTGCATCCATTGTCAACATTCCACTGGAAACCAGAGCACAGCCCAGCATTCCCTGGGGGACGGAGACCAGGAGAGAGGGCGCCCTTCTCTCTCACGGACCCGGCAGTCACACAGCAACGGCACCGTCAGGGCTGGGTGGTGGCACGGCTGTGAAAGGCCATGCCCTAAACGAGACCACGAGGGATGCTCCCAGCTCACTGAGATGTCGCTGAGGGCCCCTGGCCCAGGCCCGGGGCTGGCTGAGGCTGGGGGCTGATCGCGGAATCACGACACTTTCAGAGGTGCTGTCTGCCTGTCTGTCTCTGTCACATAAAGAAATAAATGTTCTGAGACACTGAAGGAGATCCTTCCTCTAGCATCTCCCTGCACTTCGCATGCACTTTACAGGGGGTGTGGCCCCTGCAGTGTCAGCTCCGTCCCTGTCCGTGGCCACAGCCCATGCACACAGCAGTCCTCCTTTGTACAGAAGAACAACATGACAGCCGTGCACGCCGCCCACGGCCCTGTGAGGAGGTGGAGGCCACCAGCCACGTGGCCAGCTCTCGGGCCCTCTGCCCCGCCTGCAGCCTGCAGCCTACGCCAGCTGTGCTGTGTCAGCTGTGGTGAAAATGCTCACCGACTTGGCTCTGCGTAAACCATGCTCTCTGACGGTCTCACTGTCCCAGCAGGAGTCTGGGAGAACGCATCCTTCTGTGCTACCACGGGGACTGTCCAACCCCCTGCCTCCCTGCCGAGCCCACGGGAGGGCTGCCTGCGGGTCTGCTCCGTCTGCACCGTCGGAGCAGGTGGACGCGGCCCATTCACGTGGCAGGTGCACTGGCTGCAGACTGCTCACCCTCAGGACCTGCCGTCTCACCGGGGAACGTGGAGAACACCCAGACTGACACGGGCGCCGGCCACCGCCCGTGCTGCCAGGCGGGTTGGTTAACCGGCACCCCCACCCACAGAGCGGCCTCGCTGAAGGCGCGGTGCCGAATCCAGATCCCTCACCAGTCGCTTGGCTGGAATGTTCCCTGAGATCAAAATAAATGTACTCCTGGCTTAGGAGGACGGTCTGACAGGACTGTCCCACTCTGGCTGTCTCAAGGTGGGGTATTAGGGACCTGGGTTTGCAGCAGCAAGGGTCCAGCCATGACAAAGGCAGACACAGCTGACCGAGGACGGGCCGAGGAGGGTGCACGTGCACTCCACCCTCGGACGAGTCTTCCGTGCTCGGAGAACTTTCTTCTTTAAAAGTAATTTCCAGAACGTGCTCAGCCACAGTGACTGGCTGTCAGTCAACACTGGAAGAGTGGAAGTAGAGGTGCCGGGCAGAAAGCCCTGGCCGACCCGCTGGCTCTGCTGATTCCGGCCCAGCAGGCCACATGGCGGCTGCGAGTCCTCAGGCCGGGACGGAGCAGCAGGTGGAGCAGGCTGGGCAGGGGCTGAGGGGACAGAAGTAGGTCCCCTCCTCCTTTTCCGACCTTTTCCTCGCTGTTCTCCAAAGAAGAAGGAGCAGCCGCCTCTCAGAGCGCTCTCGCGGCGGTGGCCCCCATACTGCAGCACCATACTCGGCTGGAAGGACGGCGGCAGCCCTCCACAAGCTAGGAACGGGAGACGAGACGGTGCAACCCGACAGCGACCTGCAAAATCCCGCAGGGAACGCGGAGCTTGAAGGTGAGAGACTCAGCGTTTTCCCTGAGAAGCAGGCACGAGCATCCCCTCACTGCTGCTTTCAGGTCGCACTAGAAGGCCACGCGTGTGCGCTGAGAGCGCGGGAGGGTACGCCGAGTGGGAAGAGGGAGGTGAAACTGCCCTCGCTCGCAGACACGGCTGGCCACGCAGACCCTGGAAGACCTGACCAGGAAGCCTCCCGGAAACCACCACCTCTAAGTCATTACAGCAGACCCAGACCTGTACGGGCCGTGCTGGAGCTCGCTCTGGTCCCTGGTATTGAACTCGGGGTCCACAGGGCCGGCGTGGGTGTCACCTGTCCATGCAGCGCCCTCAGTGCCCATGGTCACGTGAGTGGAGAAAGTCCATCTCGAGCTGTCGGCATTGGCGGGCTGAGCCAGAACCAGCCTCCCACGCTCCGTGCACAGTGGTGAGGGGCAGACCTGGGGTCTGATTCCGGCTCGTCTCGGCCGTGCTCAGCCACTGCTGAAGAGTGTCCCTCCTCCCGGGAGCAGTGCCCGTGGGCTCCACTACCCACAAGCCGCATTTACAGCAGTCAGTTTGTTTGTGGTTTCCTCGCTCTGACCTGCTGAAATAACGCAGTGAGCCGTCTGACGGGCACAGGCCCCCGCACGCCTGCCCGGCACAGCCGTGAGCCCCGCGGCCCGCTGGGGCCCTCTGTGCTGAGCGCCTCAGTGCCGGCTGCTCTGCGCTCACCCGGCCCACCGTCGCCACATCCTCCAGCTGCTCCTGGCCACCTCCCCAGGAGCCCCCGCCCGCCCCTCTCGGTGCCCCCCCCACGACTGTCCCCTGCCACGTGATCTCGTCCAAGCCTCTCTCATTATATCCTAAACGCCGGCCAGTCTGTCACCCGGTCTCCCCGTGCGCTCCGAACCCACACAAACTCCGACACAGCCCTCACATACGCCCGCCACATGGTCGAAATCGAGCGTGTCACCTTCCGTAGCCCTGTCCCCTCCCTCCTGCCTCGGGTCCGAGCATTAAGTACCCAGCCGTGGGCACCGAAGACCTCCGTCGCTCACCGCCTCCTCCTGTCCCGCCCAGTCAGTGTCCACTCCCCTCTGCGTCCTAGCGCTCAGGCACATGTGGTGGCCTGCCTGGAGAGCCACCAGCACCTTGCCTGCACTATGCATGTCACCTGCTGAGCCGCTCCTCCTGAGCGGCACACCCACCGGGCCCCCAGCGTGGGACACCTGGTCAGGAGGGCGGAGCAGAGGCCACCAGGAGCCTTGGACCCAGCCCCAGCCCCACGTCCGACCCCTGCGGGCCCAGGTCCCGGACGCTCGCTCTACACTGTCTTGGCATCCCCAGCCCGCCCCGGCCCGGGCCCAGCGTCTAGCCGAGTGCGGACTTTCGGACCAGAGCCGTCATCCAGAGAGGCTCCCAGCCAGCCGGCTGTGCACCCTCCGGTACCCGCCGGCACTTGGACTCCGGTGCGGCATGTCGGCTTCCTGACAGTGGCGTGCCCCTGCCCCGGAGGGAGAGGGTTGTTGAAGCCCCACTAGCCCCCGCAGAGCCCGGCCTGCAGTGCAAGCGGTGCCCTGACCTCGCCATGCCCCTCGGCCATTCGAGTTCATTACAGCTTTTCCGAGTCCTCCCCAGCAGCCCGCGGGTGGGCAGCGCCTCCCGGGCCCCTCTTGGCACAGCGGCAGCCTCGGCTCCCTCATGAACGGAACTGGGTTGGTGCCAAGGGCGTGCCAGGGTGCTGGGGTGCCCGCCCAGGCTGGCTGTGGTGGTAGAGCCTGTGCTCAGCGTAGCCGTAAGAGGACGGCAGGGTCCCCTCAGGCCGAGCGGCACAGCCCCTGGTCCGGACAGCCGACTGACTCCTCGTGGGCACCGGAGGCCGAGCAGAGGCAGAGCAGCAGAGACCCACCACCTCTGCGCGGCCTGGTGCTGTGGGCTCTGACCTGCAGGTTCTTGCCCGCCCGCCTTGCCGGACTCCCAGGCTCTCCCAGGCCAAGTCAGGGCTGATGGGGCCAGGCCCAGCACTCCAGGGAGCGCTGCTGGACACTCCTGACACACGCGTCCCCATTTCACAGACGAAGCCCAGGCCTTCCCCAGCCATCCACTGAACCCCCAGGGCCGCCCTGCTTCCATGTCTGGGCTGAGCGCGACTGGGAGGGCGTGGAGGCTCTGCAGGGCCTCTGGGCTGACCCCCACACCCTCCCCTCTTCCTGCTCCGTCAGTTTGCTCTGGCCCTCCCTGACCTGGGCCAACAGGGCTGTGGCTGGGAGGCTCCTGCTGCCCACCTCGCGTGGCACGTGTGTCCCCACACCTCCTCCCCGCTGGGGCTCGCACTAACCCAGCCCTTCCAGACTCAGGCGCTGCCCAGAGGCGACGAGAGGTGTTGACGGGCGTCAGCGTCTCGGGGACACAGGAGCAGTGCGGGCTGTCGGCCTTTCCCTCACTGTCTCTCTTGACCTTGGCGAAAGCTTCGCAGTGACAGGTGTTTCCCAGTCCCGTCTCCTGGCACGGCCGCCAAGCTCGTGGACCGGCCTGCACCCGACCACCCATGCAAGGAAGCGTGTGAGAAAGAGCAGGCTGGTGACCGGAGGAGCGGCCCGTCACCACGATAGCCCTTCTGGGGGAAGCGGCCATTCACGGCTCGTGCGATGCATAGAAAAAGGAAACGCGAGAGTACGGAAAACACCTGGTTCCTAACAGCAGCCATGAGCGCGGAGCGGCGAGGCAACGGAGCCTCCCGGCCACGGGCTTTCGCAACCCGTAGAGGACAGAGACAGCGCCGACGCGTCCGACACAGCCCGGGCCACCTCATGTGGGCCCGTACATGTCCTCACGTCCTCGCCACAACTAGGAGATGCAAATGCCGTCGGCTGTCCCGAGTCTGAGCCCCGGGGGCCTGGATGACGTGCCCAGGGCCACGCAGCGCCATGGCAGGCCGGCCAGGTCATAGGATCCACCCTCTCCCTCCTGGGCTTTCTCCAGGGCTCTCTAGAATCCGCCAGGCGACTCCGAGATCAAAGCCCTGGTGGACATGGAGCTGTCCCAGGTGACAGCACAGAGTGGCTGGACACAGAGTGGGCCGGCAGCTCCTGGGTGGAGAGTGGAAGTGGCTATGTCCTCTGATGCCCCAGGCCGCTGCCACTCCCTAGTGCACGGGAGGTTCTGGCGGGAGGCCGGCCAGAGCGGCTAGGAGGGCCCAATGGTGCCCGAAGACACACAGACACAGCCTGTGTGCACGTGGGGTCCCCGGCAGCGGCCAAGTGTCCCAGCAGGTAGCCCACGGCATTCTCCCAGCGCCCTCCTGCTCCAGGAAGGCCATCCGCAGGCCGGTAAGCCACTAGGAAAAGGAGGAGCTGGGTCCCAGTCCAGGTGGTGGCTCTGGAGTCGCGCTGACTGTACCCACCGCTGACCAGAGGACGCAGGCCCTTTGTGAAAGCTCAACCCGCTGGGAGGGGTGCGCTCCGCATGGCCGTTTGTGCAGGTCCCTTGAGGAGGGCGGCTCATGCCCCTGTAGCCTGCTCTACCCTGTGTCCCCACTGGTTCTGGGACCACCGAGACCACACAGCTCCTGGGGTCCCTGCCACGGCGCTCCAGCCCAGCTGGCCTCCTGCACAGCCTCCCACTGTGGCCTCTGGGAGCCCCACGGTGGGGCGACTCCGTATGGAGTGGCTCAGGGACACAGCGCTGCCGCCACCACGGGGAGGGCCTGCACGAGCCCTGGAGACCACCTCCTCAGTCTCCCCAGCTCACCCCAGCTGGCCCAGCCGCCCGAGGAGTGTCGAGGGCCGAGACTGTCACCTGCACCCACAGGCAGGACCTGCCGTCCTCACCCGGGTCTGGGGGGTCTCCGGGTGCCTGCCACTGGCCTCCTGCTCCTTCCAGTAGCTCCGCCCTATGTGGGTGCCCTCTCTCTGGCGGTCCACGGGGCCCCACAGTCTGCTCCCTCTGACCCACCCTACCACCAGTACCCCCGTGAGCCAGCCCTGAGAAACCAGCATGATGGGGCCCTGGCCTGCTCAGCTCCTTGGCCCCTGCCCTCCACACTGCCCCTGTCTCACCTGCCGCTGCCCGGTCCCTCACCCACTGCAGCTTGCACCTGGAGACTCCTGGCATTCCTGGAGTGAGTGCAGCCCGATGCCCCAGCCACTTCCCAGTTGCACATCCCGGACTGCCCCTGCACGGCTGCTCTGCACCGCCTGGGGCAAGCCTGCTGACTACCGCTGCTTGTCCACATGCAGTCACATTGGTCTCCACCGTGCACGGTGGTTTCAAGGATGTCGGACACGCCGGTCACGCCGAGGATGTTCCCATAAACATCATTCTCAACAGGGAACTGTTCAGTGTTATGGGGCTTGGGGAAAAGTATCTTTTTATTTATTTATCTATTTATTTATTTTTGGAGAGGTCCTTGCCATAGGGCGCGTGCGCTCACCAGACAGACAGAGAGAGACAGAGAGACAGAAAGTGAGAAATCACCCCCCAGGGGGAATGGCCACGCCGCAATCCCTTTTCCATTCTCCTCTCAGGATCTTGGGCACGCACGCACACGCGCCCAGCGTGAGTTTTAAGCCACCGGGTCCGGGATGCAAACTGCGGTCGACTACATGGAAGTCAAGCGACATAGCCATTACGCCAACTGCTGGTCCCGTATTTTTTAACTTTGCTTATTTGGGGCCGGTCCCATAGCCTTAAGGTTAAGGGAGTTGGTCCCACTTGGCCCACTACAGTTCAAATCCCAGCCCCACAGCTTGGAAACACGCAGGGTGCATGTGCATGTGTGCCCTAACCCCGGCAGGATGGGGACATGGAGGAGGGATTGTGGCGTGACTGCTCCCCATCGGGGGTAATTCTTCTCCCTCTCTCTTTCTAGTGAGCATGTGCAGACTCTGGCAATTAAAAAAAATTATTCTGAGGCCAGCAGGTGGCATAGCGGTTATACACTGGACTCCCACATGACCGACCACGGTTCGGGATCTAGACCCAGTGGCTTAAAAACTACAGCGGGCGCATGTGCGTGCATACTCACGATGCCGGGAGGAGAATGGAAAAGGGCTTGCGGCATGGCCATCCCCCTGGGGAGTGATATCTCACTTTCTGTCTAGATCTGTCTTTCTGTCTCTCCACCAAGTGTACACGCCCGAAGGCACAAACCTCTTCAAAACAATTGATTTCCTTATGAGTATCAAAGACACAGAGAGAGAAAAAGCCCCTCAGTAGGGTGTCACTCCTGCCCTCCGGGCTGTACACAGCAGGCCGGAGTCACGGTCAGCCTGAGCCACCGCAGTCCTCCATTGGGTCAACACGGCGTGGGCTGCGCTGCTGCGGAGATGCTGAGGCTTTGGGTACACGCGTGTTGGCCGTGCTCTTGGGCAAGCACCCAGGGCAGACTTGCTGGGTTACAGGGCAGGCGTGTGGTTGCATCGGTGGAGCTGCAGAGCCCTCAGAGGGCTGCAGCCCTCGCCACCCCCTCCGACACAGGAGTCAGCTAGCGGGCGTGCACCCTGCGCCACTGGGGGTGCGCTCTTGCGGTGACTCAGTGCTGAGCCCGCTCCCTCAGTGCCCATGTGCATGGTCCAGGCCCACACGCAGAGCTCTGAGGCTCCGCCTTCCTGCGGCCCGTTGGCACACCCTGGCCTGCACGTGTGCATCTTCTCCATCTTTTCCTGTTTCTTTTTTTCTTTTCTGCTATAGGGTGCACGAACTTGCCAGAGAGAGACAGACAGAAAGGGACAGTGAGAAAGTAACCCTCTGGGGACGGCTGCACCATAATCCTTCTCTCCATTGTCCTCGCGGGGTGTTTGGGCACACACACCCAACATGTTTTTCTTTTTTTAAAAACTTATTATTATCATTATCTACATTTAATCATTGTGTATCATTACAGCATACAAAACAAGTTCTCCCGGTCCAGTCCAAGGTACCCCCACACACATGACCACCGGCAGAGACTTGTCCTTGTGCCCGGCATGTTTCTGAGCTGCCGGGTCCAGGCCGAGAACGGTGCGGTCAGCCACATGGGGCCCAGCCATCGATGCCACACCACCTGCTGGCCCACCTGTTTGCGCTCTCACTGCTATGCATGGACGAGCTGAAAATTCCAATTTCATGTAGCTCAATCGACCATGTCTGTCTTTTATAAGTACCACATTTTTTAAAAAAATTTTATTATTATCATAATCTTCTTTATAGTGCATTGAGTCACATATAACTTCACAGTGTGTTACATTTCTTTTCCAGAAGGAATACCATGCATATTAGCCAATACTAACACATTAAACTCCCCATCACCATCAACCAATAGCTTTTCTTTTTTTTTTCCAGATTATTATTATTACTATTATTCCAGTTATTTTTTTAAACATTCAATCAGTATCTATCATCTTGCTTGTAAGAAGACTTTACCCAACATGAAGTACTTCTCAGGCCTGTCAGTTGAGAATACGAGACACGTCGTCGTCCACAGGGATGCACTGTATCTGAATCTAGGTCTCTACTGCGTTTTCACACCCAGCCCCCTGCTCATCTCGGCTGTGCTGCTCCTTCTGCGTCCCCCCTGGAAACACTCCGGCTCCGAGATCCCCGGTCCGACCACGACATAGACCTATGCACGGACGGAAATGAGGTGCTCGACATCCTTTCTCCTGTCCATACACACAGCTCCTTGTTCTAACATTCGTTTAAAAGCCTATGCTTTCAGGGCCAGCAGGTGGTGTAGTGGTTAAGGCACTGGACTCCCACATGGCCCACCATGGTTCAAGTCCCAGATCTGGTGGTTTTCAAGTCACACCGGACACGTGTGCATACATGACCAAAAACCCAGGAGGAGAAGGGGTTGTGGTTTGGCCACCCCTCCTGGGGGGTAATTTCTTACTTTCTTTCTCATCCTCTCTCTAGCAAATGCACATGCCCTATGGCAAAAGCCTTAAAAAACAAACAAACAAACAAAATCTCAGCTTTCTCCACGTGAGTGACTTGATACTTACTTAAAAATAAATTGACCTTAGGGAAATGGTTCCATTTCTGGGCTATTTTGTTCCAATAATCTGTATGTGCATTTTTTTGCTAATATCCAACTATCTTGATTAATTGTAACTTTATAATAAGTTGTGAATTTAGATAATGTAAATTTTTCTGACTTAGCTCTTATCCAAAAAGTTTTGATTATCATACGCTCTTTGACTATTCAAATAACATTTAGAATCATATTGTCGATTTATTTATTTCTTTAACTTGCTATAGAGCATGCGTGCTCACCTCTGAGAGACAGAGACAGAAAGAAATAACAGTGAGAAAGCATGCCCCGGGGTGGCCACGCTGTAATCCCTTTCCCTTCACTCACTTGGAATTTGGGGCACACAGGCACAAATGCTCAGCGTGATCTTCCAAGCCACCAGATCCGGGATTCCAGCCATGCAGTCACATGGGGTCCCGCCGCCTTCACCACCACGCAGTCCGGCTAGCCCCATGTTGTCCGTTTCTACCAGAAACAAACCCTGGAATGGCGGTCATCCGGCACGGCGTCTGCGTCCGCTGGGGGAATATCCGTGTTAGTGCTGAGTCTCGACCCGTGCATGCAGCATGCCTCCACTTCCCCGAGGCCTTCCATTTCTGTCCGTAGCGCTTTCATTCTCCTTGGTAGAGGCCTTCCATGCATTTTACTTGACTTAGTCCTTGTCATTTAATGCTTTTTGAGCTATGTTAAATGATAACCTTTTAAACATTTGCAATGATTCATTGCTAATGTAGAGAGCACACTTTTCGCTATTTACTTTGTACCCAGTGACGCCGTTTATTCTAGCTTTTAGGCGTATTCCGTGGGGCTTTTCGTGTGTGCCCTAACGCCGTTTGTGAGTCATGAGTCTTACTTTTATTCCAATCTTGGGTCTTTTTGTTGCATTTAAACTGAGACCGCTAACACAGTGTTGGATAGAAGTGGTAAAAATAATTATTCCTGGGGCAGCTGGACATGATGGATAAGGCAATTAAATCCCACATGGCTGACAGTGAGGTTCAAGTCCCGGACCTGGAGGCTTGAAAACCACGCCAGGCACACGTGCATACATGCCCGAAATCCTGAGAGGAGAGTGGAGGAGAAGGGACTACGGCATGACGCTCCCCCAAGGGGTGATTTCTCACTTTCCTCTCCCTCCATCTCTGTCTCTCCCCAGTAAGCACACACATCCTTCAGCAGACAGACAACAAAAGCTAACGATTATTCTCAGTCTCAGGAGGAATGACTGTACAGGTAAGCAGGACGGCCATCGTAATCGTTCATAGACTCTCCGGATCACTTTGAGGAGATCCTCTCTCTGAGTCTGCCCTACACTTCCATTACGGCTTACGAGCCACCTTTCCTGTACCGAGGAGACGGCGGTCTCGCGTTCATTCTGCTGATGCATTTTCTTTATCCCGAGGAAGAAGCGCTGTTTTGCTGCTCAAAGAGCCTAGAGACGTGGGGAGCCCCACGGAAACGCGCCGAGAGTGCGAGGCCCAGCCCCTCGGGGAGACGTGGCGCTCTGCCCGCATTGCTGGGGGCGCCTCCTTTGCCTCTCCGTCTGACACTGTGAGTTATTGGGGACCCCCCAGTGTGGAAGACGCACTGGCCGGCGAGCCCCGTGGAGGCAGGCGTTCACGTGGGACGCCCTGGCACCTCAGAGGGCTTGCACAGAGTCCCGCCCGGGGAGTACCTGCTGAGTAATGGACAGTGCAGGAGGCCGTGGGCTGCGCTGGGGAGCGAGTGGGAGGTTAGCGAGCGGCATGCCCAGTGTGCAGGCGGGACATAGACGCTCCCCGAGCAGACGCCAGCACCTCACGTCACCGGTGGGGGGTACCAGGACAGCGCACTCACGCCGTGTGCAGGAGGAAAGCGGGCCGGCGACGGCTGCCGGTGCCTTTTCCGGCTCTGGGACGCTCACGGATCTGTCACTCGCAGCTAACCCTCTCAGTTCCGGCCTTCAGAAGGAAAGGTCACAGCGAGGGGGGCTTCCCTGTCTCACGTGGTGACTGTGCAGGAGCGTCCTGCTCCGCTACCCCAGGCCCTTCCGGTGTCTGCTCTGCTCCGTGACCTGCAGGTGCAGGGTCCAGTTCCAGAGGGCGGGCTCCCCCGAGACCCAGCAATGGTTCTGTTGAACTTTGGACCCCTCATCTCTCCGAATCAACAAAGGAGAGACTGACTGCTGGCCGGAGAGCGGCACGCACCAGGGGACACGCTCACAGTGCAGCGCAGGGCAGCGGAGTGAGGGTCTGGGTACAGAGACCTGGGCCCCTCCTGGTGCTCCCCGTCCTGCCTAGTGCAGCCCATGATGGCCCAGACCCTTCGGGAATGGACCAGGCAAAGAGCCACAGCAGCCCAGGCTTGGCGAGGGCAGGGGGACAGCCGGTGGGAGTAAACACCAGCTCTGACCGCGAGACCAGGTGCAGGCCGGGGACAGCCCTGTGGATGTGCTCACCCTGTTTGGTCAGGAGCATGTTTGTCCAGCAGCCCCCATGTCTGTAGGGTAGCTTTCTGTGGTGTCGGTCCCCGCGGCCAAGCGTGGCCCAGAGACAAGTGAGCACAGTACAGAATGGCAGAGAGCGAGCGGGCGAGCATGTCCTGGAACTGCCGTGGCTACCCCTGTGCGCGCTCTGCTCTGTCAGCGTTTCAGGAAGGGGGCAAGATTGGCCGTAGTTACCAGATTGCTCTCCTGTCCTTTCTTCGTCGCCTGGCACACGACCATCGATGGCAGCTAGCGCCCACAGCGGTGTTGCGGTCAAGGCTGCAGGCGACCGTCACGGGGCTCTGCGCCCTGAGAGGTGGCGTCCCCTGCATGGTGCTGGTGCTGCGGGCGGGAGGGGTCCTCGTGGCCATCATCTTTGGTGGCTGAGTGAGGCTTGGGCAGCTGCAGGCAGGTGCTGAGCTGCCAGGGCTGATGGTGGGGCCGGCGTGTGGGTCAGCCGGTGAGGCCACGGCCAGCAGCAAACCGATAGGGCTCTTCTCTAGCTGTAGCCACGACGGCGGCCACTGCGGTTAGAGCCGGCGGTGCCCACCTGTAGTTTCGGCCACCTGACCGACCTGGAGGCCTGCTTCCCCTTCCAGAGCCCTTACAAGCCGGGGCTTCCCGCTAAAGAAAGCCCTGCCCACAGCAGCCTCAGCCTGGCCGTCCTGCAGCCCTCTGTGACAGCGAGCCAGTCCTTGCACAGCGCTGCGGGCTGGTGTCCCCTCTGGTGGCAGCTCTCCATGGACCTTGCCTGACACAGACCTGGTACTGGAGAAACGCAAAGTGGCTGCGATCGGGGACCCGTGGCCAGGAGGGAAGGACACTGCACTCCCTTCACACCCGAGAGCCCGTCCTGCCCCGCAAAGCCGGGCACTGAGTCTCACAGCGGCGGGCAGAGGTGCCCACGCCTGCCAGGGGTGAGGCAGCCGACCTGCCGGAGCTTGAACTGGCCTCAGGACAGCGGACATTCGGTGAGCGATGGTTGCCATGGCACTGGCACTCGGTGAATGACCAAACTTGGCCTGTACGCACCGATGGCCTCAGACCAAGGCTGGGAGCCTGGCGAGCCTGCAGTGGTGGAAAACCTCCCCAGGCCCTGAGTCCCCGCAGGTGAGCCCGGGGCTCGGGGAGGGACGGGCTAAGCACGGCGGCTTCCCAGGGAGCCCCTCCTGCTCCCAGGGGCCAGGACGCACCCAGGCCCTCCCGAAGCACCTCCTGTAAACCACGAGCGCCTTGGTTTCCAGAAGTTCCAGAAGGGCTGCATTTGAACACAGAGCTGTGTGCAGATGCATGCGCCCGGCCTCTGGAAACAGTTTCATAAAGAGACTTCGGAAAGTTTGTGGGAAAAATAATTCGAGTCTGAGTTTATTTTGGCGTGACACGCTCTGAAATCCACGTGTAGGTTTTCGTGTCTGTGACCTGTTCACAGCCAGCTCGTATGCGTTCATCACGTCCCCCAGCCCCAGGGGAGATGTTGAGAAATCGTCTATTCACAGAGGGGGCATGATTCACTCGGGGCGCTCCCCACAAAGTTCAAACCCCCCAGATCTTTGCATGGTTCCTCTATGGTCTCCACTGGAGAGCACCAAAGTTGGCAAGCAGCTTCAGAATTTCATGGGCACGGGAATCTCAGACTCAGTGGCCCTGGCTGTGCGGGCCATCACGGCGGGTCCTCAGCACCCAGCTCTCATCTGGAGCCAGCCCGGTGGAGGGCAGAGACACGGGGACGGGGAGCCCGTAGTGCTGGGCGGGGACACGGGGACGGGCAGCCCGTGGTGCTGGGTGGGGACACGGGGGACGGGGAGCCCGTGGTGCTGGGCGGGGACACGGGGACGGGGAGCCCACGGTGCAGGGCAGAGACACGGGGACGGGGAGCCCGTGGTGCTGGGCGGGGACACGGGGGACGGGGAGCCCACGGTGGTGGGCGGGGACACGGGGACGGGGAGCCCACGGTGCTGGGCGGGGACACGGGGACGGGGAGCCCACGGTGGTGGGTGGGGACACGGGGGACGGGGAGCCCGTGGTGGTGGGCGGGGACACGGGGGACGGGGAGCCCGTGGTGGTGGGCGGGGACACGGGGGACGGGGAGCCCACGGTGCTGGGCGGGGACACGGGGGACGGGGAGCCCACGGTGGTGGGCGGGGACACGGGGGACGGGGAGCCCGTGGTGGTGGGCGGGGACACGGGGGACGGGGAGCCCGTGGTGCTGGGCGGGTACACGGGGGACGGGGAGCCCGTGGTGCTGGGCGGGGACACGGGGGACGGGGAGCCCGTGGTGCTGGGCGGGGACACGGGGACGGGGAGCCCACGGTGCTGGGCGGGGACACGGGGACGGGGAGCCCACGGTGCAGGGCAGAGACAGGGGGACGGGGAGCCCGTGGTGCTGGGCGGGGACACGGGGGACGGGGAGCCCACGGTGCAGGGCAGAGACATGGGGATGGGGAGCCCGTGGTGCTGGGCGGGGACACGGGGGACGGGGAGCCCGTGGTGCTGGGCGGGGACACGGGGGACGGGGAGCCCACGGTGCTGGGCAGGGACACGGGGACGGGGAGCCCATCATAGGAACACTGCCTTATCTCGCCGAGTCCTAACAGACCTCCCTCACAGACAGAGGAATCTGTCCCAGGTCACATGGCAGGCCATGGGTCTGCGATCTGAAACCAGGTCTCTCAGATTCCAGAGATTATAGGCTTTGGATTTGAGAGGTGAAAGTCCAAACTTCTCGGTCCTGGGGGACTTACCACAGAGAGCAGGCAGTGTGACCAGGGCCTGAGAGGGCCCCCCGCCCACCGGGCACTCCGAGCGCTCCCCAGCTGTGGGACACGAGGGCGCAGACGGGCTAGTGCGGATTCCGGGCGTTTCTGCGAGGCTTGCCCGAGCTCTTTTAGAAGGCTGGGGCGTCACCCTTATCTTCCCAGGCTGCAGCGATCGAGGTCTTTCATCACCTCCTCTGTTGATGCGGCTGGACAGAACCTGGCGCCTGGTTGCTCCCCTGGGGGGGGTTGGGGGGTGCTGGCTCATTTCCCTCCCCTCCACGCCCACGTCTTCAGGACAAGCACACAGCACCCACTTCTCCCACACAGCCACATGGGGACAATTAGGGACTGACAAGTCCCAGTCCCAGCTTCCACTGAGCTACGGGCGAGCCCCTCGACGGCTCAAGACCTTGAGGCCCTCCCTGTCTGTAAAAGGGGGCGCTGCACGCGGGTGCCAGGCAGGCCTGCTCTCCCGCAGCTGCAGGCCGGCGGGCATTTTCATAGTGCAAAATGCCACTGAAAACCCACGTGCCAGGTAGCAGATGGCGTAGCGCTTACAACGCTGGACTCCCATGGTGGTTCACGGTTCAAGTCTAGGACCCAGTGGCTTGAAAATCACTCCTGGTGTGCATGCGTGTGTGCCTAAGGGGGAGAGTGGAAGAGAAGGGACTGCAGCATGTCATCTCCCCTGGGGGTGGGGTTCCACTCTCCTCCTCACTGTCTCTATCTATCTCACCAGGGAGTTCACAAGCCCCTAAGGGGGAGAATGGAAGAGAAGGGACTGCAGCATGTCATCTCTCCTGGGAGTGGGGGTTTCTCACTTTCCTTCTCACTGTCTCTATCTATCTCACCAGGGAGTTCACAAGCCCCTAAGGCAAAAACCTCTAAAAAGAAACAAACAAAAACCCACATGTCTGGCTTTGTCTTCATTTATCTATATTTTTTGGAGAGGTTTTTGCTATAGGGTGTGTGCACTCACCAGAAAGACAGAGAGAGACAGAGAGACAGAAAAGTGAGAAATCACCACCCAGGGGGGATGGTCACGCCGCAATCCCTTCTCCTCCATTCTCCTCTCAGGATCTTGGGCATGGACGCACACGCACCCGGCGTGAGTTTAAGCCACTGGGTCTGGGACTCGAGCCACAGTCGACTACATGGGAGTTTGACGACGTAGCCATTACACCAGCCGCTGGTCCCTCTGGCTTTGTCTTTACAACACAAGAAGCTCAGGGTGCCGGTCTCGGTCTGGCTGCACAGCTTCTCCTTCATGCTCTCCCCCAGTGGCCGGCCAGGCCCCTCGGTCTGTGTGGACTCCCCAGGCATCTCTGCAGGAGGTGCTCGGCCAGACCCCCGCCCCACCGCTCTGCTCCTGACCCTGGCGTTAGCACACGGGCCGTCGGTCTCCTGCTGGAGAAGGCCCCCTTGGCCTCAGAAAGTCGAGCTGCTCAGGCCTGGCAGACATGAGCGACCCCCGACCCAGAGAAAACTGCGCCATCTCTCCCAAAGAGCTCCGCCTTGGTGTCTGTGCAGCTGGACATAGGTGGAGACCAGGAGTTCCTGGGCAGCCATCATTCCCAGACTCCACGTTCCTCCCCGCCTCTACCCCTGCCCCTCGGCCAGGCACTCTGGCAGAACTCGGTCCCCGCTGGGCAGGGCGACTGCTCGGCTCCCGGCCTGTGCGTCCCAATGGCTCTGGGCTGCGCGGGGTGCCGACAGTGCTGCCTGGGCCGCCCTCCTATGGAGCCACCAGACCTCCATGAGATCACGTCCTCCTCCCTCTCCCTCCGTCCCGCCTTCTTTCCGGGACACGGACACCGGTCCACACAATACACAGCATATTAAGAAGTGTTTGAAAGTAAGAATTTGTGGTCTCCTTATTGAAACATTATGTCAATTAAAGCCAGCCTTTCGCACAGTTTCGGTGCAGTTTAAAGCTTCCGATTGGTAAACAGGCACAGCTGATGCAGTTCTGAATACATTATTTATTTTGTTTAAAAATGTATAACCTGCCCATCAATAATGTACCCACTGGAAAGCGCCCGCTCACTTCCATCCACGCACCAGATCCGATGACACCCTTGCTCCCCACTGCATGCTCTGTAACCGATCCGCTCCCAGAATCCACCCTGAGCCATGCGGCCGAGCCGCCTGGGGTGGCCAGGCCTGGCGTCTCCCTGTGCCTGTCACTCACCCAAGACAGCGGCGGCTTCTCAGGGATCGCAGAGGGACCCCAGCCTCGTTTGTGCAGCACTAAACATAAGAGAATTGCCTCTGGAGCGCCAAGCCGTCTGCAGAGGGGTGACGGCACGTGGGGGGACCACACCGGGTGTTCTCGGGAGCCCTGCCTGGGCGGGGAGTGTGCCACCAAGCCAGGCTGGAGCCGGACGGCGAGAGAAATGCACCCAGAAGCCTTAGCTCTCCCACCTACACAGACGTTTTATTAAGATTCATTTCAACGTGCTCTTCTCTAGCCTGGTCCCTCGGGGCTGCAGTCAGGTTTGCTCGCGAGCCCCGCCATCCTACCCCATGAGAGTCCTTCCCCTGGGACTGAGGAGAGGTGAGTCCACGTCCCGCAGTCACCTGGTCACCGGCTGTCAGAGCACGCCCACTCCGGGCGAGGCAGCGTCCCTGAGCAGGGGGCTCAACCACGTGGGAGCTGCCGAGGATGCGGGTCGTGCGTGGAGAGAGAGTGAACGTGGGGTCTGGGCAGCTCCCAGAGGCATCTGGACGACTGAAATGCACATGGAGCCACGTTTTGTGTATGTGCGAGTTTCTGGGAGAAGGGTCTGGAGCTGTCAGAATTCGGAGCTGCGGTCCCAGAAGGAAGAGCCACACACGTGCACGTCCCCTGGGCTGATGCAGGAGACCACGTGGTGGTGACGCAGAACCCCAGGCTCCGTGGCTGTGCATGGCCACGAGATGGGGCCCCACACAGAAGGGCCTCGGTTGTGTCCAGAGCTGTCTGTGGACACCGGGCACTGGTCCTGCCTGTCATCCCGGCTGGCTGAGGCAGGGTGGGCCAAGGTGCAGAGCTGGCACCTGCTCTCTATCTCAGAGAAATAGACACATAAACCTTTTAAAAGATGCAGAAGATTTATATTCTTAATTCTAAAATCATTTTAAAGTGCCTCTGAAAGCTCATTCAATAAGGAGCAGAGGAGAGTCCTCCCGTGAGCAGTCCGCAAGTGGAGGTTTACCCCAAATCGCCTCATAGTTCAAGAACTTTGAAGAAAAAGAAAATCTCGTAACTCAACTGAAAAGGATCCCAGAGAGGGCCATGTGACGCACTCTTCCATGGACTTTGGGAGCCCCGGCTGGCTGAAGTTTCCCTTTCCTTTCCACTTGAAACCTCATCCCCACTGCCTGACAGTCTCCACCTCCCAGACCCCGAGTTCCTGTGAGGAGCTACACACTTTTCAGCGTGTAATGAAATGCCACTACTTGGGCGGCCTGTGAAATCAGTCTTGGCATCTTTTTACTAGAAATGCGAAACATCTTCTGGTGATATGCAAGCCTGATGCCCTCAGGGAGGAGGCAGCCTGCCGGCTGAGCCCTGCCGTGCTGGTGCTCCCTCCTGGCCTGGTGTCGAGGCTCGGTTGGACGGCACCAGCGAGGGCTGCTCGCTCTCCTCCCCACGGTCATCACGTGCCACTTTTCTCCGGGGCAAGGAGCTAATTTTCCATCTCTATCGAGGTCCTTCTGTTGCAAACCAGGCAACAGGTGTAGCCAGAACCCGTTCTGTCCCTTGCAGAGGCCTTGGAGGGAGCTGGGGCTTCCCCCTCCTGCTCGGCTGCTCCCCACGCCAACTCCTTTTCTGGAAGTGCTTTGACAGGACTGGGCGTTCACGGGCCTCCTGTCGTCCAGCCCCTCAATTCCAAGGGAGTCACAGAACCTGTTCAACTACTCAGGCTGCACTTCCGGTTCTCAGGAGTGATTATATAGACCCGCTGGCTCCTCAGAGACCTTGGCGTTAAGTAACAATTCAGAAAGCTCCCGTAAGCCCCTTCACCCCAACCAGGACGCCCTCCACTCGCGCCTCCGTTCTGGGCTCTGCTCTGAGCCCCTCAGTGAGATAATGAGCTGCACGGCGTCCCAGCGCTATTGCTGACCGCTTCTCCTCCTTCCTACTGCACCTGCAGCTGTGGGTGGGCGGGGCCGGGGCGGTGAGTGGGGAACGTGGCCAGCCGCGGCCCAGGAAGCGGGAAGCTGGCCGGGGCCTCTGAGGCTTACTGCCTGCAGGACTCTTTGCAGCCCTACTCTTCGGAGTCTGGAGGGACTTGAAGAGGAAGAGAGGGCCAACTCCCCTAAGAGGCACAACCCCGAACTTCTTGAGGCTGGAAGTCTCCCCAACCCAGTGCTTCCTCCCTGGGACCCACGAAATTTTCTAACAGACAGAGCCAGCCGGAGTCTGGGGCTCCCTCTGCAAGCCTGTCAGGCTGGGGTAGTCCTGCCGTGACCCTGCCCTCTGCACTGACCACGCCTCCTTCCCACTGCAGCCACCATGCCACTGGCCCAGCAGCCCGAGGAGGTGCACCCGGCCACCAGAGCCTTGTAGGACGCAGGTGTCAGGCCCACCCAGGCCCCACACCCAGCGCCGTTCCTGACACCTGGCCGGCCTAGTCCTGGCACCGCCCCGGCTCGCTGGGGCAGAAGGCCAGCCTCAGTTCTCTGCAAGCTTCACTGCTGGATAAACAGTAGAACTCCCCCTCTAAACGCCAGTTAGGAAAATACAAACCCAGTCCAAACCCGCCTCGAGAATTAACCACGGGGGAACCGAGTGGCGGTGGCGAGTGCTCTCGCCTGGGCGTCGGCAAGTCCCAGGGACAGCGACTTGTCACAAAGCACGGTGACTGGCTAGCCTCCCAGCCTCGGCCACAACGTGGCCAGGTCAAAGAGGGCAGGGGTCACGCAGCCACACACCGGCCGCCTCCACACCGCGCTTCGTACTTGCGGTACAAAACGCTGAGCTTTTAAAGTGACTTCAGGGCTTTTATTCATTTTTAATTTTCTTACAGCTTGAAAGCAAACTCAGATATGTATTCACACACCTTTCCCTTTAAAGAGTGCTGAAATGCTGCAGATAACTAGAACTTCGTAGTTGGGGTCAGCCCTCAGAGCACCACAGAGCTGCTGGTGGAGCGTGTCATTGATGAGCCGCGGGGGCGGGACCTGACCTTTCTGTGCCTGATGTGTGTCTGGAGTGAGTGGGGGGAAGCTAGTCCGGAGGGCCGCTGCAGACACCGAGCCAGCCGGCACATGGGAGCCCCATCGCACTCAGGCACGGCACTCCTGTTACCGTCTCCCCTTAGCTCGGCCTGCATGGGAGAAACAGACAGACGTGCTGGAACTCGTCGAAGGGATTGTGGACTTGTGAGGGAGAAACGGGGTGGCATGCACCTTGGCAATGTGGCAAATTCAAGGCCCATAGCAGACGGGAAGAAATAAAGTTTACTTGATAGATAAGTTTTACCTCCGAGCCAGCCCTCTGTGAGCCCTGGGTCCGCTCCAGAACTGCAGGGACAATTGCGGGACTCAATGGAGGGCTCCTCTGCGACCGGGAAAACCACTTTCTGAATGCCCTGGGTCATGGGGAATGAACGGGGACACCATCACCCACCTGCATTTCTACCCCAGGCCACACACCTGACGCCCACAGGGCCAGGCAGCACGGTGCAGTGGGACCACGCCCACCAGCCATTGGCCTCACGCTCCTTGGCCTCACGCTCGGAGGCCTCAGGAGGGATGTGCTGCTAGGACACCCGGAAATCTCAGCACACAGCGCCCCAGGGCCCTCGCCAGCCCCGTGTCTCGGCAGGCCTGGGGCGGCCATGGGCGTCCTGAGGGCAGGAGTGGCCCAGCAAGCTGGTCACACATCGATCAAGTCAGGAGTCCCTTAATTGCGTCACAGTGGTGTGTGCACTCAGAGAGGACCCGGGCGTGGTCACACTGTGGTCCTCTCCTCCATCTCCCCTTCCTGTCAGGCTCTGCCACATGCACATGCATGCTACACACGTGCCTAGCATGTTGAGCAAGCCGCCGCGGTGGGATCCGAACCTCAGCCAGCCGTGTGGGACCCAGCTTTCCATCGGCGCTGGCTTAGCTCCTGCGTTACGGGGCGGCCTGTTACTTTTATTTACTTGTTGGTTCGTTTGTTTTCCCAATGTTTACCCGAGGAAGCGTGTGCTCACCCAAGAGAGAGTGACAAAGAGAGGGGAGTGTGGGACAGTGCCCCTCGGGGATGGTCAGGCCACAGCCCCGTCTCCTCCATCCCTCCCCCTCCGGGACCCTGGGCCACCTACACTCGCTCCTGGTCTGTCCCTGAAACCACCGCCAGGTGTAAAGCTGAACCATGCAGCTGGCCAGCGGGACCCAGCCGCTCCCACCACACGGACAGCTAACCCCTTGCTTTGTTTTCAACTGAGTGTTCCAGCTGTCTGGCATTGGATAAAAATGCTGGGCAGACGGGCAGCGTGAGATGCAGACAAGGTCCTTCCCCTGTGAGACCCTGCTCCCCTGGGCCGACATGGCCCAACAACTGAAGGGCACCGCCGGCCACAGTCCCCCAGTCCACAGAGCCTGGGCCCGGAGAGACTTGAGAGTGAACACAGCATGGCACGGTCACTCAGACCCAGCAGACGGGGCCCTGACCAGTCGGGACCCTGCAGGCCGTCCCTCGTCTGCAGACACCGTGGAGCCGCAGTGAGTCACGCTCATCGAGGGCACACAGGCAGGCTATCTACAGCCCGTGACGCCGGGCAGCTGCCGTGCTGCGGCACCTGCAGGCAGGGATGGAGTCTGACTGGCGGCATCAGAGGGAGCTGGCCTCGGGGCTGGGCTTCAGGGGCATGGACGCTCAGGGTAGACTCGCCTGTGTTCAGCGCTGCGGCCTCTGTGTGCGCACCGCGGAGGTGACACCTAAAGGTGTGCGCAGGGAGGGCCTCGCCCGCCCCGGCCCACCACTGCTGCAGCCTCATTGGCAAACGCTGGCCTCAGATCCGTGGCTGCCGTTCCGCCCGTGTGCAGGCGGGCAGGAGCTTACAGACACCCCTGCCCACCCCAGCTTGTTCTAGTCCGCTCCGTACCGAGAGCTTCCACACCACTCAGTCCTTCCCGTCCTCGTCCTCAGACCCTGGGCGCTCCCACACCTCGGCCATGGCCCTGTTGCCTGCTGTGTGTGGTGGGGCCTGCCAGCCAGCGGAGCAGGGCCAGACGGTGGGCGGGTAGGGGCGGCACTGGCCCCCCACAGCTGTTCCACCTCTCTGCCAGCGGTGTGCAAGTCACCTCCATAAGTGTGCTCGCGGCCTGAGGATGCCTGCAGGCCTCATGGGGTGCTGTGGAATTCCAAGCCCATTTCAGCCGCTTTTCTCTTACTGGGAATGACAAATCCCTTAAATGCAAGTTATTAGGAAAAACTCATTAGGCATTCAGTGCAATATCTGCCTAAATGTTCCACATCGACTTTAGAAGGTTGGTGATGAGACAGGTAAACAGCCCCTTCCTAACTCTGGGCGGTTTCCTCTCTGATAAAAATGAAGCTTGTGGGGACAAGAAGCCCCGTGGTGCCCAGGGATTGCCTCCTTGCTCCGTGGAGCTGAGCCCTGAGCCGAGCCCTGAGCCGAGCCCTGAGCCGAGCCCCGAGCCGAGCCCTAAGCCGAGCCTAAGCCCCATGGAGCCGATCCTGAGCCGAGCCTTGAGCCGAGCCCTGAGCCGAGCCCTGAGCCAAGCCCTGAGCCCCATGGAGCTGAGCCCTGAGCCGAGCCCTGAGCCGAGCCCTGAGCCGAGCCCTGAGCCCCGTGGAGCTGAGCCCTGAGCGGAGCCCTGAGCCCCGTGGAGCTGAGCCCTGAGTGGAGCCCTGAGCCCCGTGGAGCCGAGCCCTGAACCGAGCCCTGAGCCCTGTGGAGCTGAGCCCTGAGCTGAGCCCTGTAGAGCTGCATTCAGCCTCATTTTTTTTTTTCGGGACTTGATCTGCCTTAGGCTTCCACAAAAGTGCTTCTCACAAAGACGTAGCTAAAGGCCAAAGACAGAGCAGAAACGTGCCAGTGGTCTGCTTCCTGGGCGGTCGCTGCGGTCCCCACACGCTGTCGGGACTCTGAAGACGGCGCCCCCGCCAGTGAGCACTCAGGATCGCGCGGTCCTAAGCAGCAGTGGCAGTGCCGGGCGTGGCCCCTGCTGCACACACCCGCCCACTCGCTTCCCTTCCACACATGGGCAGTGTTCCCAGGCTCTTGTGTGCGTGGCTGCGAGACACCTGGCGTGAGCACACGTGCGTCCTCCGGAGGGCACCGGCTCACAAGGCGAGACCCCGCTGCCTTCTCGCATCCGTGCTCGGGTCCCGATTTGCCAGTTTTGGTTCCAGAATGAGAGCGGTGCAAACCCAAAGAACTCACAGGTGACCCGAGGGACACGAGAGCAAGCGAGATCAGCCTGTGGCTGTGGTGGCGCCTGCTGTCCCGGTGCCAGCGCACACCGCGTGCCCGGAGCGCTCTGGCCGTCGGCACGCTCACTCCCTTCATCCTTAGGACAGCCCACTGTGGCGTCCATCCGCTCTTCCCGGCTGAGCGGGCAGAACCGAGGCATGGCGGGGAGTGCCGATAACGCGAGCTCACGCCGTCGCCTGTCCACTAAGTCATTTTAAGTCAGGTTCCATTTTACAGCCTTACACATTCCATTTTATGTTCACACCTCTGGATGACAAGGACCAGAATTGCCCACTTCTCAGCAGTGGAGGGGCAGCAAGGGTGCGCCCCTGGCCCGAGAGCCAGTAAAGGCCACTCAGGCCAGGGGTCAGACCTAGCCCTGGGGCCCCGCAAGGTGGCTGACCGCGACTCGGACTGCGGGGGGACGCGGCCATCCGGGCTGAGCACAGAAACTGCCGTCCCTGCCGTCCTACCTGGTGGCCTCGGCATCGAGTGGAGTCCCAACTATGCCAAGAGCCGTGCAGGGCCCGCTCGCCAGCACCGCTGCCTTTGCAGGCGGGCTCCCGCCACGGTCGTGGTGGAAGGCGCCCCATGGCATCAGGGAACGCAGTTCCCATGGGCTGTGGGGTAACCCGAAGGGCAGACTCCTTCCAGCCTCCCTCGTGCAGGTGGTGTGGCCGCAGGTGAGTTACCGCTCCATAACTCTCACTTCTGGCTAGGCTGTGAGGGCCTGTGCCCCTTGGAGGGCGCCCTCCTGGCAGGCATCGCCCGGGTGCAGCCTGCGGAGGGTGACTTCCGTGGCCGCTAACTAGCTGGTCAGAAGCCCACTTCACCATCGCTCCAGCAGAGCGGAAAGCGGTGTGGCTCCTCCGGTAGGCTTTGAACTCTGGCAGAACTCCGGGATGGTTTTTGTTCGGTACCACAGGTTTTGACTCCTGTATTAGTTACCTCGAATGTAGTCATCTTCAAAGAGCTTCGCTAGCTCGGGATATTTGAATTAAACATAACATCGGTCTCTTGGAGAAAATCTCGTATTCCAGGTTCTCCCCTCCAGGCTTGAAGACTCTACAGTGGCTCTCAGAACCAAAACCTAGATTTAAAAATAAACCTTGGCCCCATTAGGAAGAATAATTTGTGCATGAAGACAGAGCCAAACTAAACCAGAATTTTTTTCACTGGGCTCATTGCTTTACCGGAAGGACTTTGGGGTAACCGTAGAGTCTGAGCCTCAGCAATGCCTCAGCAGGCACGGAGAGTCCACGTCTCTAAACCACACCCCCCAGTTTGCTTCCCGCTGACCTGCCAGACCCACAGCAGTCATTAGTCTTTGTCACAATGGCCCTGCACCTGCTGTCTTTCCCTTCCCATCCGAGGCAGAGTTTGGGGGTGTAGGGATGTGTCCTACAGGGCAGTTTCAGAGCTCAGCTGTGGGTCAGAAAGGATCCCGCCTGGGCACCGACCCCGGGAAGCAGCCTGAGCCAGGAGCGACTTGAAACCCTCCCCGAATCCGACTTCGAAGTGGATCTGACTTCACCGTTGTTCACCAGGGCGCGATCAGCCCTGTTTCCCCTCCCCATCACACCCGGCGAGCTCTGGGTGACGTGCGAGCTGCCTGGCCAGCAGGTGACCGGCTTGAGTCTACATTTCGCAGGTGTGGCCTAGCGTTGGAAGCACAGAAGTTGTCACCTAGCGTTGACAGCGCGGAGAAGTTGTCACCTACTCATTGGTTGCATGAGGATCAACCTACCAGTCACACACACAGCAATCGGAAATCCTTTGAACGCTACCTTCTCATGCCTACCAGCTGGGAGCTGGCTTGCTCGGTGGCTGAGAAAGGTCACGTGCCAACCCAGGCCACGCATGAGGCTGTCCGTGTAGCCCAGCTTGTGCCTCCAGCATGCTAGCCCACGCCCCATGAGAAGTGGGCAAAAGCGAGGCCTATCGGCTCATTCAGCTCAAGCTCTGTGGAAGCAGGTGGGCGCTGCCATCGCATGGCCCAGCCACCCAGCACCTCGGGAACACCAGGTGGGCGCGGCCGCCGCGTCGTCTAGCTGCCCAGCACCTCGGGAACAACGCTGCCTTCCGACGGTGCAGTCATGGTGCCGAGGCATGCCATGCTGTGGCCACGGCGTCCGGCAGGCATTCCGTGTTACCCCTCACGTTTGTTGGCCACTGAGCCGTGTTCTTCCGCCTGCATTGGACGGCCTTGCCCTGGTTGGCCGCAGGCTGCGAGGATGTAACCAGCTGGAGCGCTTTGATCCTGGGAGGCTCTCTCAGGGTGGGTGGGACTTGAGGAGGCTGGGGGTCTCCCCCTGCCGGGCCTTCCTTTCAAGACTGGGGGTCCAAAGATGCCAGCAGCACTGGAGAGAGCCTGAAGGCGGTCGGCTCCCCTGCAGCCCAGCCGTCTCTCTTCCCTGGAAAGATCTGATCTGGCTGGTACGTGTGTCACTGCCACTCGGGTTTCCCAGCAAGTCCCTCCAGATAGACGGCTTCCCTGGTGAGCAGACGGCACATCTGTCTGGGCACTAGCCCCGGGCCGGGCTAAACCGGGCCGGAGGGCTGGCCCCGAGTGCAGAAAGATGGTCGAGCCCCTCCCTGGCCACGGCCCACAAAGCTCCCTTGGCCTTGCGTCGGAGGCCTCTCAGTCAACGGGCCACGTGGGTCAGTGCTGGGGGAACGCATCAGCGCCCACGTGCCACGCGTGCTCCTGAAGCGTCCGCTGTGTGGAGGCCTGAAGCCGAGTCGCGTCCATGTCTTATTTAAGCAATCTGAGAACGCGCACTCTCATCGCGACTACGGTTCTTCTCTTCCTGGTTAAATCGTCATTCCATACATTAGCACGTGGATGTATCGAGAACGACGCCAAGGGAGATTCTGTTACTGCCATTTTCTGTAAAATGGTCTTATTTTTCAGAGATGATATCTCACTACTCAATTTCCCTCCATGATAATCATACAACATGCCAAGATTTTATTTCGTTTTGTACAGGGATCAAGTTTGATAAACGAGATGAACGAGCACGTGTAGCCGGAGAAATACAAAGCCAGAGGCTCCCCAGCACACGGGCCGAGCTGTGAGCAGCAGGCCAGGAGCGGCGTCCCGCGTGGTGCGGTGCTGGGACTCACTGGGGCGCACGTCCCTCTGCTTCGCGGAAACGCTTACCCTACGACAGCGTCAGTCTCTTCACCTGATACTCGCACCAGAGGACCCCACACACGCAGCGGGTCTCACGTCACCCTGCGCCGAGACCACGGTGAGCTGCCTGGTGATGGAGAAGGGGAGAAGGAAGAGAAAGAGGGGGAAGGGTGCCTCCACCCTGCACCAGCCGACACGGCCGCTGAGACCAGCCAGTGCCAGGAGGAAGTTCTCGTGACCACGGTCCCAGACGGAGCTCGGCAGCAGCCCTGATGGAGAGAAAGGGCCTAGCGGAGAGGAGGCAGAACCTCGAAGGACAGACTTCAGAGCCAAGGGCTCCCGCTCAGCTCCCTCAGTCCTTGCCCTCGTCTGCCCTCCAGGCTCCAGAGAAGCGATCCGAAGCCTAGCACAGTCCGAGAACTGCCCGGCAGGACTACCCAGTGGGCAGTGAGCTGCCACTGCACTTGTTCCCGAGAAGCCCTAGTGTGGGCAGGGGTTGGCCACGCCTGTCCCGCTGACTTGGGACCGCTGATTCTGTGCCCTCCCCAGAAGAAAGACTTGTCGCTGGGTCAGGGCAGCAGTGTGCAGGGCAGGGGGCACCAGCTTAGCACTTCCAGATGCCACCCTGGAGGTGGGGACTGTGCTTCCCTGGGGGTGACCCAGAGGCCTACGGCCATCATCCCTGGAGGTCTCTCCTCACTTGCCTCCCTCCGCAGGACCTGAAGGGTCACCTTCTTCCTCCTGGGTGTATCGCATGGTTTGAGTGTGTCTGAAGCTTGGGTGTTAGGAACTGAACCAGTGTGGTAGGAAGAGGTGGACCAGGTGGGCCCTTTGAGAAGTAGTGAGGTTGCAGTCTCTCACGGTGGGCTAGCACAGGAGAGGCTTTGGGAGAGTGGCCCCGGCCATCTGTGACACAGTAACAAGACCCTCACCGGAGGCGGAGGCCAGAAGCATGCCAGGACTTCCCAGCCTCCAGAACGTGAGAAAGAAATGTCCTCCCTGTATAAGTGACCCAGCCTGCAGTGTGTGGGTACGGCCCTGGAGCACACTGAGAACGGCCCTCCAGGACTCGGGCCGGGCCTGGCGTCCAGCTGTGTTCTCCTGTGGTCAGAGCACGGTCCCCACAGAGGCCCCTCCATGTCTGCTTTTCTCCACTTCGGCTCTCACGGCTGGGCGTTGAGTACGGCTCCCCTCGACGTCCCGCGTCCCGTTCGCCTGAAGACGCTCACGTGACGCCCAGCACTGGCTCCTCTCACTCACGCACCAGCTCGGGGGCTCTCTTGGCCTCTGTCCACCCTTCTCTCCCCCAGATGTCTGTCTGTGCAGCATTCTGGAGCCCTTCCTTCTTGGCGTGGCCCTGGCCTGCTGCGATGTCCTGCTCAAGCCCGTCCCTCCTGTCTTTGGGCCCTGTCGGCACCTCCGTTTCCTGCTGAGCCCTTCTGCCCCAGCCCCACCCACGGGCCTGAGGTTTCTCACCACTTCTTTCACAAGCTGTCCACCCCCACCCCAACTGCCAGGACAGGAGCCACGCCCCGGCTTGGAATGCAAGGCTTCTGAGCCTTAGCTCTCTTCTGCCGGTCCAGTCCTGCAAGCATGTCAGCAGTTCAGAGAAGCTCTCCCTGCTCCACAGCCACCTACGCCATCAGTGCCCAGGGAGTCCAGCCCTCAGCCCCACCCTAGTCCACTGGGGGACGCCCTGTTCTCACCAGCCTAAAGTCCTGCCCACCGTCACCTTCACCGAGGACCTGGGACCCCCAGGCCAGCACGGCCTCCCTCCTGACTGCTCCCTGAGGTTCCACATGGAGCTGGCATTCCTCATGGGCACATGCTCCACGCGTGCCGGTGGGAATGTTCTCAGACCTGCCCTGTAAATCCTCAGAAACTGGACGGCTCGGCCCAGTGGACTTAGGCTCTTACCACCATGGGTAAGTCAAAATGGTAAAGGACATGCAGCAAAACAAGTTGATACATAAACTAGCATAGATGGGAACATGAAACACATCCCTGTTTTCTAAGGTCTGTTACACACAGGCCTACAGATGACAGTTCCTGAGATGGCTGAACCACAGCACAGAGTGTTTACGGTCACTCTAGTCATCTCCAAGTGCTCCATCAACACCTGAGAATGGGGTCGTGAGTGTGGGTTAGCGTAGCCCTTCCTGGAAGGCCCTGGGTAAGACGCCGCTCCACGCGGGCCCAGAACCTCCCGGCCTCTCCAGCAGCTTCCCGCTCTGTGGCCGAGAGGAGACCTGAATGCCGATGCTCTAGCACCACTGAGCCTGCGCGTGCTGCAGAAAGCTGGGCAGGCCTTTCTGCTTTTTAGGGGTTTCCATAGGGCCACGCGCTGGCTGGAGAGAGAAGAGAGGAGAGTGAGGAATCACCTCCCAGGGGTGGCCACACCACAGTCCCTTCTCCCCCATTCTTTTCTTGGGATTTGTGGTGCACACACACGTGCCCAGCATGAGACTTAAGCTGCCAGATCCAGGACTAGAACCACAGTCGACTAAGTGGGAGTCCAGCATCATAATCATTACTCCATTTCCTGGTCCCTGCTTGGCTAAATTTTCTTTAGCCAGACGCCACAAATGCCATTTGACTTAGTCTTTTAATTAAAAATATTTTAGAACTCTAACACTTTATTGTATGATTCTTCACTCTGTTGTCAGACAACTCGTTAATTGCATGTAGTAGACCTGACGGGGCAGGGGCTTTCCCCTCGGCATAGCTACTTCGTGGTTTGTGTTGAATGTGTGCCTCGTTTCGTGTCTCGCAGACCCTCTCCTACTTTTCCTCCATAGTTTCCTTTACCTGCTCTCACGTGCTCCTTCGTTTAAGAACGATTTATCACGCACCGCAGCCCGAGGCTGCTCCTGGAACACCGTGACCAAGGTCCACAGCAGCCTCTGCCCTTCGTGGGCCTAGCACAGAGGGAGGAGGATGGTAATGCTACAGCAGGGCAGGGGTGTGCGAAGCATTAGGGGTGGTAAGTGCTTTCAAAAATGAAACCCCCGAAAGCAAACAAAACCTCACAAAGCTAGACCGGGAAAGAAATCCCTGGTATTTGGATAAGTGGTCACATCGTTCTGTCCCAGTGGTGCGGACCTTTTAAACACTCGTTCTGATGTAGGGAACCAGCAGTTAGCGTAATGGCTATGTCGCTGGACTCCCACGTAGTCGACCGCGGTTCGCGTCCCGGACCCGGTGGCTTAAAACTCACGCCGGGCGCGTGTGCGTGCGTGCCCAAGATCCCGAGAGGAGAATGGAGGAGAAGGGATTGCGGCGTGGCCATCCCCCCTGGGGGGTGATTTCTCGCTTTCTGTCTCTATGTCTCTCTCTGTCTGTCTGGCGAGCGCACGCGCCCTATAGTGAAAACCTCTCCAAAAAAAAAAAAAAAAAAAAACACTCGTTCTGATGTAACCCCTAACCCTGCTACCGAGCCCAGTATTCACGCGGTGTCAGGAGTGTCCCGGGGGTAGGTTTTACTTACAGTTCTTTGTTTCCCTGAGGATGCTTGGATGCACGTTCATAAAATTTGCTTGGATGCACGTTCATAAAATTTAGAAGGAACACAAATAAACGTACCCAGAGTGGTGTATACAGGATTTTATTTAAAATGCTGCTGCTACTGCTGCCGTGAGGCACCGTGCACCCCGGTGGCAAAGCCGGACTGGCAGAGGGCCGTGGGCCACAGTGGCCAGGGACACGCTGGCCAGTGTGGGTCAGTGTGCAGTGCTCTCAGTAGCCACCACTGCTGTTACTGGGCAGGCCAGCCGCTGCCCACACAGCTCCCACCCTTCACACCAGTTCCTGCTTGCCGTCAGAGGCACGCGAGCCCGGCTCGGGCATGGGAGCTGGGTGGAAAGGGGTCCGATTTTGTGGGTAACAGAAGCACGTGAGCCCCACAATTTTATGAATAAGACAGAGGTTGATTGGCAGCTCACGGTTCTGGTGGCTGGAAAACCCAACGACCCAGGCCTGCAGCGGGGCCAGAGGAAGCCAAGAGTGGCAAGTGTGTTTGGAGGCAGAGGGAGGACGCCTGGCTGACCTCGCCCACAACCACAACTCTCGCGAGAACTCACTCCTCGCGCTGTCACGCATGGTCTTGTGAGACGTCGTCCACCTGTTCATGGGACTGCTGATTCCAGAGTGCCATCAGGGGACAAGTCGTGGCCCGCGAGGCCTCGCCCTGGGCACCGGGAAGGAGCTAGGTTTTCACCTAATGCCCTGCGGTATCAGCACACCGAGTCCCAGGGCGTGCGGCCACCATCCAGGGGCCACCTTTCCCACGCACAGATGACCCTGGCCCCACTGCAACGTGACGAGCAGGGTGGCATGTGTCCATCAGCACACTCCAGTGCTTTCACAGCCGTGCAGCACCACCACCGCCTAGCTCCGGAACGTGTCCAACACCCCCGGGGAGCCCAAACGCGCCCCAACTCTAGCAGTTCCTGCCCACCCTCCCCGCGGCAAGTCACCCGCCTCTGTCCCCATGGTTTGCCCGTTCTGAGCCTTCCGTGCGCCGGCACACCGCACGCGGCCTCAGTCAGGTTCTGGCACCGCCACACTCGCGAAGCCCACCCATTGTCGTAGCTGTGTCTCTTCTTCGCTCTTTCGGCCTTGACAGCCTTTACCATTTAGAGTAGTTTTCAGTTCACCGAAAAACCGAGCAGGAGGTAGGGAGACTTCCCACGTCCCCCGCCCCAGATCCACTGTCACACTCCCCCGCTGGCATGCGTGTTCCAGCCGAGGAGCCTACACTGACCGGGAAGGGCCCAGAGCCCACAGCGCAGTGGGGCTCCCTCTCAGCAGGGTACTTCCAGGGTTCCGGCGAATATGCGACCCAGATCCCGTGACAGCACCCACAGAGCTGAGCCTCTGCCCGGGGACCCTGGGCTCTGCTGACCACCCACAGAGCAGGAGTAGGCCAGAGTCGGGCCCACCTCATCCCCGGGCTCTAGCCACAGCCCTGCCCCACTGGCTGCCCCGGAGATGCTGAGCGTGGCAAGGCTGTGCTTTGGGGGATGTCCCCTCGGCTCTACCCTGGCTGCCCGGTGTCCCAGCTGCACGTACTGTGTGACAGAGGGTCCAACATGGTACCCCTCGGGTCCTGGGCTGACCTGGTCACACAGCCTATAGAGCCACACTTTCGGGGGAGAGCAGCTTTCTCACGTCTCTCTGCCAGAGGCCCTTCCCTCTGACGTGTGATGAGGACAGAGCGGGGAAATGCAGGCCAAGACCCAGGACCCAGAGCTGTCCTGGGTCCGAGGAGGTGCCGGCTGCTATCGGAGCGGACGCTACACTGGGGCCAGGCTCCAGAGTCTCTGGGACTCTGTGCGGGCTCTGGCCTTCCGCGGCGTTTGTCCTGCGGCCCGCTGTCCAGCCAGGAAGCCCTCCCAGCGTAGCCTCCCCTGGCCCCATTTGCTGTCCAGGGCCGGCCCGACCTGGCTGCCCATCCCTGGCTGCACTCTTTTAGGGCTGGACAGGGCTCTCTGCCAGGCGGGTCCGAGAAAGCGGTTTCCATGAGCGTCCTGTTTCTGTTTCCTTCCAGCGCTTCCTTGTGGACAATGTCCCCGTATCCAGACAGAAGGCCGCAGTGGGGACCATGGGGAGCTGTCAGCAGTGACCTCCACGGCCGAGGTGACTTGCTGAGCGGTGGCTGAGCGGTGGCTGAGCGCGGCCGCATCACACACGCTCAGGGGTCTCTGTCTCGCTCCCGCTCAACTCAGGTGCTGAGTGCGTGCCTATGATAGGCGCACCCCTTCCCGGCTCCTGGGCCGCCCAGCCGGCCCTCAGCGGACGGTGAGAAGGCTCTTACAGGGCTGGGAAGGCCTTCTCAGGAGCCAGCATAGGCTTTCTGAAGGTGGGAGAGAGTCGTCGCAAAACTGGGACCCGGGACAGTTGGTGTCAGACAGAGCGACTGCAGGGTTCTCAGCACAGAAGGTTCCCGGGTGGTAACTGGAGGGCAGGTCTCCACATCACTCCGTACTCGGGCTGCAGGACTCGCAGAGAGATCACACTTGCCTCCAGAGCCCTGGAGACTGTAGGCACCGTGGGCACCGTGGGCACCACGGCTGGGGCAGACCCCTGATCTCTCCGTGGCTAAGAGCAGGCACAGCCTCCAAGCTGCACCAGGCCTGTGTCCTGAGACCCCAACCCAAGCAGGATGGAGGAGAGGGCACAAGGGTCCATTCCAGACACAGCTGCCCTGCCTGATGCTGCAGAGCCCGGGTCCGGCCACTAGCGGGGAGTGGCCACAGGGAGGCAGAGCAGGAGGCCGATGCTGGGGAAATGAAGCTTAGGGTCAGGAACTTGAAAACGTCTACCACGAATACACGCGTTAACCGTGCCACTGTTAACTACCTGGGACCGCCTAGCTCCACTCTGAGAGCTGGAGATGTGGGAGAACTGTGCTAGCCGTCAGGAATGTTGGTGGGGGCCCCGGCGGACAAACATCTGATAGATGGGCCTGCTGGGCTGCCTCGCCCTCCCGCCTGCCTAGACCACTCTGGCTTCGATGTGCCATTCCCCTCTAAACCGACTTCAGATCCTGACCAGAACCTGGATTATAGGCTGAGAAACGAGACAAAAAAGTACCTCGGCTAGGGTCCATCTCAGATAGGGACCCAGAGGGCCTCGGCAGGCGGCGGGAGCAGCTTCCCCTGACAGGCTTGCTTGAGGGGAAGCGTGCCACACCTACTTGGCCGCAGAGTGACGCTAGAGCCAGCCTCGTACGAGGTGCCCAGGCCTGGCAGCCTGGTCTCTGACCAGGAGCCTGTGCTGACCACACCCGGGACCACACGCCTTTGCAAATGCTATGTGCCGCCTTTGGAGTGCAACGTAGACATTAATTAATGGCTCTAAGCCACCCTGCAATGTCGTCCTCCCCAGCGACTCGCCAGACAGGCTCCCACAGGGAGACGTGGGCCAGGGCGCCTAGCCGTGAGTCGGAGCCGGTGGGTCCGGCTTCTGGCTGCACTCCTGCTGCACGCCCTGCCCGCCCCCAGCCATGGTCGCCAGGCCCGGCCAGCCCTGACCCCTCCTGACACCGTGCTGGCCCTCCTCCCACCCGTCTCCCTGCTTGTTCCCCCACCCCCGCCTCTGACCCAGCCCCAGCGTCTCTCACTCCCGAAGCCCCAGATCCAAGTGCCCAGACAGCAGGCCCGCCCTGCTCAGGAATGTGTGGAGGCCGGTAATTGCTGACCACACCGGGGTCGGGTCGCCGGCTTGCCGTCTGCCTCTGAGGACGCCTGTGTGATCTGCCGTACCGCACGGCCACGCCTGGCTGCTCCCCGCCTTCTCCCGGCCTCGACCTCTCCTCTTCCCTGTGGCCACGGCTCTGGCCACTTCCTCAGCCCCTGCCTCACTTCACTCGCTCGCTGTCCACAGCCTCCCCACGGTACAGCTCTCCCGTCCACCATGGAGAATACCCGACCACTCACCATACCCGCGAGGGAGCAGATAGCCCCCATTTCACAGGCTGGGGAACGACAGTCCAGCCGGCTGCTCGGGACCATGCGGCTGCGGCCGACCTACCTTCCTTTAGACGCCCGCGACTCCTAACTGCCACCCACTACCAGCTTGTTGCGAGCCTGGCTCCCTCCTCTCCTCCCAGTCCTGGACCTGCCGTTGAATGCCCAGTGCACAGAGAGCACTTGAGCGTGACAAGTGTGGGTTTGATGTGTTGTGACACATGTGGGTTTGGTGGGTTATGACGTGTGTGTTTGGCATGTTACCGTGGTAGAAGAGGCCTTAAGGAGCCATGTACTGGAGGCTAGAATGGTCCAGAAGCTTTGCGGAAAAGTGGAGTCCGAACTGGGTGGGCAGGCGCAGTGCTCCTGATGTCTCTGTGGCCGAAAGGTGGGAAGCCTGCTGCTGCTTCTCTTTGTTTAAATTCATGTTTTTCCTTCCCTTTAGCTCCTCCGCGGTCGGTGTGTGTGCTCACTAGAGAGAGACAGAGAGAGGGAATGTGAGAAATCCTCCCACCCAGGGGAATGGCCACACCACAATCCCTTCTCCATTCTCCTTTTGGATTTTGGGCGTATACACATGTGCTTGGCATGGTTTTCAAGCCACAGGGGCCGGGACTTGAACCACACAGTTGGCTATGTAGGATCCAGCCGCCTTAACCTCTGCATCGCCTGCTGGCCCAGGCGATTCTGAAGTGCTCGGCCTGGCTCCCGTGAGCCACGAAGAGGCCTCTCCACCTGGACTTCCACGCCCTGTGCATTGCTGCTGGTCCCTGAGACTCAGCTGGCTCTCCCCAGCAACACTGAAGGCATCGCCTTACAAACACATATCTGTTCACATGTTCACACCTGTGTGTTCACTGTCTACACCACCAGGACGCGGTGGAGGTTGACATTGCAGGTCACAGCTTACTTGGAGCTTCTCGTCCTCTCCAAAACTCAGGACAGGTCGGGGCCTCAGGGAGGGCTGCACAGGTCAGGGTCTGCTGTGAGGACTGCACAGATCGGGGGCTCGCCGTGAGGACTGCACGGGTCAGGGTCTGCTGTGAGGACTGCACGGGTCGGGGTCTGCTGTGAGGGTTGCACAGGTCGGGGCCTGCGGGGAGGGCTGCACGGATCGGGGGCCTGCAGGGAGGGCTGCACAGAGAGCTGTGCCCATCCCAGGCCTGCTCCAAACTGGGGCAGACTGTGGCCATGGCCATGGGACAGAAGACAGAGGTTAGTGGCCGCCACCGTGGTCCATTCAGGCTGCTGTGACAAGACCCCTGAGCAGTCGGGCTGCATCGTCAGCCCGCAGGCTGGCACCCAAGGTCAAGGCATGGTGGGTGTCAGTAGACGGCCACCTCTGGCAAGTGGCACCTTCTCATGACCCCGCATGGGGAGGACAGAGGAACAGCCCTCAAGCCCCTGCATAAGGCACTGATCTCCCACCCTCCTGCCCTGGTCACCTCACACAGACCCCTCCTCTGTATGCGAGCACACGCAGCCACGCCTCAGCGCAGGAGCCCCGAGGGTGCACTCGGACTGCAGCAGATGCATTAGAAGGGCCGCTCAGAACAGAACACGCCACGCCGTCGGCACAGTAGCTTCACACCTTCCTGTGCTGCCGACCAGCCCTCCTGGGGGTCTGACAGCCCACCACTGCTGCCTTGCTGAACCTCACGCTGCCCCCAGACCTTCTGCACCCCTCCAGCTGCACCTCACGCTGCTCCCCGGACCTCTGCACCCCTCCAGCTGCACCTCACGCTGCCCCCAGACCTTCTACACCCCTCCAGCTGCACCTCACACTGCTCCCCGGACCTCTGCACCCCTCCAGCTGCACCTCACGCTGCCCCCAGACCTTCTACATCCCTCTAGCTGCACCTCACGCTGCTCCCCGGACCTCTGCACCCCTCCAGCTGCACCTCACGCTGCTCCCCAGACTTCTGCACCCCTCCAGCTACACCTCATGCTGCTCCCCGGACCTCTGCACCCCTCCAGCTGCACCTCATGCTGCTCCCCAGACCTCTGCACCCCTCCAGCTGCACCTCACGCTGCCTCCTGGACCTTCTCCACCCCTCCAGCTGCACCTCATGCTGCTCCCCAGACCTCTGCACCCCTCCAGCTGCACCTCATGCTGCTCCCCGGACCTCTGCACCCCTCCAGCTGCACCTCACGCTGCTCCCTGGACAATCTGCACCCCTCCAGCTGCACCTCACGCTGCTCCCCGGACCTATGCACCCCTCCAGCTGCACCTCATCCTGCTCCTCGGACCTCTCCACCCCTCCAGCTGCACCTCACGCTGCCTCCTGGACCGTCTCCACCCCTCCAGCTGCACCTCACACTGCTCCCTGGACCTCTGCACCCCTCCAGCTGCACCTCACGTTGCTCCCTGGACTTCTGCACCCCTCCAGCTACACCTCATGCTGCTCCCCGGACCTCTGCACCCCTCCAGCTGCACCTCATGCTGCTCCCCAGACCTCTGCACCCCTCCAGCTGCACCTCACGCTGCCTCCTGGACCTCTGCACCCCTCCAGCTGCACCTCACGCTGCCCCCCGGACCATCTCTACTCCCTCCACGCACGCAAGCTTTCTGCTGTTCCCCGTCGTCAAACACCGCCTCATCGCCCCAGCCTCTGTCGTCTGCCCGCCTCACCCGCTCCTCTTCACGCCTCGGCTTAGACGTCGCGGTCCGGGGCTCGCCTGGCCTCAGACAGCAGTTTGGGAGGCTTTTCTGCACCCTTCCTAGGAGCCCTGGCACCCGATGCGCCGTCCTCCTCCCTGAGGGGCTGCAAGCTCTGTCCTGCAGCGGGCCTGGCCCACCTCAGGCCTGGTACCCAGTGGACCTCGGGGACTGTGATGTGGAGGTACAGGGGTGTGGTGGGCGTGTCTGCCCGCTGCAGTCCCCCTTATCTGTGAACATGGTAGTTTAGTGTCATCACATCTGCAGCCTACCTCACGGCACAGCTAGACTGGCGTCTGACTGGCAGCAGCACCGCGCCGGCCGAGTGGGCACGCGAAATGCACATCGGGGGTTTCAGGCTCGCCTATGTGCCGAGGGCTTGCCGCCCTCCGCTGCTGAGTCTCCCCTCATGCGCCACTGCCTTAGCGCCTCACCCGGGCCCCTTCTCAGCACGGCCACGCCCCACCCTAGACCTCCCGGCTTCGGGGACCACAAGCCCCCGTCGTTCCCAACACGGGTCTTCCTCAGTCTTTGCCGTGTCGCTCTTCTACCACGGTAACATGCCAAACACACATGTCATAACCCACCAAACCCACATGTGTCACAACACACCAAACCCACACTTGTCACAACACACCAAACCCACATGTGTCATAACACACCAAACTCATACGTGTCATAACACACCAAAACCATGTGTGTCATAACATGCCAAACACACACATGTCATGACACTCCAAACACACATGTGTCGTAACACTCCAAACCCATTCGTGTCGTCACCCCTCTCCCCAGGAACGCGCAAAGGCTTCTCTGTACGAAGAGCATCGGTTCTCAAACCCTTTTCTCATGAGCCATCCACTTGCTTAAAAATAACCAGCGACCTGAGAGAGCTTTTGCTTTGTGGGCCATGTCCACCGATACTGTTGTGACAGCAATGAAAACCAAGACATTTTCAAAACACTTCATTCATTCCCCCAGATAACTATCACATAGTACTATACTTTCACGAAAAATAACCACACTTCCAAAACGAGCAAAGAACAGCACAGAAAGTGTGTCTCTGCAAACATCTTCAAGGTCCGGCCTCGCAGGGTCAGCTGACTCATGTCTGCCTCTGCGCTCAGTCTGCATGTTTGAGATATGCTGCTTTGGGGGAGGAAATGTGTTTGTAGCCTTTTCTGATAATTATGAATATTCTTTTCTGATAATTCACCAAATCTTGTGGAGTAATCATTTTTTTTTTTTTTGGGAGAAGTTTTTGCTATAGGGAGCGTGCGCTCGCCAGACAGACAGAGAGACAGAAAGAGAGAAATCACCCCCCGGGGGGGATGGCCATGCCGCAATCCCTTCTCCTCCATTCTCCTCTCGGGATTTTGGGCATGCACGCACACGCGCCCGGCGTGAGTTTTAAGCTACCGGATCCAGGACGCGAACCACAGTCGACTACGTGGGAGTCCAGCGACATAGCCATTACGCTAACTACTGGTCCCTGGAGTGATCATTTTTAAAAGGCTAACTGCAACCCAGAAGCTGAAATCCTGTCAAGGAGTTCTTCATGTTCTCCTACATTAAAGCCACACGCTCACATGCACATGGACAGGCTTGTAGTTATGCATGATATTCTGAAGTTACAAAGGGGTTATTTCAAAAGTTGTGACTCACTGAGTTCTGAAGATCTTCCACAATTGACGCTTTCCTATAATACTCAGAAGTCACATTCACTCATAGTACCCTGATCTCAGAAGTGTCTGTAAGTACGGGGCCAGCAGGCTCAGGGTAGTGCACGCAGGTTTTCCACAGTTCTCATTGTATGCAAAACCTCAGATGTCGCCCTCACCGAGAGCTGCCGTCAGTGGGTTTCCTGGAATTGACGGGCTCACTTCCTCCATGGCTCGGACAGCGCCAGCTGTTCCCAAGTCTGGATCCCCACGCTTCCCCAGCTTTGTTCTCTCGAGCACAGTTGGCATTTCGGGGAAGGCGGCTTGCTTGTCTTGTGGCTCAACAGTCCTTGAGGCGACCGTGCCCCACACCAGCACCCCCAGGAGGGTCTCACACACTTCCTGTTTCATCGTGTGGAAAACTCCGAGAGCTGGGCTGGGCCGTCGACGCTTAGGGAGGCCAGTCGCACCATGGCTTCGCATTCTGAGATGGAACTGGCCGCTCCCTCGCTGCAGGTGCCCAGGGGTGAAGACCTGCTGACAGCGTGTGGTTTGGAGCTGCCGGGTTCCCACCGTGCCCTCGAGGCGGCACCAGACAGTACCGTGGCACCATCTGTGCGCCAGTCTGCACGGTGAGGACAGAGCACGTGTTTAGTTTAGGTACAAATGCAGCTCTATATTCGCATGGAGTACTAGTCTAAAAATCATTTGATCTCACAGACCCCTAAAAAGATCTTAGGGCTCCCCAGGGATCCCCAGGCCACATCGGGAGAACCAGCAGCCTGGAACGCCACCCCTCCTTGGGCTCGTCCCTGGGCCCTCAGAGTCTGCCTCGGCGTCCCTGTCCCATCTCACTGTAACTGCACATCTACTTAGCACACTGCAGCATGGACCGGAGCACCTCTTCCGTGCTGAGCTGGAACGCACATCGTATGGAGAGCCACTGTGCACCTGGAGACAGCGCAGGGGCAGGGCGGGAGCAACGAGGGTGAGAGGGCGGGAGCGGCGAGGGTGAGAGGGCGGGAGCGGCGAGGGTGAGAGCGAGGGACCCGAGGAGGAAGAGCGAACCGAGGCTGTGAGGGCCCACAGCGGGAGAAGCCTGTGGTCCTATGGACGGTCATGTCTCTGCCTGCCCCGAGGCGCAGTATGCTCCTGCCGGGAAACTCACCTGGTATGCTGTAACAATACCCGAGAGTGAAGGAAAAGATAAATAAATTCATAAACCAAACAAAACATTGCTGCCAGCCAGACCTGTACCATACGCCAGCCCTGTCATGAGCCGTGCAACTTGGGGAGAATGTGCAGACCCTCCCGACGTCGGCCTCGGCCATTGGTAAGAGCGGGTGCGCCCTGGCGAGAGTGCCATGACGGCCAGGGGGTTTGTGACGGAGAGCGCCTCGCTAGTGAGGACCAGTCCCTGACTTTGCCCCTCTGGGAGAGAGGACTGGTCCTGGCAGCTCTGCCGCACCACAGTTCCAGCCTGAGTCGGGCTCCTTCGCCCTGGAGTGAACGCCCGCACTCCAGAATTACTCTCGAAACCGCCCCTGTGCCCACAGGCCTGCTGACTCTGACCCGCCTTCTCTGCTCACGGAAGGAGTGTTTTCCAAACTGCTCCCGTTTCAGCCGGCCATCACTTTCCCTGTCCCTATGCCACACGTGTCTTCCGTCTGCGACCGGGATCTGAGCTCCAGCAGCCAGACTGCTTTACCAAGCCTGTGAGTCTCTGTAGATTCAGCGCTGCCTAATCGTTTTCCGCTGCAGTGTTTCTGAAACATCAGCCTCACATATCGCCTCTCAGTAGGTTCAAGCTCGGGGGGCGCCGTGCAGACGCCGTGTCCCTGCTCTGTGCCGTCTGGGGCCGGGGTTGCTGGAAGGGGCTTTGGCTCCATGTCGTCGGTGGGTGCTAATGCCAGCTGGGGCCTCCCGGGACTGTCGCCACTGCACGTGGCCAGAGCTTCCTCATAGCATGCCAGCTGGGTCCCACAGTGAGGACCCGAGTGCCAGAGAGACCCACGCAGCTGACGTGGTCTCCAAAATCGCACCTGTGGTTCCCCCAGAGTCATCGGTTAGGACGGTAGCGGGTCTTCACACGCATGTGTCTGAGAAGAGGGAACCACAAGGCCATGTCCTGCGGGAGGGTTGTCGGTCCGTGGTGAGGAGAGGCTGCATACCCAGGAGCTGTGGCAGCTCCAGGAAACTCCAGCGGCCATAGCCCTCCAGTGATCCAGCAAACAGATGGCTGCCCCGTGGATGGACGGACGGACGGGTACACCACTTTGAAGAGACAGCGGTCTTCGTGTACAGTGGAAGGGTGCTGCACTGCACACCGCACTGCATTTACGCGCCACCCACCCCCGTGGCAAACTCCCCAAAGGTGGAGAGTGTGTCCTGGGTGGTCGGAGACGGCCCCGCACAGTAGGCGCTCAGTGAGGACGGCGTGGACCAAGGGTGAGGGAGAGCAGGAGACGGGACGCCCTGGACTCCAGGGTCCAGTGATGTGGGGGGCTCTGGCTGTCAGGCACGCCAAGGCCGAGACGAGACATGGCCCAGTTCACTCATGTCACATCTCTAAGGCCAGAGCCCTCTTTGCCTGAGGAGAAAAGAGCTAGGCTTTCCAAAAGCTCGGGTCTGGACACATTCTGTAAATGCGAAAGGGTGCGCCAGGGTGTCTGACCTACCGCACATGGAACAAGGAAAGCGTCCACGCTGCATGGCATCTCACCTAGCTTCCCCTTTTATATACTAGGAATGTTTTGTTCTTTTAAAATAAATGATTCACTTAAATCTCTATTGTATGTTTCCTTTGAAAGCATAACGAAGAGGACAGCTCAGATAGTAATATATTTTTAATGTTAAGGCTGGATTGAAAAAGAGCTTTCTGTGTTTGGAAACTAAACTCCCCTTTGAAATGGTGGAGGAGAGTAGGGTTACGTCCAGCAGGTCTGGAGGCTCCACGAAGTACCGTGAAAACGGACACTACTCCCAAACTGGTCCTGGGCTGGGGCTCCGACCAGACGGCTCTCGATGCTCTCATGACATTGTAGTCACGTCACAGTGAGTAGGCCTCCCAACCCGCATGCTCCGTGGGGTGTGTCGTGCATCGGGACCTGCACGTCACGGCAGGTAGCCTTCCGTCAGACGCCACGCCAGCCACATGGTGCACCGGGACATCGCCTGCTGCGCTCCCAGCGGCCTCTGACTGGAGGACTTGCCGGGTGTACGATCCTCTGCCGTGGCCCGTCTTTACATGGCCACATGTTACGGGGGGGCAGCAGGTGGCGTGGTGGGTAAGGCATGGGCTCCTGGGTGACCAACACGGTTTGAGTCCCAGACCTGGCAGCTTGAAAATCACGAGTGTATGTGCTTGCCCGAGATCCCAGGAGGAGGTGGAGGAGGTGGAGAAGGGACTGCGGCTTGGCCACCCCCAGGGGTGCCCACTCACTTTCCCTCTCTGTGTCTCTCTGGTGTGCACACAGCCCTATGGGGGAAAGATGTTAAATGCCCTAAGCTGTCCTGATTCTATGAATCCAAGGAGACAATCAGGACCAATAGTGAGGCCATTTGTTGTAACATTATCGATAACCGCGAAACCATGGGTCCTGGTGTCCAAGAACAGGAAAAAAAAGGGGGTTTTCCTCATTTGATAGAAAACTGTCAAATCACTAAAACAAATGGGATTTTTTAAAAACACTGACCTTGGAAAATGCTTATGCCAATGTCAGAAGAAAAAAGCAGGATAGCAGCACTGCACGGACAGCGGCGTCGCTGGGACCGGACGTCAGAATTCCCCGTGGATCCACGTTCTCTAGAGGCCCACGTGGGACTGTGGAGTCCACCCCACCCACGTTTGTGGGGGGAGATTAAAAGGCAAAGTCCACGAAGCAGTCACTGTCTTGCCCTGATGGTAGAATTAATAGCCAATTCTGTTTGCAATAACATGTGTTTATTATTTGAAAGGTGGTTCATTTTTAAACGTAAAGGTGTTTTTGGTAAAATAAAGTTTTAATCTAGCATGAGATAGGCTAATAGTATTTTTAATTATTTTAGCTTCCATTTATTTTTCCCTTTTTAACAAAGTATTTCATTTTACGTGTTATTATTTATTTTTAATTTGCAGAGAAACAGAGGGAGGGGGAGCAGAGAGTAAAAAGCAAGTCGCCAGGCCTGGGACCCCCGCAGTGACCGGCCACGCAGGAGTCCACGTGTAACCACCACGCCGCCTGCTGGCCCCGGAGATGTCATTTCTTAAACAAAACTCTCCTCAGGTAATTTTTCTTATTCCCAGAGTGGTGCAGAGCCACTTGGGTAGCACACTAAGATCAGCACGTGCTTATATTCCATTGTTGTTAGCTGAGGAGGGAGAATAGCACCCGAGTTGTCAGGAACACGGTCAGGCTGCAGCTCCAGTCCCGCTTACGCCAGGCAGACACTGCGCAGAGAGCCACACAGACCCAGCCTGTGCGCTGTGCTCCTACCACTGAGATGCAGCTGCGCACGGGCTGCCGCTCAGAGGCGTACCAGGCTAGTGGCCCAAGGCTGGCTCAGCAGGCCCGGAGTCCCGCCCCACCCCGCACAGCTCACCCAGTCCCCCGCCCGAACAGCCTGGCCCCGTCCACACCAGGAGTCCACGGCAGGAGCCGGCACTTTGGGAAAGGTCCCAGGAGCGCTCACGCTCTCACGCTGGTCTTCCCGGTGTTGGAGTAAACGCACGTCTTCAAAACCAGACAAGCAAGGCGGCCTTAGTCCCCGTGAACTGTCAGGGCACCCGTTCTCCCCTGCCAGGTGGCCTACCGACATATCGTCCGGGTCAGCATCTGGGCGTGTCCAGAGGGCGACGCCCTCGTGGTGGGGTGTTCCCGTCGACGGCGCGGTGGCCTCCCCTGCCTGTCCTTCGAGGCCTGTTGAAGGACTTGCTCAGCGGAATTTCACAACAGCCTATTACGTTTTTCTCTCTGTGCAAATTGAACCTTACCATACCGAGTCCATCCCACTTCTAAACCTCCTAAAGTGACCTGCTTGGGATGAGGCGATCTGTACAAACTGCGGGGACACCAGGCTGGGTCTTTGCCGCGCCCATTCATAATCTTCCAGCCATGTGCCGAGGGACAGGTCCCCAGAGCCGGCGTAGCCCTGGCGCCTGCGGCTGCGCAGCAGGGTCTCGGGGTCTCGGGGCCTGGGCTCTGCGCACCCAGCCCGTGTGCTGTGTGTGTCATGGAGCAAGGCCCAACAGGTGTGGAGAGGGCCAGGTGGGGACAGGTGCTGAGCATTTCTGACCCTTTAGGAATTCAGTGGTGACTACTGGAAAGACCGGTCTAACTTGCAAGAAAGTTAAAGAGCCTTGGGCCGGATCCCACATGGTCATGGGCGGTTGGAATCCCAGCCCCTCCAGCTCGAAAAACCTGCTAGGGCTCCTGAGTGCGCATGCTCAAACCCCACAGGTTGGAGCAGAGACAGAAAGGATTCGGGGGCAACGCCCTGTTGAGGGGTGCTCTCTGCCTTTACCTGGGGAGTGCTGGAGACTCCTGACAATTAAAGAAAAATAAAAAAAGAAAAGAGTCATAGGAAACGCACCAGGAACGAGGTCTGGGTTTGATCCGAGGCTTGTGGAGCAGTCGGCTTTCTATGAGAGCAGAGCAGGGCTGGCTCGGGGGGACTCTCGGCGGACTTTGGGCACGTCGCTCGGTCCTTCTCACACTGTTTACAGACCCACGAAGGGACAGGGCCCAAGCTGACAGTGGGGAAGATCGTACGACGCCTGCTCCGAGGGATCTCTGTGTTCCCAGTTATCTATTCCCACACACAAAGAAAATCATGATCAAAACGCATAACTTTAGAATATGGGAATAAAGACTAATTCATGAAAATCTGATCATTAAACGGTTTAAGAGAAATACAAGGTGTCTTCAAAAATTCATGAAAAATGTGTATTATGAAAAAATTACACATAAATTTCAAAGTTTTTGCTGTAAAATAAGCTGGTATTTTAATTCCATTTTCCACAGACTATTCAAAGTCTCCCCACACAAGTTTTTTCAATTCAATAAATAGTACAAACATGTAAAATAAACAAAAGTAAAATTAATCCTGCGAAATTGTTCATATGCTTCTGTTCTAGACCACTAAATCTGAATGCTAAAATATTCTGACAACAGGCCCCGCAGATGGTGTGATGGCCACATCGCTGGACTCCCACATAGAGGGCTGCAGTTCGAGTCCTGGATCCAGCAGCTTAGAACTCACCCTCTGCGTGAATTAGGGGACGGGTCACTCCTTCGCCTCCTCCCCTTGGTTGTCCCATCCTCGGGGTATTACCTGGCATAGCACTCACTTTAACCCAGTCCCTCCTGTCCAGCTTGGAGCCACGTGTTTTCAGGGTGACATCCTGGAATCCCCAGTAGCTTGAGCCTTCCTGACAGCACATGGTGCCTTGCCAGGGGGAGAGAAGGAGCGGCTTGCAGAATCAGCATCCTTCCAGCTGTCACCTCTATTACATTTCTGAGCCCCCAGCCTCATGCCCGGCCCCCGCTGCAGGTGGACAGTGCAGGAGGGATGCTGGCCTCAGGACACCCATATCACTGCAGCTCTCAGGACGTCCGTATCGCACAGGACAGGACCTGCAAGGGCATGTTCCCGCCGTAATGTTATCGCCAAAATGACAAGCCAGGCAAGCCAGAGCACGGCTCCATCCATCTGTCTGGGCCATCCCATCCAATGGGCTCCAGGCAGCATCACGCTGCTCTGACCAGGCACACCAGACCCCGTGTGCCTTTGCAGGCACTTGGACGTCCTGGCCACCGGTGCAGCTGGTGCTCAGGGCCGGGCCAGACCAGCACATGATTCCCTGGGATGTACCCTTTACCCCGTTACAAACAAGGACTTCAGGAGCCCAGGGTCAGCCCCGGCCCCAGCGCTGCTTATGTTAGAACAACGCCTGCCCCTGACTCGTTGATGGAGCTGAGTGGAGCGGCCATGTTCGGCTGTAAGGTCCAGAGACGGAGCCCTGTCCTGCAGCCCACCCTGCGCTCTGGGGACAGGCGCAGATCCTGGGGGCTCTGGGGCAGCTCGCAGATCGCCCAGGTGCCAGCCATCTCTCCACCTCCGTGGGCCAGGCAGGCTGACGGGCACAGTGGGGGCACACCACCCAGCACTTGTTTTCCTTTAACCCTTTGAAAACTGTCCGCACACTCGGAGCTTGGAAGCAAACAGGAATCTTAGCAACCAGGCCACAACAGCCCGGCAAGTGGGGCTGGCGTGGAGAAAGCACGGTGTGGAGGCTCTCGGTCTCTGGGCCTCCACGCAGTGGGCAACAATACGGCCAAGCTCTGTGACAGAGTCTTACATCGAAGCTGAAGTTCACTGGGCAGTGCCGACATGGGTCAACGTTTCACGTGAGGATAAGGTCGTCATTTACTGAGCAGCTGGAATGTTTTAAAGTGTAGTGCTCAGAGAAAGACAACAAGTGCCTCATTTTTAAAATCTAGCTTATGGTGTTCAAAACCAAACATCTTAGAGTATCATGTAGTAGTGGAGCACAATTACGCTTCTGCGTGGTTTGCATGGCCGCATGGTCTAGTGTGACCACATGGTCAAGCATGCCACATGGTCTAGCATAGCCGTGTGGTCACATGGTCTAGCATGGCCATGTGGTCTAGCGTGGCTGCGTGGTCTAGTGTGGCCACGTGGTCAAGCACGGCCACGTGGTCTAGCATGGCCGTGTGGTCTAGTGTGGCCACATAGCCTAGTGTGACTACAAGCTCACTTCTGTTTCTCTCTCTGGAAATATGTCAGGTGTGTGTCCTGTCAGTGTAATTTTCCTTTCATTCATCTGCAGTCAAGGTTTTAGGAGCCTACCCAAGACCTTGGTGTTGGGGTGTGCCAGCAGGCCCTGATGTGGCTAGTAGGGACCGTGTCAGGGTGTGGATGACTCTCCCACTCCTGCTTCCCAGTCAGCACTCAGATAAGCCGCTACACCTGCTTAGCCCTGTCCTACAATCCAGGCAGCCTGCTCTCCACCTCGCCATTTGATGCTCTTGACGGAGCCGTGGGGGGTGTCACCTCAAGGCTGAGAGTGACCAGGCCGACCCTCTCCTGAGAGCGCCAGGACTGTGGCCTGCTCAGGACGGAAGGCGAGATGGGGACTAAGACAAGCCGAGGCTCTGAAGCAGTGCTGAGGACCGTCCAGTCGCTCGCAGTGCCCGGGACCGTCCCGGCCGCTCGCAGGGCCCAGGACTGTCCCAGCTGCTTGCAGGGCCCGGGACTGTCCCGGCCGCTCACCAAGCCTAGTGCGCCCGTGGGAGCTGGGGCAGGGCCAGGGCTGATAGCCATCCTCAGGTGAACTCCACGTTGCTGCAGAAAAGAAGCCTGGAGGGTCCTCTGTGGTCTGTGCCAACGTCCAATCTAAGCCTTCACCCCCACTTTGGATATGCATGAAGCACATGACATTGTCAGGGAAGGCCAGGGGAACCCCGCCAGGTGGGGCAGGATGGTAGCGGCATGGACCCTGCAGGAGGGGCCTACTTCCCTCCCCCACTCAATAAAGTCAACCCACCAGGCAGCCACATGTGTCTCTACCGAGAGAGCCAGTGTCACCACTGCTGTCCCCACCCAGGTGAGCAGGGAGGGCGGGGTAGTGAACACCCCGAAACACAGAGCAGCTTCAGACTGGCTGAAAATCCAGGTGGGCGCAGGCTGACTTCCCAGGAAGAGGGGAGGGCGCGGACAACAGCAGGGGTACGGACTGGACACGCCCCACAGTAAGGGCGCCCTGGACCCATGGGCTCAGGGAAAGGACGCGTGCGAGAGGGTGCATGAACGCTCTGCGTACTGAACGCATGGGCGCTGCGTGACTCGGTGTGCACGGGTCCCAGAGAACACCTTATTAAAACCAGCTTTACCTTTTTTGCCATAGGGTGCATGCATTTGCTGGAGAGACACAGAAAGGCAGTGAAAGAGAAAGTGAGAAATCACCTCCAGGGAGATGGCCCTGCCACAGTCCCTTCTCCTCATTCTTCTCTTGGGATTTTGGGCACACATGCACATGTGCCTTGCCGGAGTTTCAAGTCATGAGGTCTGGTTCTCAAACTGTGGTCAGCCACGTGAGAGTCCAGCACCTTAACCACCACGCCACCTACTGGTCCTCTTTTCACTTCTTTAAAGTGGCTAAAGGGAATTCTAAACCACATTGGGCTCACTTTGTGCTCCTGCTGGACAATGCTGGCTTTTCCAATCCAGATGCCGGGGGGTGGAGGGGCTTCAGTCAGACTGCTTGGCACTGTGTTAAAAAAAAAAAAAAAAAAAAAAAAAAAAAAACAACTCTGCTGGTCTGAGGTGATAGACAGTTGGTTGCTATTGTTTGTTTCATTTTTTAATGGAATTATATCATTTGTTCCTGTTCATCTGGCTGCAGAAAGGAGGGCGTGGTGGCTCTCATGGCCCCTGACACCTTCCATCGACTTCGCTTCTGCAGCGGAGGGAGGACGGCGACCTGGCAGTTTGCCTGCTCCTCCCGCCAGGGCTCAGAGGCGGATTACAACAGCCTGGGTCCGCCCTGCCTCAGCCAAGGGTCCTGGAGGCCTGGCTGGTCCCGCAGCCTCCCTGAGCCTGGGCTTCCCGTCCACGCGGTGGCAAAGGCAATGGCCCTCCCTGGCGACGTGGAAGGCTCAGGACACAGGACAGGAGAAAAGGGGGTGCGCTTTGTAAAGTAGGACGTAGTGTCTGCTCCCAGGGCTGCTCCTTGCAATAGAGTCACAGAAGCTCGTGGGCGTGACCGACAATCGTTCCATTTAATGCAGAGGAAGGCATTTCTGAGATTAAGTGAGACCTCCACAGGGTAAGTGGTCTTTTAATTTTTTCCATATTTGTCATCAACTCTTCACGTCTTCAGCTCTGAACGCCACCTCTGTGACACGGAGGCGTTGCCCGGGCCGAGCTCTGAGTGTGTGGGCGGAGTGTGGTGACTTCGTGCTCACCCTTTGCTGTCCAAGCAGACATCTGTGATGTCTGTAAAGCGAACGCCTCGCTTTAACAACTCGACGTGCGTCTCTGCAGTGCATGCGCCTGGCTCTGTCCCCTCGCTGTGATTGGAATTCCGAGGGCAACCTTTGCTTGTCTCCGATACGCTCGTGACTGGCGTGGGGACGCCTCTGCTGCCTGGAAGGGGCCCTGTCCCCCCACAGCAGGCAGGTGAGAACGGAGACCTCTGTGGGACTGCACGCACAGGTGTACGTTGGCAGCCTCGGTGGGTCGTGGGGTCCCAGCCCACGGGCCTTGCTAGTCCCTGCCAGGAAGCCCACCTCAGGCTCAAATGTGACAGTCCTGAAATGTCCTCGAACTCTAGCCCTAGGCAGGAGGCCATCCATCCCAGGGCCCCCCGGACACCTGTGGGTGGGCATGTCTCTCTCAGGAATGTTATTCCAGGGAGGGCAGGACGAAGGTGAGCGTCACAAACGTGCCACATGCCCACCGTCACCACATGCCTGGCTACACCCGAGGCTTTGCCGTGTGAGGGGAGAAGGCCAGGGGACAGAAGATGGAGGCAGAAAAGCGGCTCTGGCTGAGCCTCGGTGCACGCCACAGCATCGCCTTCACACGTGTTGTTCCGTGTGGTCGCACAGAGTTGCCATGAAGCAAACGTCCCATGGAGGAAGAGACTTCCGCGGGTTGAGCACGTGACTAGGGGACCAGACCAGTCGTCACCAGAAAGTGGTGGCAGCAGGATGATCGTCCTCCACAGCGTGCTGACCAGGAAATGGGGTCTGTGGAGAGTGGCCCCTGCAGCTCTGGGCTCCCAGCGCTCACCTCTCCACTGCCTGCCCGCTGGGCACGGCCCTGGACCACGTACGGCACAGCACGTCAGCCCGCCGTGGCCACGGCGAGGGAGGTAGCCCTGGGAGTGACATGTTCCCCCACAACTACACATAGCTTCATGGGGAAAACGGCGCAGGGACGCGTGGCTTAAACTGGAACTCCTTCATGGACCCAGAGGAGACCCCAGGCCTCTTTTCCACAGCAGCCTGGGACTCACCTGCAAAACCACACCTTCTAGGAGCGGGGCTTGGGACATACCTCTAGGAACACCAGTAAAGTGTTTTGACAAAGAAGTGCTATTTCTTTTTTTTTTTGGAGAGATTTTTGCTATAGGGCGCATGCGCTCGCCAGACAGACAGAGAGAGACATTAGAAAGAAAGCGAGAAATCACCCCCCAGGGGGGATGGTCACGCCGCAATCCCTTTCTCCTCCATTCTCTTCTCGGGATCTTGGGCACGCACGGACACGCGCCCAGCGTGAGTTTTAAGCCACCAGGTCCGGGACGCGAACCGCGGTCGACTACGTGGGAGTCCAGTGACATAGCCATTATGCTAACTGCTGGCTCCCCAAAGAAGTGCTACTTCGACCTCCCTGTGAGACACCTGCAGAGAGCCCTGGCAGGACTTTGCAACATCTCAAACCCGTGCACAGTAGGGACAAGGTGTGTACCCCCAATTTCGTATCGGCAGACGCCTAGCAGACGAGACAACGGGAAGTTTGGGAGGACCCTGCCACCCTTCAAATGGGAACTACAGCATCGCTGACTCTGGAAGCGGAACTTGCTCTCGAAAATGCGTGCATGCTCGTTACGTCGTTTCCTGGCTCTGCAACCTGGCAAGCCTGAGCTACCGATTTTCTTCTCTCGGTGAAAAGGATTTTTCATTTTTCTTTCCATAATCTATTCATAGTCAATTCTCCTATTTCCTGTGAACCACAGTAAAAACCACGAGATGCATGTGTTGAGCGAGGGGCATTCACTAGTGCGCCCTCTTTCCCCTCACAAGCGCAGCTCTGTGGCACGTGTGCACTGACAGATGGCATCTCGGATACGCCTGTGCTAGGCCACACCCAAAGGGAAAGTTGGGGTGATCATTTGGAAGTATCTGAATAGCTGTCTTAAACCAAAAGCGAAATACTGGAAGACGCATCTATGTTCATCTCACCGTTTTCCATGTGGATATACTAAGAATGCGGTATTTCATTATAATCGCAAGTATGGGCCTAAAAAAATAAGCTAATGGTGGCGTCGACAAGTGTTTACCCCCCCCCCCCCCCATTCTTTATGTCTGAGAGAAAGGAAGCTATTTCGGAGGGACCACCGCTGGCCAGAGCGCTTAGCAGCTAACACTCCAACCTCACAATGGCTCGGAAGCTGGGTGCTGGCGCCGGGAAGGCTCTGAGCTTTACCCTCCCTGCAAGCTTCCAGCAGAGCCTGCCTTGGCTTCAGGGATGGCGGCAGAAGACCTGAGCTTTCTGAGTCAGAGACAAAGGATTTGTTACTCACAGCCCAGCAGACAGCGTGCTCAACTCACACAGGTTATTAACTTTAAACATCGGAATTCAAATCTAGGAGGGTCTGTCTCCAAAACTCACAGTTCTGCGTCACCCTGCCGGAGAGTACTCCTCCACATTAGAGCATGACTCATCAATGCATAGAAGGTGTTTGTACCAGACTCCTGGATTTACCGTACTGGCACCGAGAGTGTTCAGACACAAACATTTTCAAGGACAGGTCTATTGTCATCAACCCTTTAGCCCTGCCGCTCACTGTGGGGTGAAGGAAATGCTCTGAAATTAGATGGGGTGATGACTGCACAGCCCTGTTAAGAGCGTTGAACATTCTAAAAACAGCTGAACTGTACACATTTAGAGGTGAATATTATGGTATTAAATAGGTCAATAAAGTCATTGTTTAGAAAACTGTTGAACTTCCTGAACTAATACCAGTATAGGCTACCTTCCACTCTAATAATTTTAGCCTCTCTGTATTCTCAATCAGATACGTTTCCCATTATTGTACGGCCTCCTAATGATACCAATGCTAATAAAAACAAGACTTGCCTCTTCAAGAAGGTAATAAAACTGATCAATTCCAAGGCATAAATAGCCATATTAAGGATGAAAAGATGAGGCATCACTATAGATCCTATGTACATTAGAATGAATTTAGGGAGACATTATAGATTACTTCATGCCAGTAAGTTCGAAATTTGGATGAACTAGACATAATCTCCAGAAAAGAACACTAGCCAATATTGACACAAGAAGAAATAGAAGATTTGAAGAGTCATACAACTATTCAAGGAATTGCACCTGTAATTAAATCTCTCCCCCTCTGACTCCACACATCACCACCCCAAAATGAAATTCCAGGTTCAAGTAAATTATATAATTTTTAGGGAGGTAGGGGAAGGTCAGAAAATAGAAAAAGGGGGACATTTCCTACAGTTTTTTTTTTGTTTGTTTGTTTTTAGTTTTTTTTTTTTTTTTTTGTTTTTGTTTTCTGAGAGAGAGGCTTTTTTGGCTTTAGGGCCTGTGTGCTTGCTAGAGACAGGGACGGAGAGAGACAAAGAGACAGAAGCTAGAAAAGCTAGAAATCCCCTTCTGGGAGGATGGTCATGCCACAATCCTTTTTCCTCCATTCTCCTCTTGGGATTTTGGGCATACACGCACACGTGTCCAGTGTGAGTCCAGGACTAGAACCGTGGTCAGCCATGTGGGAGTCTAGCGACATAACCATTATGCCACCTGCTGGTCCTTTTCCCTATAATATTTACGAGAGCAGAATAACTTTACATGTTTTTTTTTATTATCACCATATGAACAGGTTCAATGTAACGTGGAATGCAAGGTATGAAACACATCGTGACTTTGCGTGCCATCCTGCGTAGGGCCGTGCGATCTTCTCTGTCTGGTTTCGGTTTTAGCACACGTGCTGCTTAAGCAGTCATGAGAGCGGAACTTTGACAGCAAAACCAAACAAGGACATTATACAAAAGAAAAGTGATAGACTGATTTTCCTTGTGCATACGAATGCGTATTTTATAAATAAAATATTAGCAAATCAAATATAGGAATATATAAAACTGATATAACACAAGATTTGGGGTTTACTCTTGGGAGCATTATGTTAACGTCATAAAAAGGAGAAAAATAGGGGCCAGTGGATGGTGCAGTGATTGCATCGCTGGACTCATACCTGGATGACTGCAGTGGAGCCCTGGACCTGGCGGCGTGAAAATCATGGCAGGTGTGTGTGCATGCGTGCCCGAGATCCTGGGAGGAGACTGAGGAGAAGGGATTGTGCCATAGCTATCCCCCAGGGAATGATTTCTCACTCTCTCTCTCGCTCCAGTGAGCGCACAAGCCCTAAGGCAAATTAGAAAAGAAAGAAAATTGATTCTTAGAATCATTTGTAAATTCAAATTTATAAAATTTTGAATTGATTTATAAATTTTATTTATTTATTTTAGAGATTTTTGCTATCAGGCACATCTGCTCACCAGAGAGACAAGAGAGAGACAGAGAGGCAGAAACTGAGAAGTCACCCCCAGGGGGAAGGGCCTTCTCACTTTCCCTCTCTCTAACGAATGTATGAACCCTATGGTAAAACGTTCCAAAAGAAAAAAGAAAAGCAGTAACCAGCAAGGGAAAGATCAATAAATTGAGACTATATGAAAATGAAAATCTATTTTCAATGCAAGAATAAAAGATACAATGTAGAAGTGAAAGGCAAGTCATGGAACAGTGGAGTGACTATACAATAGACAAGTTTGGATGTATCAGTAGTTTTACATCAGTTAAGAAAAGACAGACAGGAACCAGCAGTTGGCATAATGGCTATGTCGCTGGACTCCCATGTAGTCGACCTTGGTTTGAGTCCCAGACCCAGTGGCTTAAACTCACACCGTGTGCGTGTGCGTGCGTGCCCAAGATCCCGAGAGGAGAATGGAGAAGAAGGGATTGTGGTGTGGCCATTCCCCCCAGGGGGTGATTTCTCGCTTTCTGTCTGTCTGTCTTTCTCTCTTTCTTGCGAGCGCATGCACTCTAAAGTAAAAACCTCTCCCCCCCAAAAAAAAGACAGACAATACAATAGAAACATAGCAGACATTTGTGAAGTCTTTAAACTTCACAAAAGAAGACAAATAATCAATAAAAGTGAGATGATTGTTTTCATTAGAAATGAGGAAAATTTGAGTTAAAACAATGAACTATGACTACACGTTTGCCTGAACGGCTGAAGACCTGCGACGGCAGCTGGAGCCCTGTCCTGCAGTGATGAGGACGCAGACTGATCCAAACACTCGGAAGCCTGGTGCTCCCTACCAAATGTGCACGTGTGGACCCTGCACCCCAGCAGCCCACTGCTAGGTCCGTACCCAGCTGACAACAAATTCACGCTGTACACAAAGATACACAGACCCATTCCGAGCAGCGCTCTTCTTCACAGCAAACCGTGGAAGCGATCCCACTGTCCCGCTGCAGGGGAGTCACGCCAGGGAGCCTGCGCAGCTAGCCGGGAAAGAGCTGTGCCTCAGTCAGCAGGGCATGCGGCTTCCACACACGCTCGGGGTGTCCACAGCAGTAATCAAGCTATTAGGTAGGGGCACTATACACTTTGCTATTTGAGTCCACCATAAAGTCAAGATTATGAATCAAGGGAACCAGCAGTTAGCGTAATGGCTATGTCGCTGGACTCCCATGTAGTCGACCGCGGTTCGCGTCCCGGACCCGGTGGCTTAAAACTCACGCCGGGCGCGTGTGCGTGCGTGCCCAAGAACCTGAGAGGAGAATGGAGGAGAAGGGATTGTGGCGTGGCCATCCACCCGGGGGGGTGATTTCTCGCTTTCTGTCTCTATGTCTCTCTCTGTCTGTCTGGTTAGCGCACGTGCCCTATAGTGAAAATCTCTCCAAAAAAAAAAAAAAAAAAAAAAAAAAGATTACGAATCAATTGAGTTACTACAGAAACTATCATCAGAGAGGAGTGAGTGATGCAGAAAGTCCCACTGTCTGCGTCCAGAGGGGACCCGGTCACTGCAGTGGTTGGAGCAGCACCCTGGGAGGGAGGAATCGAGGGGACAGAGACTGAGCCCAGGGGTTACATGAGGACACTGCAGGAGGCGCTCACAGGGTCGCAGGCTGGCCACTGTGCGCAGGGCCAGAGTAAGGCCAGTCCAGACTGAAGCAATGTGACCCAGAGAGGACTCGTCCCCGAGCTTCCTGGTGCCAAGCACTGGCTTTTCACCTGATGCTGAACGCCCAGGTGAGCCTGGCCAGGTTTCCGCCCACGGTGGTGCTACTCTGCTCCAAGCTCTTCTGCCTGGAGACGCCAAGGGTGCTGGTAAACTACTCTGTGCTTTCCCGCCAGGCACAGGGACTCTCTCTAAGCGAGTTCCGTATAGAAGCGTGTACACGGAAGGGAACACATCCAAGTTCTTCCCTCTAAGAGCACACACTGTCAACCAAGGAACAAGTCAGGACCAGCAGGTGGCGGGGAGGCTGAGGTACTGTCCCATACGGCCAGCTTTGCGGTTCCAATATGGGACCCAGTGACTCAAGAATCACACTGGGCATGTACGTGCCCAGAATCCCGAGTGGAAAGTCGAGGAGAAGGGATTGGGAGCTGGGCGTCGCACGGTGGGTGGGGTGGGGTGGGGGTGGGGGTGCTGCTGGTGCTGATTTCTCACTTTCTCTCTCTCTGTCTCTGTCTCTCTCTGGAGGGCACACATGCCCTACAGCACAAACACAAAGGAAGGAAGGGAGGGAAGGAGGAAGAAGAAAAAAGAAATAATTCAGCGTTTTCTCTAGATTTGTCTCCTCAAGCAAACTGCATGGGGATTAATCCTTCATGCTGGTGGAGTGAAATCTCCACATCACTCAGAGCATTCCATGTAGTTAATGGCTTTAGGTCTCGAGAGCTGTAAATCTTTGCAAATAGTGTACACACGGTTTGTCAGTGGAAAACCTTGAGAATGCTGTTTTGGACTAACACACTTTCTTCAGAGTTAATTATCACCCTCTAAGAAAAGCTGTAAAATTTTATGTTTTTGGTTGTAACAAAGCAAGTAAAATTAAATCAAGTTTAAACTGGTAAGAATTGGCCATTTTCCTCCTCTTCTGTAAATTAGCATCTGGTTATTAACTGACATCTTATAGGTAGGCTTTAAAATTAATATTTTGTTACGTGTCACTTTTCGTTCTGACTTTTTCCAACCATCTAGCAACGGCCTCTCTGTTGTGTCATAACATGGCATAAGGGAAAGCAAGCAGGTGCCAGACAGAGAGGAGACGTTGGGCCAAATAATCCTTTATCAGGAGCCATTCCAGCAGTAACTAACCTACTCCCAAGATAACAATACTAATCCATGCATGAGAGCTCTTCCTCACCTCTCAAAGGTCCTACCTCTTAATACCATCACAATGGTAAATAAATTGCTACGTGAGTTTTGGAAGGAACATTTAAAACATAGCACATGGTAATAGTCCTAGAATTTTAGTGACTTAAATAACAAAAGTTACTGCATACATATTGCAAAACAAAAATCCCACTGCAGGACCAGTGACCCTCTTGGGCAGCTGTCCTATGGCTGTGAGCTCAGCCCAGGCTGCAGGCTTCATAGCAGCTCGATAACTACACACACTTTCCCTCAGTCATCATGGCAAGGAAAGACAGGACTGGACAGTCACTTACTAGCTCCTAAACACTTCCATCATAAGTGACATACTTTGGGCACCATTTCACTGACCACAAGTCACGTGGCCATGCCTAGCTTCACAGGGAGGGGAGGCAAGATGCCGTGTACTTGGTAGCGGTAACTCAGAGCCAGTAAACAACGCTAATGCCTAACAGAGGTGGCTGTGGTTTCAGTGGGGGCAAGAAGGCCATGTTCCAGGGCAGTTAATGCGGCACAGCAGGGGCAGGCGGGTAAGATGGTGAGAGTGACAGTCTGGCCTGAAATAATAGGAAATCAAGCTAAATAGTTACCTGGGCTGAGTTGGTTTTGGACGCTAGGATTTTATTAGGACAAGTGTATATTAATTACCATGTAATCACAGCAGCCCCTGGGAAGTCGGAATGCCTTGCAACAGGGAGAGAGCATTGCCGAGAACACAGACAGGAGGGACTTGTGCTAAGGACTGCCGGGTGAGGAGAGCACCTGCACGTGAAAATGGAGAAGTGAGGGCCATGGAGTGCAGTGAGAGCCAAGGCTCGAGCCCCTCAAGTGGACGCTGGGCTGGGAGCCCCCAGCAGACTCTGGGAGGAGGGGCTGGTGAGCTGAAGAACCAGGGGAGGGAGGGGCCTGGCCACAAGCCACTCAGGGCCTCAGGAGCTGGAAATGGCTGGAAAGGGACTAGCTTGGGGGTGGGGAGCTGGGCACCTGTGTCCTCCTACATAGAGTTAAAAAATGTACACTATCACATTCACGTGGACAACGTACAAGAGGAAAGGGAGCGTACCACGTAGCCCTTCCCCCTAAGCACAGTGAACTATTTATCACAGCAGACTGCAGCTTAAAACCCTCCAGAGGCCTTTAAGGTTTGCTGCAATACTCCTAACAAGTGGAAGTTCTAATGTCGTGCCTTTTAATAATTAAAATACGCATAAAAAGTTAAATTTTAATAATTTTTTCCATATGCAAAAGCATGTTGCATCGGTGCTATTTCTGGTCTTCTCTTTTTCTAACGTACATTTTAACCCCAGCAGTGCCGATGTTCAAATACAGAATGAAAGTGTTTCTCTGTCGTGGACATTGGGGAGTCGTGCCCAGTGCTAGTTCGCCTGCTCCGTGGTGCTCCGCGAGGTGGGCAGTGAAAGGGCACTCCTTCACTGCGTTTACTCCCACAGGAGGGAGCTGAGTCTCAGTGAGCTTCCAGACCCGAGGCTCCGTCTTGCCCCACAATGACTGCAAGAGCTGGGTCTCAGCTTGGGGACTGCACCCTAACCCAGGGCTGCTCTCTCACCACGGCACCTGGTGTCACGCCTGCGCCAACTCCCTGCAGGTCAGCGCTGCGACGGGACGGAGGCAGCCTCAGGGAGTAGGGAGCTGGGTGACACTGGACATGCCACACCATCTCAAAGTCCAGGGACGGGAAAGGCATCTAAGCCTGGGGTTCTCCCCATAACCGAACCTCCGTAGGACGTTCCTGAGAACCTGATTCTCTGTGGCTGGGTTGAAGAGGTGAGGGTGTTTAAAAGCCTCCTGAAATTCCAACACTGATTTGCTATCTGATGATCTTTAAGAAATTGGTGCTTATTTTCAAGGTACAATAATAATATTAGGAAAACACACATTGTTAAGCATGCTTATCCTCTGAAGGCACCTCTGGAACACTTACTGATGGAATTATAGAGAGTCTGAATTTTGTGTTAAAATAATCCAGGCATAAAAAAAGAGGAAGAGGATAAACAAAACAGGCTCCTGATAACTATCAACGCTATGTGACAAGTTGAGGGGGTGCTTGTTACACGGCACGCTCTCCTACACACATGTGTATCTCACAGCAGAAAAGCTGCCTCGGAGTCCTGGTGGTCCCCCAGTGTCTCTCTCCAGTGAGGGTACACGTGTGCCCTATAGCAAACTGAAAAATGAAAAAGTCATCCGAGTTTGCATTTCAAATACTGGTTTTCTAGAAAAATTCCGTATATTCTACATAGAGCATACATTATACATCACCCCGGTATGTACGAGGAGGCTCCAACGTATTTGGGGAAACTGAGATTTGGAGTTGATTTTGGCACCAAATGGGAAATGGCTTCTTTAGTGGAAGCAACAGTACAATTTAGTTGGTCTATTTCTTTTTGTCTTAAGAGGCTTTTGCCTTAGGGTGCACTCACTCACTGAAGGGAGAGAAAGACAGTGAGAAATCACCCCCCCCCCCCCCCAGGACGGCCACACCGCAGTCCCTTCTGCTCTCTTCCCGGGATCTTAGGCACGCACACACATTGCCCTGCGTGTTTCAAGCCACCGGGTCCAAAGCTCAAACCAGGCAGGCCATGTGGGAGCCCAGTGATGCAGCAATGTAGCCCCTCTGCCATCCGCTTGCCCCAGGTGTGGTTTTTTAAGTGGGGTGTAGACAGGTGGGAGCACGGAGCCCTGCGGAGAGAACCCTGCCCCGCAGGTGCTGGAGGGCTGCAGGGCAGGGGTGTGGGGCCAGGGAGGGGGCAGGAAGACTTGCTTTCACAGTTTTACTTAAATCCTCACCTTCTCCAGTGACTTTCAGAATACACACACGATTTACATTTTTATTTTGCCGCCAGTAACTTGGTACCAAATAAAAATACCATAATATAAAACAATCCCCCAATGCATTCAAAGGTGAGTGATCAATGTTACAAGGGGTAACTCCCCTCCTAATATCTTCCACAGAAAGGTTTATCGTCTTTTATTCTATATGTAAAAATCTAGTTTGTGTATTTAAAATTTAGTATAAATGCATTTTCCACTCCTCCTCCCGAGCATCCTCTTAAGTTATAAAATGCTGCAGAAGGCATTTAACCAGGGGTTATCTCTGGGTTGATAAGATTACATTTTTTAAACAAAATTAAATTCCTATTTTAGTGGCTTTTCCTGTCACTACCTTCTCTGCAAAACTTGCTTCCTGGAAATTCCATTCAGCAATGTAAAGTTTGACTGTCAGAGGCCAGGCATAATGAACAGCGCTGAGACACATTTCTAGGTTCACCAAGTAAAGCAGCACGCACCCTACAGTGGAAACTTCGCTCTGGGATTTCTCTCCCTTCCTCCCTCCCTCTTCTTGTTTAAAAGCTAAATTAACAACACTGAGCTTCCTAGCCATGGGTTAGGCAAAGGAGAGATTGCTCATTTACTACTCCAGGGATCTGCCCAGTGGGTGGGCTTGTGAGGCAATTCCCACCATTAAGAGACTGAAACATTTCCGAATTTCCGCCTGCTCAGTGGCGCAGCAGAAAGGCCCTGCTCATGAGGTGCTGGGGCCACGTGGAAGACAAGGGGTCCATACCCAAAATGGCCTACAGGAGCCGGCAGTGCGGACCACGATCCTGACTGCTGGCAAGGTAGGGGGGTCACCGCGATGGGTCCTGTGAGAGCCCTTAGCTTTCTCCTCCTCTCTGTCCCTCACTCTCATAAAAGAAACTTTAAAAAAGAAATATTTCAGAGTTTGATTGACTGAAAAAATGGAACTTATTAGTGGCTAGAAATTAAATGATCCATAGAGCACTAGGCAGCTGATGTGCATCTGTACTGTCCGTTTGTCTCAGATGTTTTACTCTTTTTCCCAGTTACTTTCTATTTTCTTTTCAGGCTTTTTAAAATTTCATTTTCTTTTATACATTCAATCACATTATCTGGCTTACAAAATGGATAATTTCAACAGGTGAACATTTCTCCCTAGTCCAGTTGATAAAACTATAAAATATCAACAGGTCATACCACATGTCTTTGTTCCATTAATGCTTTGCCTCCCTATTTTTCTTCTAAATTACCTTCCTAAGACCCTCCTCTTTCACACACACTGTATCTGGTATGTACATCCACATACAGCATTTCTATATCCTTTAGTCAATCAGTTTCAGTCATAGCGTGAGGACACTCGGTACATAATCAAGTGGGGACATACAATGTCTCTCCTTCATAGCCTGGCTTGCTTCACTCAGCAGTAAATCTTCCATATGCATCCACTTCCTGTCAAAAGCCAGGGTTTTGTTGTTGTTGTTGTTTTTTATGGCTGAATAGTATTCCATAGAGTATATGTGCCACAGTTTTTCTATCCATTCATCTGTTTATGGGCATTTGGGTTGTTTCCATGACTTAGCAATTATGAATAGTGCTGCAATAAACATCGATGTGCAAGCACTTTTCCAATGAAGAACTCTTCTGTCCTTTGTGTAGATACCCAGGAGTGGGATTGCTGGATCATATGGTAGTTCTATTTGTAGATTTTTGAGGAATCTCCAAATTGTTCTCCACAGTGGCTGGACCAATTTACATTCCCACCAGCAGCATAAGAGAGTTCCCCTTTCACCACAGCCCCGCCAGCATTTATTGTTTTTAGATCTTAGTCATTCTGACTGGGGTTAGGTGGTATCTCATCAGTTACTTCCTATTTTCTATATCCCGTAAAAATTAGGGCAGAAATTGGCTTATTCCCTTTGGTTGGTCTTAGAGCCTGGTTTTTATCATATTAAAATTTTTTTTTAAATATTCAAATTCAACCAGAAATTTAAGATTGAGAAATTTAAGATTAAAGATAAAAACTCTTTTGTTTTTATACATTTATTCTTATTACATAACAAAGTCCTTTTTAGCTTTAGATAGAAGAGATCTTAGAAATATTTGAATATTAGTGTTGGTTTAAATAGCTCTTCCTTTTTTTTTAAACAGTGTAACTAAAAATAATATAGTACTTTAGAAAGAGAAAACTAATAGTTAAGTGGAAACTTAAATCCAACCTATCGCCATGTCTTTCCAGCCACACCCAGTGTACCTCGGTTAGCGATCTGGTCTTTCACTTCTCATCTGCTTGTCTCTAAGGGGGTCAGGAATAAATCCCACATGACTGTATTTTTGTGCAGCATTTTTGAATATCATTTAAAGTCTGATTCTTAAATGTATGAGACCGCAGCAGTGCACCAAGAATAGATGAGCGCGGTGTCTACTTTTTATTCTTTTTCTTTTTTGGGGGGAAAAGATTTTGCTATAGGGCATGTGCGCTTGCCAGAAAGACAGAGAGAGAAAGCGAGAAATCACCCCCCAGGAGGGATGGCCACGGCACAATCCCTTCTCCTCCATTCTCGGCTCTGGATCTTGGGCACGCACACACAGGCGCCGGTGTGAGTTTAAGCCGCCCAGTCCGGGAATTGAACCGCGGTGCGACATAGCCATTACGCTAACTGCTGGTCCCTACTTTTCATTCTTATATACGGCATCAAAGTTAACATGGCTGAGTATTAGCTTGGCGTCTTGAGCGACTGTGGTCAGCGGAAGCCCCTGGCCGCCTGAAGTCTGAGCTTGTCCAAGACTGATTTATGAATCGCAGGGGTCCTATGGGTTTCAGGTTGCTTTTGAAGCTTGTCAATGAACCCATGTTGGGTGAGGCCTACCTAATGTAGGCTGGAAGATGATGCAACACTGGCCAGAACATGAATGGAGATTTCAAGCATATTTAGGGCCAGCCTGTGGCAGGCGATCTGGCTCTGGCTCCCACATGGCTCACTGCGCAGACTTGGACCCTGAGGCTTGAAAAATAAGCCGGCGAGAGTGCCCAAGATCCTGGGAGGAGAAACAGGGGAGGGATTGCGGCCTTCACCCTACCCTCCTCGGGGTGGTTTCTCACTTTCACTCTCTCCAAGGAGCACATGCACCCTATAGCAAAAACAAACACCTGGTTTCTTCCATTAGCGAGGGAGGAACCTCCAACGTGGTCCCTGCTGGGATGAACCAAAGCCTTGGCTGGCCGGGCTCACAGAGAGTGAACACCTGGCACGCTCAGGCAGGTCCTGACAAAGGACCCCGGGACCTTTCCCTTGCAGATCCAATCGCCTTACTGCTGAGCCACTGCAGAGCCACTGCCAAGGGGGATTTTTTTTTTTTTTTTTTGGAGAGGTTTTTTTGCTATAGGGCGCGTGCGCTTGCCAGACAGACAGAGAGAGACAGAGAGATAGAAAGCGAGAAATCACCCCCCAGAGGGGATGGCCACGCCGCAATCCCTTCTCCTCCATTCTCCTCTCGGGATCTTGGGCACGCACGCACATGTGCCCGGCGTGAGTTTAAGCCACCGGGTCCGGGACTCGAACCGCGATCGACTATATGGGAGTCTAGCGACATAGCCATTACGCTAACTGCTGGTCCCGCCAAGGGGGATTTTTAATGGATCTCAAAGCAGATACTAACCCTCATTTAGAGCCTGTCCTGCCCTGCATCGAGTGTGCATTTCACGCACGCTATTTTATTATAAAAATCACTCCGCAGTGGCGCCCACGTCTTTTCCAGCAATACCGAATTTTCTCCTGAGCGACACTGCACGTACAGACATCGGGCACCAGCGACCTGGCCGCCAGCTCTGCACGCTGTCCTGGACTGGCGCGGTGCCCCCAGCAGCACGGTTCCCCATGAGCGGCCCATGCTGCCCGGGCGCTGGTGCTGGGCGCAGCAGGGCTGAGTGTGCGGACCGAAAGGCACAGGCAGAGCGCCTGGAAACTGAGACGCCAGGCACCCCCGGACGCTGCCTGCCAGTCCTCGCGCTCGAACTCGGGAGAGACCATCGGCCACTGAAGGGCTAGCCCTGGTCAGGTCAGCTCCGCGGGCTGCCGGGCTGCAAAGCGCCCCGTTGGAAGCGCGCTGCATTGATGCGGCGCCTAAGCAGACAAAGCCCACAGAGACGCGAATTCTCCTCTTTCCTACAAAAGAGGACATGCAATCGGTGGGGAGGGAGATCGTCTCCGCCACGGAGAAGAAAAGGTAACCGCGAAAATGAGAGGCTGTGTCAGATAGCCCAGGGCTCGATGGCCGGGCTGCGGCGTTTCCAAGACGAGCCTTGTTTGCTACCACGCGGCACAGACTACGCTCCGCAGCGCCTCACGGTCTCGGGGGCAGTGAAACAGACGCCCGACCAGACACACGTCCCCACCAAGCCACGGAACCGCTAAGACCCGCTCCCGCACGCTCGGGCGCGCGGGGTCCCGGCCTGCATCTGCGGACGCCGTGGTCTGGGGCGCGTCCCGCTGGGGGCGCAGGGGGCCTCGGCCGCCGGGGTCCACGCCGGTGCTCGGGCAGGTGGCGGCGGCGGCGGCGGCGGCGGGGAAGGGAGCGCGGGAGGCCGCGGGGGCGGCGCGCAGGCCGAGGGCGCCCGCCCGCCGCACCTGGCCGCGCCCCGCACGCGCGCCCGCCCCTCCGCGCGGCTCCGCCCCGGCCCGAGCGCGCGCCCGGCGGCCGGAGAGGCGGCGGCGCGCACGGCGACAGCGGCGCGCACGGCGGCGGGCGGGCGCACACCGGCCGGCGCTGGGGCGGCGGGGCTCAGGCGGCCAGGCGAGGCCGGCGCGGGACGCGAGGCCGAGAGCGCAGGCGAGGTCACCAGCCCGGCGCAGACCCCGGCCCCGGCCCGGCCCCGCGCGGCGAGGGGCGCGGCGGGACCATGTCTGCGGGCGGACGCGACGAGGAGCGGCGGAAGCTGGCCGACATCATCCACCACTGGAACGCCAACCGGCTGGACCTGTTCGAGATCAGCCAGCCCACCGAGGTCCGCGGGGCGCAGGGGCGCGGGGGGCGAGGGGCCGGGCCGCCTCTTCCTGCCCCGGGCCTCGATCCCGGGTGCGCCGTCCTGGGTCTCGGTGCTTGCTGCCCCCGGGCGCCCGCAGCAGCCCCAGCCCTGCCGGCGCGGGGAGAACCGGGGCTCGGGGCCGAGCGGGGGCCTGCGGGCGCTCGGAGCGGGGTCACTGGGCCCGCCTCCGCGCGCTCGGCCCTGGCCCCGGCTTCCGGGCCCGCTCGGCGCCCCCGGAGCCCCGGGCTCCTGAGCCCACCTGCCCCGCCCCCACCTGCCCTGACTCCCCGCACCCCCCGGTCCCGGCCCCCACCTGCCCCGGTCCCCCTCATCCCCCTGTCCCGGCCCACACCTGCCCCGGCCCCCAGCCCCACCGGTCCCGAAACCCACCTGGGCCGCCCCGCCCCCCGTCCCAAAGCCCACCTGGGCTGGCCCCCTCCCCCACCCCGCCCCGGTCCCGGCCCCCACCTGCACCGGCCCCCCGGCCCCCCAGTCCCGGAGCCCACCTGCCGCGCCCCGCCCCCTCGGAGCCCACTTGCCCCGCCCCCGGCACCCCCTGGGGACCCGGAGCCCACCTGGCCCTTGCCCGGCCCCCGTGGCCCGCGCGGTCGGCGGCCGTTCCCCGGAGTGCGGCCCTAGAGGTGTCCGACGCGGGGAGCGGGTCTTTGTGGCCAAGAGCACGTGACCGGCGGTGCCGGCCCAGTGGGCTGCGGAGCTCGGAGGTGCGGCGCCGGGCGCAGCCGGGGCCGGAGCGCTCGGTAACAATGCCCTCCCCCGCGTGTGCGCCCCCCGACCTCGCAGGTCAAAGTGCACAGGTCGCTCCGGCGCCGGGCGGGTGCGGGAGGGCCGCGGCGGAGGGTGGGGCGGCCGGGAGCGCTGGGCCGGAGGAAGTCGCGCCGCCGCCCAGGACAAAGGCAGTGGTTGGTGGCCGGGCTGCCAGAGGCTGCTGGGCCCGTCCCTCCCGGGGTCGGGGTCGGGGACGCTGCGGGGACGGCCCTGCGCGGGCGGCGGTGCGCGTTCCCGTGGCGCGGCTCGCGTGGAACTCGCACAGGCGCGTGCCCGTGTAGGACGTGATTGTAGTGCCATCTATTTCCGACCTGTGAGAGGTGACTCTGAGTGACAGTTTGCTAAAACAGCTCTTGGACACCAAAACGTGGTTGGCGTGTTGGAGCTGTCGAGAACTGTAATCCCTTGCGGGTAAATCCAGCTCTCTATTTCTGGGGAAGCTGACTTCTTGGTTTTCCTGTGGGGGAGACTCCCTTTCTGCTTCCGCTGCACCGAGGACCGCCTTGGGGGGGAGCGGTTCCGACCCGGGGGGAGCGCTGGTGTGAGCTGTGGGGCTCAGGGTCCCAGTTCGCCGGGTTCTAGTGAGCAGGGTGGTGTCGTAAGTGTTCCTTCACACGCTTCCTCGCACATCCTTTGAAAGGGGGCGTGCAATGATTTAGTTTCAGGATGATGATGTCTCCGAATAAGGACTTCATTTTTCTTTTTATCACAGCATTAGAAAACTCGGATGTAAAACTTGATCTTGGGATATGGTGTTTTTTCGAATGGGTCTGCTTTTAATTGTTTTTAGACAGATTTCTCAAGTCTGGTGGAGAAAAGGGATCCTCAGTTTAGTGATGTGGAATTCAGTTTACTCTCTGGGCTTTTAAATTGAGTTGGCGTTTACACACCTTCTCCTGTAGGTAATTGATTTATGTAACTGTTTTTAAGCCCTCACTTTGGAGCTTTGGCCAGCTGCTGCAGCAGAACGGCAGGCCTCAGCCCTGCAGGTGAGGAGCAGCTGTGCACCTGCAGGCCCTTCCCGCCCAAGTCCCAGCAGCTCTAGTTTTACAAATGATTCTTAAGAGTCCTTAGGAAGATTTTTAGACTAAAATGAAAAATTTTAAGGACATCTATTATTTTTCTTAGTTTTACTAGCTCACACTTCACTGTTCTGTGTTTTGGAGAACCAATTTATTCTAGTCTTAGAAATTAAGCTTTCCAGGGACCAGCATTTGGCGTAATGGCTACGTCACTGGACTCCCATGTAGTTGACCGTGGCTCAAGTCCTGGACCTGGTGGCTTAAACTCACGCCGGGCGCATTCGTGTGTGTTCCCAAGATCCCGAGAGGAGAACACCAAAGGGATTGCGGTGTGGCCATCCCCCTGGGGGGCGATTTCTCACTTTCTGTCTGTGTCTTCTTGGTGAGCGCACACCCTTCTATAGTAAAAACCTCCCAAAAGAAAGAAATCAAGCTTTTCCGTATAACGTACTGCCTGTTTGATTATGATACAGGTGTTCAATGTTAATGATTCTCCAAGCCGGTACTCCAAGGCCAGCTATCTTGGCTTGCTTTATTTAAGCTTGGGCCTGAACTTTTTATTACCTCACAGTTGTTTTTACTCATGTTTGGTACCACAGATCAGGGTTCTTTGTTTCTGCGAGAACACCGGCGTCGGCCTAGTCCTTCCTAGGTGTGCGGTCCGGGCTGGGCAGGTTCACTGCAGAAGCTGACTTGTAGAAATGAGATGTAACCCTTACCGTGCCTGTCCAGCTTGTCTTTTCCTGTGTGTGGACGGCATCATGGCGTGGGTTTCCAGTGTGGTCTGCTCTTTGGTACGGTGACCAGTCTGTCTCAAGTCCATAACTCCGTTGATGATCGGGATTGGTGGTTCCAGGCAACCTTGGTGGTTTCTCTGCCCGGGAAATGGTACTCTGGGCCTGGGGATTATGTTCCCTTTTTAATAAAGTTAGAACGTGAGGTGGGACCCTCGGTGAAGCCTGTTCCCCGCTGTGCAGGTCTGTGTGTCAGAGGAGGCTCCCACAGAAAGAACACGCGGTCCTTCCTGCTCCCCCTTGCTCACTGGGGTTCCAGGTTCTTTTGGAATTTGTCAGATGAGGGCCCAGCAGTTGGCGTAATGGCTATGTCGCTGGACTCCCATGTAGTTAACTGCAGTGGGTGCGCGTGTGCGTGCGTGCTCAAGATCCTGGGAGAATGGAGGAGAATGGATTGCGGCGTAGCCTTCCCCCCGGGGGATGATTTCTCTCTCTCTGTCTCTCTCTCTAGCCTTTCTGGCGAGTGCACGCGCCCTATAGCAAAAACCTCTCAAGAAAAAAAAATAAAAGCAGGAATTCGGCAAATGAGAGCTGATGGAAATTTAGTGTTGACACTTTATCACCAGGAGATTGACTTAGGCTGAATTAATGTTTTGATTACTATGGGAAGCTCAGCCCTACCAGCTTCTTCAAGCTGTGTGCTCCTGCCCTTTTGTCGTTCCTTACGTGAAGGCTTGTTTTCATTTGGGGATTGGTAATTGGTGACTCAGGATGGCGGGTGATTGCTGCCGGGCCTCCTTCCCACTCTTCCCCAGAAGAGGTTTCTCTGGGTACCCACATGTGTCCCCGTTGACCGTGACCTGTCATTACAGCTGTTGGTTTGGCCGTCTCCTCCCCTCATTACCTGAAGGCAAGAATTGGAGTTTTGATCTTGGAGAGTTATTCTCTTGTCTGACACATGCCCAGTAAATATTTTGTAAAGTAACATGACTTCCTTTGTACTTTTATTCTTGACAAAGTGTGGGACGTGCGCTTTTTAAAATTTGGTATAATCATCTCAGGCGAATGAGCTTTGCTATCTTCATGTTTTATTCCTAGTTTCGTGTAAAGGTCGCACCTAAATGCAAAACCTGGGCTAGATCATCGACCCTTTCGCTCAGTGAGCTCTTTTTCTCAAAGTCACTTGTTTGAATTCATTGCCACCTTTTTGCCCGGATGGGAAAAAATAACCCAGAATTTGTTATTCAGATCCTTTATTGCAGTGAGTATGTTGTTACCCAGAGGTGTGCGCACAAGTAACCGGGTGTGTCCCCGCACGGAGGTAGAGGGTGGTCACGGGAAGTGGTGGTCATCAGGACTTCCTGCCGAGCCCTACCTGGGCTGTGTGGCCGCCCCGTGCTTCTCGTACAGCTCCACCGTGTTTGAAACTGTTGGAAAACAGCAGTTGTATTTTAAACACAGGCACCGCTCAAGGGCTCTCCGGGGGTGAGAGCGTGAGGAGGGAGGTGCTTGGCGCCGGTGGTGTGTGGTGTGTTATTAGCATTTACGGGCATTGCAGCTCCTTTTTTTTTTTTTTTAAGCCGAACCTCAGTGGTGCTAGTAACCTTTTACAACCTTTATTCCTATAATAACTGGGTAAGTCTCATGTTTGCGTGGGTGTGGTGCTTGTGAGCCCGGGCTGTATAGCACTTGCCCAAGGGTGCTTAGTTATCGTAAGCTGAAACTATCTAGTCTCGTTTTGATTCGCAAGCTTTCCTCTATGAAAACTAATTTATAGACCGAATGGAATGTGGATGTTGCAGCAAGAGACTTTGATTAAACGATCCCATTTCGATTGTGGTTGAATTAGTGCTGTGATAGCAGAGCTGGCCTTTCATACTGGCAGACTGTGGGTCACAGAAGTTCAGGGCATGTGTGGTACCAGCTGGATGGGAAGCTTAGGGAAACAGGTTTCTCTTTGGGCCAGCAGGTGGCGTGGAGGTTGAGGCCGCTGGAGCCCACACGGAGCCCGCTTGGTTCTTCCAACCTGATGGCTTGAAAAGCACACCAGGCACCCACATCCCTGAGAGGAGAGAGGAAGGGAAGGACCATGGCGTGGTCAGCCCGGGGGTGACTGCTCACTTTCCCTTTCTCCCTGTGTTGCTGTATCTCTCTGGGAGCCCACATGCTGTATAGCAGGAAAAAAACCCCAAAAACCTTAATATTGATGTCATCGAGGATTTAACTAAGCAGCTGTAGTGTTTAAGGCGTATTGCTAGGTGTTGGTTATTACTGTGGTGGTACAGGGTCATTTGTTTATCAAGTTTTTCCAGACTGGAGCTTTGGCATGATGTCAGAAAATGCTCACAACAGTATAGCAATTACTTTGATATAAAGTTATTTTTCTTTTCTGTGAACATAGTGGATATACACTTAACATAAAAATAAGCCGACTTCCTTAACTGAAGAATATCTTCAGGCTAGGTAGTCTTTTTTTTTTTTTTTTTAGAATTATTTATTTTTATTTATTATTATTTTTGTGTTGTTTTATTTTTTTTAATTTTCTTTTTATTTGACCAGATAAGAGACTGAGGGGGGAAAGAGGGGAAACCAAGCCACCAGGTCCGGGACTCAAACCGCAGTCAACCACATAGGAGCCCAGTGCTCTTTTTCTTGGAGAGGTTTTTGCTAGAGGGCGCATGCGCTCGCCAGAAAGATGCAGAGAGACAGAAAGTGAGAAATCACCCCCCGGGGGGATGGCCACGCCGCAATCCCTTCTCCTCCATTCTCCTCTCGGGATCTTGGGCACGCACGCACACACACCCGGCGTAAGTTTAAGTCACCAGGTCCGGGACTTGAACCGCGGTCGATTACATGGGAGTCCAGCGACGTAGCCATTCCTCCAGCTGCTGGTCCCAGGAGTCCAGTGCTCTTAACCAGCACAGCACTTGCTGGCTGCCCAGGTTAGGTAGGCTTGATTCAGTTCACAAGTTCGCTGCTCTGCCGCTTTCCTGGCTGGTTCTACGTGGAATGTGCTCCCTCCCTCGGACAAGGCAGCGTGTCTGTCTGACCTGCCTTATGCCGCGAGGTCTGACGCCCAGCAGGGGCTGGGCCCACAGACCCGCTTCCATGCCTGGATGTGTCCTGTTTCCCCGTGCCGCCCTGCCGCCAGGGCCTGCCGCTCCCTGGGCTGTCCTGGTCCTGCCGGACGACAGCTGTGTCCCGCGGGAGTTCGCCGTCGGTGCCGTGACAGAAGACCTCTTCCTGTTTCTGCGCGTGCGTGGGGGGCTGAGGTGGCCAGGCCGGCCTCCTGCCTTCCGGGCTGCGGGAGGAAAGCAGGGCGGCAGGCTGGAAGTTGGCCCTCTCGGTGATGGCATTCCGCGGCAGCAGCGGGAGCGCCGATTCACCTTCATTGTGGCGCGCAGTTGGCTGACCGCATCTCACTCTGACTCCCGACGTGTCAGGTCAGTCCCCCTTACCTTGGGGAGACGGGGCTGACGGAGTCGTGTGGACACTGTGGACACGCAGGTACTAGGGTGGCCGGTCCCAGGCAGGTTGCGGTGGAAGGCGTGGCATTTCTTGCTGCTCAGAAAAGCATGTCATTTAAAGCTTATGACTTTCATGTCTGGAATTTTCTGTTCAGTACTTCTGACAGCTGTTGACTGCAACTGCGGAAAGGTAAACTGTGGATAAGAGGGGACTAATGTCCTGTGCTTCGTTTCCCATGGAAATGGCACACAGAGAGGTGACCGGTTCACGTAAGGCCGGAAGTAGATTCCAATGTGAGTCGACTCTAGGGCTGGCCCTGTACCTAGTAGTGAAGGAGCCAGATCCCACCTGGCCAGCTGCGGTCAGACTCTTGGCCCTGGGGGCTTGAAACCCACGCCGAGTGTGAGTGCGTGTGCCCGGTGGATGACGGGATGGAGAAACTAGGGAGGCCGCCTTGCAATTTGACCATGCCGCCTGGTGCCCAGCAAGCACAGGTGCCTCTCTGGCAGGTAGGACACGCCTGTGTGCGCACACACACGTACACACACACACACACACACACACACAGTGATTCCAAAAGGTAAGAGTGTTTGAAGTTCAATACTTGCAAGTTTATAGGTCTTCATCATGGAGAAATTAGAAAAAGTGAAATTGAGGACCGGCAGGTGACGTGGTGGTTAAGGACCCTGGCCTCCCACATGGCTGACTGTAGTTCAAGTCCCAAATATGGCAACTTTCTCTCTCTCAATTTCTTTCTCTCTCTCTCTCACTTTCACTCTGTCACTCTCTGGTTAAATTAAAGTAAATTAAAAGTAAATAAATAAAATAAATAAATAAATAAATAAAATAAAAATAAATAAATTAAAATAAATAAATAAAATTCAATAAAATAATTTAAAGGAAAAAAAATGAAATTGAAGAGTTTATTGTGGCCAGAACATAGCCAGAATTTCTGTCCTTTTACTTACAAGAAATGTGACGTTGAAGAAAACTTACCATGGCCCAGCAGGTGGGAGGCCACCGGGTGGTTAGGGCAGTGCACTCCCACGTGGCCGACTGCGCAGCATGTCCTGGACTGAAGCCGGACACTCACACTAGCCGTGTGCGTGCCTGCCCAGAATCCGAGGAGGAGGAGGGATTGCCCTGGCCGCCCCCCAGGGTGATTCTCACTGTCTCTGTCTCTCCGGAAGGCACACGTCCTGTGGCAAACACTAAAGCTAACTAAGCCCGTGCTCTGCAGTAGGGTACCGAGAGTCAGAGCACTGACAGAACGTGGCGGCTCACGGAGAGGAGGCGCTCTCCTGCTGTGCCCGTAGGCCCTGTCCACGCGGCCACAGTGGGTTGGGGCCCCCGCGAGCACAGAGGGCACTGCTTCCAGCAGCAAGGAGGGCCGTCCGCGAGCTCGGCACGGGCAGGCGGGCTTGCTCAAACTGCCTGGTCCTGCCCTCTCGAACATCCCGAAGGTTACTAGTGCCCAGCTCACCTGGGTGACCGGACGAGACCGTTTTCAGAGTGATGGGACACCGCCTTCCCTTTTGGTAGGGCAGAGGCTGAGCAGAAGGGGACGTGTCACTGTGGAGCCTGCCTGCCACCTCCTGTGGTCGGCGCAGCCCGATGGGTCCTTCCACATCGAGTCCGGCCTTGCCCAGAGACTGCCCCGGGTCCCTCCGATTTCCACAGTAGAAGCGAGGGCCCAGCACGTGCTTGTGGTGCCTGCTGTGCAGGGCTGTGGTGTGGCCCTGGAGGCCGCTGGCTGCCGAGTTCCGGGGAGTGGCCTGTGCTCTTGGACAGTCAGGCAGATCCTGCTGTGTGGCAAACCGAGAATGTCTGCTCCTTCGGGAAGGCACTTCCTCTCCCTGTGCTCTTCCTGGGGCTTTTTGTTTTGTTCTTGTTTCTGCCACAGGGCCAGTGACCTTGCCAGAGAGAGAGGGAAGGTGAGAACTCACCCCCGGGGCACAGCCATGCTGCAGTCCCTTCTCACTCTCCCTGAGATCGTGGGCATGTGCTCACGTGCTCAGACCGCCAGATCTGGGACTCGAACTGTGGTTGGCCATGTGGGACTCCAGCTCCCTAACCACGTAGTGGCACTTGCTATTATTTCCAGCTCCTGGATCTTACATGCCAGCGCCACGTTTCCGTCTACCTCTGCCGCCGTCTTGCCTGTTACTGGGCTTGACGTCGCCAGGTTCTCTCTCTTGCTTTGAGTCTGGTCCCATGCTCAGTAGAAAAGAGGAAACGGGAGTACAGTACGGTCACTGCGGGACAGCGTCAGTTATCGAGTATTTAAAAAGCATTGTATTTTTTAAACAATTATTTTAAAATTTCACTTATTATTATTAGAACTTTGAATTTGCTGTAGTACACATGTGCTTACCAGAGAGACAGACAGAAAGCAAGCCGCCGGGTCTCGGATTCAAACCGCAGTAAATAGTTTATAATTCTTTTTTTTTTTTTTTTTTTGGAGAGGTTTTTCGCTATAGGGCGCGTGCGCTCGCCAGACAGACAGAGAGAGACAGAAAGCGAGAAATCACCCCCCAGGGGGGATGGTCACGCCGCAATCCCTTCTCCTCCATTCTCCTCTCGGGATCTTGGGCACGCACGCACACGCGCCCGGCGTGAGTTGTAAGCCACCGGGTCCAAGACGCGAACCATGGTCGACTACGTGGGAGTCCAGCGACATAGCCATTACGCTAACTGCTGGTTCCCAATAGTTTATAATTCTTAATAAACATGCTTAGGGACCAGCAGTTAGCGTAATGGCTATGTCGCTGGACTCCCATGTAGCCTACCGCAGTTCGTGACCCGGACCCGGTAGCTTAAACTCACACTGGGCGCGTGTGCGTGCGTGCCCAAGATCCTGAGAGGAGAATGGAGGAGAAGGGATTGCGGCGTGACCATCCCCCCTGGGGGTGATTTCTCACTTTCTGTCTCTCTGTCTCTCTCTGTCTGTCTGGCGAGCGCACATGCCCTATAGCAAAAACCTCTCCAAAAAAAAAAAGTGCTTAGTATAAAATCCATAGATTGGGAGATATCTGTCAAATACGTAATTTTTATTTATTGATACTTACTTTTAAGTTTGTTTCTTTCTGCTGAGTGACAGGCAGGTATGTACACAGACCCTTCAGTCGGGTCTTTGTGCTGAGACGGCCCTCAGGTAGCCAGTGTCCCCTTTGCCCCCCACTCGGGAGACTGCAGGACACTCGCCCAGACCTTCCTGCCCGGCCTGTCGTGAAGCACGCAGTGCCGCCGACCACAGTGTCCTGCTTCAGGTGGTTACCTTTACGTGGCGGTGGGTGTCGTGTGAATAAGGCTCCTAGCACAGGCCTCGAGCATGCGGGGGCCTACCCAGGTCAGAAAGGCCGTTTGCTTTTTATAGTCTACTGTGGTGTTTTGTTTGTTTGTTTGTTTTTTAAAGAGAGATTCTTCTCATAGGGCACGTGTGCTCACCGGAGAGACAGAGACAGAAAGCGAGAGTCCCCCCCTTGGGGGATTGACACATGGTCATCCTTTTCCTCCATTCCCAGGATTTGGGGCACACACGTACATACACCTGATGTGAGTTTTAAGCTGCCAGGTCCTGGACTTGAACCACGGTTGACTGTGTGGGAGTCCAGCGACATAACCATTATGCTGTCTGCTGGTCCCAAAAAACTGGTTTTTGCATGAGCTTATAAATGAGTCTTTAGGTCACATTATGCTACTTTTTTCACATTAAATTCTTGGCAAAAACTTAGGCCAGTTATTTTTCAGAGACCTCAGAATAGAAGTGATTGAGAATCAGTTATGAGGGTTCTAGTTTTACTTACAGACTTCATTTTCATTTCTAATTCTTGGGCAGAAGGTTTCCTCTAGAAACTGTTCCAACGTGTTCATTCAAACCCGTCTGTCTCACACTTCGATGGGTCTTTCACCTGTGCTGGCTTCATTCCATCGTGCATGGGCATCTGGAAGAGACCTGCAGGTCACCGAGTTGTGCAGACCTGCCAGGTGTGGGCAGACTGCCCCACTGCAGGATCGGGGCTGCTCGTAGCAAGCCATCTGTGCCTCAGAGGAGCTCAAGTGGAGGGAAGCCGTCAACTCACAGGAGGGCACAGACGTTCGAGGAACTGAGCTTCACTTCAGAGGTCAGGTTCCTTACTGGTGGCAGTGTCGCCCCAGCGCTGGGAGGTACAGGCCTTCTTAGCCATCTGAGGAAGCATTTGCCAGATACCCGGCCTGAGTAACCCTGCGGAGTGGTGAAGGCACTGACTCCCACGTGGTGGCTGCGGTGTAAGTCCCAGACCCAGTGGCTTGAAACTCTCGCTGGGCGTGTGCCCAAAATCCCGAGAGAAGGGATTGCGGCATGGCCAACCCCCGGGGGGTGATTCCTCACTTTCTCTCTGGTGAGCACATGCACCCCCTAGCAAGAATCTCTCCCAAGAGAAATAACTGCAGTTGATCTGTTATTCCTTTAAGTAGACATAGTATTGCATGAAAAAAGTGCCATGGCGATTCATACTTGAGCAGTTGTACAAGGACTTTCTTGACACATCCCTCAAAGGCTGTTGTGCACACATTCCGTGGCTGTTACTCGGGGCACTGGCTGTGGCCCGGCCGCTACCCTCGTGCCTCTTGTGGCCATTCAGGGCGCAGCGGTCCCAGGCCCTGTGGGCCGTTCCCAGCATGCATTGGGTGCGTCCTCTGCACGCAGAGCCCACCATCCTGCCCGCCACCCCAGGCCTGTGGGCCGCTCTTGGCGTGCTGTGGGCGCATCCTCTGCACGCCGGGCCCCTGTCCCGGCCCGCCACCCCAGACCTGCAGGCTGCTCCCAGCATGCTGAGAGCGCATCCTCTGCACACGGGACCCCCTGTCCCTGCCTGCCACCCCAGGTCTGCGGGCTGCTCCCAGCATGCTGTCAGCGCGTCCTCTGCACGTGGAGCCCGCCATCCTGCCAGCCACCCCAGGCTTGCGGGCTGCTCCCAGCATGCCGTGGGCGCGTCATCTGCACGCGGGGCCCGCCGTCCTGCCTGCCACCCCAGGCCCTGTGGGCCACTCCCATCGTGCTGTGGGCACGTCTTCTGCACGCCAGGCCCCATCCCTCCCCGCCACCCCAAGGCTGCCAGTGACCGGCCGTGGAAAGATGTCTGTGTAACCCCGCTCTCTTTAATTGTGTTTCCCTTCGTTTACATCCGAAAGGGAGGCAAACGCACGGACCCCGTACCCAACACTGTGCGCTCGCAGTGGTCTAGTCCCGGGTGCCCGGGGAGCCTTGGTGCTGTCTGGGAGCAGGCCCGCGCGTGGAGTCCGCACGCACTGCTCAGCGACCATTGGTTTTACAGCAAATCTGTTTTGTGGCTAATTCGTGGCTGGGTGTAAGTTCATTTAGGATTTCTGGTGACCATTTATTTCTTACTGTGGAACACTTCACTAGACTCTCCTGATGGTAAGCTGTTTGAACCATTTAGGGAAACACGCTTATTGCTGATGGTGCCGTGTTCTCGGTACCGGAAAGCCATGTGGAGTACTTCGCGGGCTTCTAGGCCGAAATGCGTGGCGGCTTGCCCAGCCTCCCAGTACTTTGTGGGGGTCCGAAACCCAGGTTCGCAGCCTTCCTCGCCCAGCGTGCCCTCGGTCAGCCTTCTCCAAGAAGGGCCGGACTGCCGGCCCCCCGGGAGCCTGCCGGGCACCATGGACAGGGCCTCCTTGGCAGTTCCAGCTCAGGACCTCCAGCAGTTAGAAATGTGTTTTCAATTCAGGTTTGGCAGAGGTGGCCTCGTCGAGTTCACGGCACAGTTAATGTAGCTTTTATACCAAATTTGCTGGGGTTTGTTTCTAAAACATTTTTTTTATTGCCTTCATGAAATCATTATTTTGGGGAATGTCAAAGACAGTGAATTAGGGACACATTAAAAATATTTATTATGATATCTTATGGCTAATTTTAAAAGTATGTTCTTGAAATGTGGTTAGACACGAAGGGGTCAGTGTACCTATGTCACTATAGTAAGAGTTTATGTTTTAAAACGTTTGTTTTTTCTATCATAAAATAATACACTTATTTTAGGGCATTTCAAAAATACAACCAGAAATAAAAGCAGTAAATCAACCAGTATTCTGCCATCTGAAGGAACTCTTCATTGCCCAGTCTTTTATTAAATTACTAGGCTGTTGGAAAAGTCATGATTTGGTTTTCTTTTTTTTTCTTTTTTGGGGGGGAGAGGTTTTTGCTATAGGACACATGTGCTCGCCAGAAAGACAGAGAGAGACAGAGAGATAGAAAGTGAGAAATCACCCCCCAGGGAGGATGGCCACGCCACAATCCCTTTTCCTCCATTCTCCTCTCGGGATCTTGGGCACGCATGCACACGCACCTGGCGAGAGTTTAAGCCACCAGGTCTGGGATTCGAACTGTGGTTGACTACATGGGAGTCCAGCGACATAGCCATTACGCCAACTGCTGGTCCCAATTTTCTGTGTAAAAAAAGGACATGACTTTCCCAACAACTCAGTATTTTACCTTCCTTCGGAATAAACATGTGCCCGTGCATGTGTATGCTTGACTGCATCTGCTTACTAGTCGTTTGCATTTTTAACTAGTCCTCTGGCCAGGATCTCTTAGCTGTGCGTCTGTGAGAACCCAGTCTTTGGAAGCCTCCTGCACTGGCCAGTGGTGACTGCGGAGTCCCCCAAGGGCACCTGCTGTCCCTGCAACACGTGGGCGCTCCGCACGCTCAGTTTGCACAGTAGCTCCATGAGGGCCGGGTGTTTTCGCTCGTTGCCGTCTCTGGGCAAAGACTGAGGCACAGGGAGGTGGAGCGACTGCCCAAGGGTATGCAGCTAGTAAGCCAAGGTGCACTGATGGAATCCAGAGAGTCTGACTCTAGAACCTTCTTTTAACCACCGTGTTTGTAAAATCCAGAACTTTAGTATTGGTGCAAAGCAGTGTCTAAAAGTTTTGCAGGAAAATAACTAATGAATACAATAACCTGGAACTTAATTTTCAGGAGGAACTTTTCACAGGCATGATGTGATAAAATATCTCGTCTGTTCTTTCAGGCCATGCACTTATGTGAGTGTGTGTGTACATCCGCATACGTGTACAGGGTATTTCAAAATCCTTTGAAAAGTGGGAGTAAGGTGTAAGTTTATTTTGGTGCAAAAGACTTCAAATCCATGAATAGCTTTTTATGATAAGCATTTTTCATGAGCTCTTTGGGCTGTTCTGTACATCAGTGTATTGAGTTTGATCCTGACCTTCTAAAAAATTGTTTTATTATTATTATTATTATTATTATTATTTTTGGAGAGGTTTTTTGCTATAGGGTGTGTGCGCTCGCCAGATAGACAGAGACAGAGAGACAGAAAGTGAGAAATCACCCCCCAGGGGGAATGGCCACACCGTTATCCCCTCTCTTCCATCCTCCCCTTGGGATCTTGGGCACACACACACACATGCCCGGCGTGAGTTTAAGCCACCGGGTCCGGGACTCAAACCGCAGTCGACTACATGGGAGTCTAGTGACATAGCCATTACGCTAACTGCTGGTCCCTCTCCTGACTTCATACCCAGGTGTAGTTCTGTCTCTGAGGCAGGCGATGGTGTTTGTGGCAGTGTGATCCCTGCTGTCTCTGTCTCTGCAGTGTGCAGAGATGCCTCTATCCTGCAGAGTCACCAGCAGTGTGGTGCTGTGGAGGGGTGTGAGGGAACGTTGCAGCTGCCCTGACCCCTCCTCTGGCTTCAGGGAAGAAGGTCCGGTGAGGCCTGGCCGTGCTGGGCGCCCTGCCGTGCACAGCTCGGAGCCCCGCAGGCTCCCTCGCCTGTGCTTCCCCTCGGCCGTGTTCTCGTGCCCCAGCCCTTTCCTGGCCCAAGCTTAACCTTAGACAAGGAACGTTTATCCGTGTTAGGCTCCTAGAACCTGATTCTCGTCGCTGCAAGTGCTTAATCGAATTAATGTCATAAAAGTTTTTTTCTCTTTTTAAGAGTATTTTCTACTTACTTATTTATTTTCATTTGACCAGAGAGAGACTGAGAGAGAGGGAAAGTGAGAAGTCATTCTCAAGCTGGGAAAAAAACACGGTCAGCACCTTAACCCCCACACCACCTGCTGACCCATTTCATAAAGTTTTATTTCCACAACAGTTTTTCCACACAGAAGATTTGAGATAACATTTTTTTCTATAAGATGCATGTACCTGGCAGCAAGGCAGAGAGAGACAGAAAGCGAGAAATTGCTCCCTCCGGGGGATGGCCATGCCACAATCCCTTCTCCTCCATTCTCCTCCTGGGATCTTGAGCACGCACACATATGCACCCAGCGTAAGTTTAAGCCACAGGGTCTGGGACTTGAACCGCGGTCGACCATGTGGGAGTCCAGCCACATAGCCATTATGCCAACTGCTGGTCCCCCAGTCATCATTTCTTTTTTTGCTATAGGGTGCATGCGCTCGAAAGACAGAGAGAGACAGAAAGCGAGAAATCACCCCCCCAGGGGAGATGGCCACTCAGAAATCCCTTCTCCATCATTCTCTTCTCAGGATCTTGGGCAGGCACACATGTATACACGCCCTGCGTGAGTTTAAGCCACTGGGTCCGGGACTCGAACCACGGTCGATTATATAGGAGTCTAGCGACATAGCCGTTAGGCCAGCTGCTGGTCCCCCAGTCATCATTTCTTAATGCCTTGTTCAGCACATCAGCAGTTGATCACATCTGCCCTGACGTTCTTTCTTCACTTGGCCTGGCCTCCAGGGCAGGCCTGTTGTCCTGCGCTAGCGCCCGGAGGACCGTGTCTGCTCCATACTCCCCCAGGAGGCCTGTCCTGCGCGAGCGCCTGGAGGGCCATGTCCACCACACTCCTCCCCCAGGGAGCCTCCCGTTCCTGGGGCTGTGGGGCTGGTGTCCCAGTGTTCCGTCGCTGAGTGTCCAGTATCGGGGCTTGCCCTGTAGAGCCTGTGGCTCACGGGCCTTCGCTGTCTGGGTGTGGGCCTGGCCTCGCAGAGTGACCTGTCCACACTGGCCGATCTCCCCTCCAGCTGTCTCGTCTGTTTAGGTGGCGCCCAGTGTACCTGCTGCCCTCACCCACCACCGGGCAGTCTGTCTGGATCCCTGCCCCGCCTGCACCCCGTAGGGAGTCAGCGTACTTGGATGGTGGCCGCTCTGAACACCTCTGCTCTTCGCTGCCGCTCTCAGTCATCCCGGTGACTCGTGCAGAACTCTCTGTGCCGCACAGTGCAGCGTGGCCTGCTCAGCCCTCCTTCCACCTTCCCTGCCAGCTCTGGTACTGCGCCCCACCCCTGCCCCAGAGTGCCAGTAAGCTTCTGCCAGGATTCCGCGCTGGGCTCCCACTTGTGCTCTCCCCTGCCAGGAGGAGGCCTTTCCTGTCCAGTTGGATTTCCTCCCCGAGCTCCCCAAGACCGTCGAGTGCCCTGTGGGTCAGCCGTGTGCCGTGTGTCCTGTGGGTCAGCCGAGTGCCCTGTGTCAGCCGTGTGCCCTGTGGGTCAGCCGTGTGCCCTGTGGGTCAGCCGTGTGCCCTGTGCTGTGCTGCCTGTCCGCCGCCTCCCTGGCTCGCTGTCTGCTCTGTGCACTCTCCGGCCACTGCATTAGTTTTCATTTCCTTTGAAGTATTTACTGCTACATGACTTGATGTCTAGAATTTTTATTGAAGGATTTTGCCACTGGGCACGTGGGCTCGATAGAGAGGGAGGAGAGAGATGGCGAGGAGGAAAGAAACCGCCCCAGGGAGGATGGCCACACTGCAGCCCCTTCTCCTTTCCCCTCCTGGAATTTTGGGTGCGCAGGTCCGGGACTTGAACCGCAGTCAGCCACGTGGGCCTCCATCACCTTCACCACCACGCCATCTTCCGCAGCAACATCTAGGCTTCAAGTGTGGCTCCAGGTCACTGCTGCGAGGCGAGCGTCACCTTTGAGTGTCGGGTTGGTGTGTCCTCCTTTGCAGACAGTTGTCCGTCCCTTCCCTTCCCGAGGCTCCGTGAGCATTTCTCCTGGAAACGCAGAGAGCCGCTGTCCTCAGTCCCTGTGATTTGCCTGGTAGAATCGCGGTTCTGTTACAGGCCAGCTCGGAACGTGCCTCGGGAGGCAGGTCCCCGTGTGCCCCCGAGCCGGGTTTATTCTCGCCTGCCAGGGCATCTGTGGCGTCCTGCTGGAGGCCTCGCATGGACTGAGCTCTACCACCGCGTGCTACCGCAGTGGGCCTGCAGGCCACGAGGGCGGGTGTACCACACAGACCTCCAGGGACTCGGAGTGCAGAGTGACGCGCCCACGGACTTGCCCTCCTCTCAGGAGACCGCGGTCACCCCCTTCAGGGTAGCTCTCCAGGCAGCTCATGTCAGCTGCTTTCCCGGGTTCCCTTGTCCAGGTAGCTAAGGAGCCGCAGCATCCCAACGTGTGACGGACGTGGTGGGTGATCCCCTCTTTTCCCACTCGTTACTCCAGCGTGGCAGAAGCCCCTCATTCCGCTGCAGACGGCGGTCCCCCCGGCTCTCCAGGCTTGCCGCCCAGGCGCTGTCGCTGCAGGCCCAGCTGCACCCTTTCCCCCAGCCTTTGCTGCCTGTCTCCCGGGCTTGCCTTACTATTTACGGACCGGCGTGCGCTGTGGCCCCAAGTGCCTGGTCACTGCGCGTCCAGCCTGCTGTGCCCTGGAGCGGGACCTCAATTTCATTCCTACACAGCGGGCTTGGAGGCAGCGCAGCCGGGGTCCGAAGGGTGCCGCTTGTTCCCAAACGGCCTGCGTGAGCGCTCTGGTCGATGCGCGGCGACACGCTCAGGTCCTCGGTCTCTGGGCCACGGTGTCCTCCGAGACAGGACCGCAGCAGCCCCGCTCACGGAGCACGGCCAGGTCGGAGGAGAAGGTGCTCATCCGCCCCAGGTGTCGGCACAGGGCGTCCCACAGGGCGTCCGAGGGCCTTAGAGACCCTTGTTATTGGCGCAGTCACTGCCTTCATTTGCATGCCCTTTTTCTTTCTTTCCCTCATTTTGTTTGTTTATTCTAACAACATCTTTCTGGGTTCCTTCAGGCTGGAAATCGAGAGTCACACATTTAACTTAGCGTCACATGCCGTTTGTGGGAGAGGGAGAGCTTCTAGAATGTGCTTGGGTTTAGTATTGCATGTTTTAGTTAGACCCCTGCTGTGTGTTTTAAAGTAAAAACATTCTGGTCATTTTTTAAAATTTTCTGTACAGTTGTGCCTAGACGTGGTAATATCTCTTCAAGCATCCTTAATTGAGGCCTGGCTCTGGCACAGTGGCCAGTGGGCCGCTCAGGAGAAGCCAGACCCCACTTGGGAGGGTGGTTCATTGAGTCCCTGTCCCCATGAACCTAAAACACGGGGGGCATGAGTGCCCAGGACCCCATGGCTGGGGACTGGAAGAAGGGAGTGGCAGGTGACCAGAGTGGATGGTGCGCTCATGGTCACTCTCATTTGCACACACACAAGCTCTGCCGTGAAGGGAGAGGGAAGTGTCCACAGTGAGCTCCTGTGGGTAGCAGTACACCTGTTCATGCGAGAACAGAACCGGCGATGCTGAGGTTCACGTGTTTGCTCTCGGTCTGGCGTGCTTGCCTAAAAGGGGCAGAGAGGGGAGTGAGAGATCACCCAGGAGGTGCCGCGTCCCCATCCTTCTCCACTGTCAGGACTGAGATCACCCGGGAGGTGCCGCGTCCCCATCCTTCTCCACTGTCAGGACTGAGATCACCCGGGAGGTGCCGCGTCCCCGTCCCTTCTCCACTGTCAGGACTGAGATCACCCGGGAGGTGCCGCGTCCCCATCCTTCTCCACTGTCAGGACTGAGATCACCCAGGAGGTGCCACATCCCCATCCTTCTCCACTGTCAGGACTGAGATCACCCGGGAGGTTGCCGCGTCCCCGTCCCTTCTCCACTGTCAGGGTTTTGGGCACACACATGTGGCCGGTGTGATTTTCAGGCCATCGGGTCCAGGGCTCAAACATGCAGTCAGCTGTATGGGACCCAGAGCCTTAACCTCCACGTGGTCGCTGGCCCCGGTTTCTGTTTCATGAGACTTTTTTGAACACTTATGTATTCTATTAATTATCTAAAGAGTTTACTCCACAGTGTGCTTTTTTCAAAGTCTGTGTGCGTATGTGTTAGCCTGGGATAGTTATTGGAGAGTATAGAAGATTCTTTTTAAAGAATTATTTATTTATTTAATTTTATTTGTTATTATGTTATTTTTAATCCAGAGAGAGACTGGGAGAGAGAAACAGAAAGTAAGAAAGCAAGCCGTCAGGTTTGGGACTCGAACTGTGGTCAGTCACGTTGGGAATCCAGTGCCTTAAGCACCATGTCACCTCCTGGCCCCCGGGTGAGAGTCTTTAAGTAGGATTTCAGCGGCCAGCAGGTGGCATGGTGGTTAAGGCGCTGGACTCCCACAGAACTGGCTGCGGTTCGAGTCCCAGACTTGCCTTGAAAGTCAGGCCGGTGCATGTCCAGGAGGAGAGTAGAGAAGGGATTGAGTCAGGCTGCCCCATGGGGTGGTTTCTCCCTTTCCCTCTTACTGTCTCTCTGGTGAGCGCATCACCCCTTGGCCAAAACAACAAGAAAAGAGGAGTTGACAATGTTCTTTATTCCAGTGGATGACATGTTTCCATTGCATTAAATGCGAGTCTACTTCAGCAACTAGTTCTTTCTGCCGTCATCTTTGTAAGCGGTATTAAGAGAACTCTACTGACCAGGGGGCGGTTTTCAGTCTCACTTAGTCCTTAGCGGAGGGGCTGTGCGCCCTTTCCACGTCACTGCTGTGAGAAGTCTCCCACAGCCCATGCCCTCCCCAGGTCCCCATGCCGACTCACGCAGCTCACCTTTGATGTGTGCATTCCAGTCTGCTGCAGTCACTCGGTGCAGAGTGGAACCGGAAGGGCGGGCGGGAGGGACTGGCTGGCACCAGATAAGCAGTTCAGGGTCTCTCCAACGTTCCGCCAGAGTGGGAACTCGAACCGGAGCGGTGCGTTTGTGTTCGTGGAATCTCGGCTCTAAGTCAGTAATAGTCGCGTTTCGACTCCTGCAGACACGTTTAGTTTTTCCTGGGTCCCTCCCTCCCCTCCGAGTGAGTCTGGTGTACGTGTGAATGCGAGGCCTGGAAGTGGGCGGGTGAGGACCTGCCGCTGCAGCGTGCGTGCTGGCTGACGCAGGACGCAGATGTGGACATATGCTATTTTTAACTTCAGTAAGTTGCTTGAAGATTGATTGTTCTTAATTAAAATAGATTGTGAATTCATTTTTTAGGATACGAAAAAGGTACAGCTGGAAGAAACATTTTGGTGGTAGGAAGCGCCTTTGAAGATCGGCCATTGTTTGCCGTGAAAGGGGATGTGAGTGATGGCTACCAGTGTTTGCGTGCGTGGCCCTTGTCATCCAAATCTGGACACTATTGCAGTGCCACCTACTACTGAAAGAGAGTCCGTGCAGATTCAAGAAGCAGATTATGAAGAGTTTGCTCATTTTCTCTGCTTAGGTTTACTCTTGGACAGGATGATATTGAAGCTGAGTTCAGAAATGTGATTTTCTTTGAACATTAAGACATTGTATGATTTTATGGATGGCGATTGTGCACAGTTAAATAATTTGAAATGATTTGAACTCTTGGCGATTGTATTTCAACAATAGAATGAATACATGTATATAGTGTCTTTTTTTTTTCTACGAAGCATAATTTTCTTATTTTCACGTGCATACAGATCTTTAATATGTACTTTGATTTTTTGCTTTTGCTAGGGAGAGGGGTAGCTCAAAAGCTCTATCTCACACACACACATTCCTTCAGAGTTCTTGTGTCAGCGTCAGCGCTGAGAATTTGCAGACTGGGAGTGGCGTTTATCGATTGCCTAATTCATGGCAGGTGTCTTTACTTACCATAATTCACTTAGTGACTACATCATCCTGTGAAGTAGGAGCCCCTCTAGTTCAAGCAGAAAATGCAGGAGAACCGAGTGTCTTGCCCAGGGCCATGTGGACATTAAGTGAAAGTACTGAGGCTAACCAGCTTGCTGCCTCCCAGACGGCCTCCTTTACACCCCTGCTACTGCGCACTTGGCACTCCTTCAGTGTAAACGAGACACTGGGTTTCTTTTCTATTTTATTTTATTTATTTTTTTACCAGAGGCATGAAAACCTGTCAGCTTTACCACTGTCATCTCCCACTTGCTTCCCTGGTGGAGGTGACTGTCCCTGGAGGTACTCGGTGCCAGGCTGATGCGTGGAGTGGGCGGAGCAAGGTCCTGTCCAGGCACCCTGCTCCACAACTTCATTTAGGATACCGCTCTCGGAAGGACGGCGTGTTGGATGCTACACTGGAGCTTAGCCGGAAGGCCGAGAAACGATAGAGATGTTTTGTTTTTGAATTAAAGAAATCATTACATCTGTATGGAGTAAATTCTTTGAGTTACTATTTTTTTCATAGAGCATGTATATTTTCAGGAAAATAAGTATATTTTATATTGTTTATAGTGGTCGTTTGTAATTACAACTTTTCCTTTAGAGAGAGATTTTTGGTACAGGGCACGTGCCAGACAGAGACAAAAAGTGAGAAATCTCCCCCCCCCCCCCAACCCCGTGGGGGGGTGTGGCCACTGAAAGTTCTTCATTCTTCTCTCAGAACTCTGGACAGGCCCAGCATGGGTTTTTTTTTTTTGGAGAGGTTTTTGCTATAGGGCGCGTGCGCTCGTCAGACAGACAGAGAGAGACAGAGAGACAGAAAGCAGGAAATCACCCCCCTGGGGGATGGCCAAGCCGCAATCCCTTCTCCTCCATTCTCCTCTCGGGATCTTGGGCACGCACGCACACGCGCCCGGTGTTGAGTTTAAGCCACCGGGTCCGGGACTTGAACCGCGGTAGACTATGTGGGAGTCCAGCGACGTAGCCATTACGCTAACTGCTGGTCTCCCAGCATGGGTTTTAAGCCACCAAGTCCAGGACTCGATCCCACAGTTGACCAGGTGGGAGTCCAGCAATGTAACCATTATGCCATCTGCTGGTCCCTGTAATTATAACTTAATTAGCTTTTAAATTAGCTTTGTATTAAACCTTTTTGATATGAAAAATTTCAAGCAGAGATTAAACTCATCTCTCAGACTTTAGAATATTCACAATTTTGTCATTCTTAATTGAGTTTATTTTTAGCTGAAGTATTTTAAAGTAAAATAAATTCATGATATTATTTTTCTCCCACTTCAGTGTATATCTCAAAAAATTTAATGCAGGAGTCATAGCATAATCCCTTCTTATTATCTAATATCAGGGTCCTACTCAGACTTACCTGTATTTCTCAAGAATGTGTTTTTTTTAAGTGGACTTATTCAAATCAAACAAGGTTCACACAATAGTTTTTTTGTGTTTCTCTTTTAAGCTAGAGAGTTTATTTCATATTGTAGAGTTTTTCATAGCATTGGGTTAATTTTCCCACAGACCGTCCTATTCTGAAGTTGCCTTTATGTTTTTCTTTTTGGGGTGGTGGTGGTAGGACTTGTCTCTAGCTTGAAAGACGTGGTAGGATTGGTCCAGCCCTTTGCACTTGGCAGTGACATGGTGTGCACCTCCCATCGTACCAGGAGGCCGGGTCCTGGCCATCCCACGGTGGCTCGGTGGCTCGGTGATGAGCTGCTGGAATCTGCCCCGGTGGTTACCAAATGGCAGTTTTCTACTCTGTCATTTCTGTCACGTTTATTGGCAGACATTCTTTAAAAAGTAGAAAGCAGTTTTTCTCATCATCCAACATAGAAGAAAGCAGAAAAAAATCCTGAGTTCTTTTACTTTAATTGCTTGTTTTCGAAGCCAGGAGTGGTGTCCTAGTTAACCTGCAGTGGTACCAGGGTGTCGCTCTGGGCTTTCAGCGTTTCACTTTTCCTTAGTGTGGCTCTGAACCCGCGGGTGTTCGTGCACCCTGTATTTCAGGCAGCTGTGCCATTGCACTCGCTCGTGCTCAGATGGTTCGTGTTTGGCTAACTGCACCGTTTGGCTTGCTGAAGAGTTCTTCCGACATGAGCCAGTCCATCTTTGAGAGCTTTCTTGTTTTTTTTTTTTTTTTGGCATAACAAGATGTCCCATTTTCTGACCTAGACCCGGATTAAGCTGTTCCTCCATGGAGCCCTGGCTTCTTTTAGTGGGAAAATTGCATGTTAAAGAGCTCCCTGTCTAGGTGCTAAGGATGCTCAGTCTTACAGGTCGTCTTTCACTTCCACAACTTTTCTGTGGAAAGAAATAGATATTTTTTATGTGTAGGGAAAGTCCTTGTATTTGTACTGATGTTTTCAATTTTGATACTGTTCAGGTTTTTACTTCATTTCTTTCTTTCTTTCTTTTTTTTTTTTTTTTTTTTTTGAGAGATTTTTTGCTATAGGGCACATGCACTCACTAGAGAGACAGTGAGAAATCACCCCCCAGGGGGAATGGCCACGCCACAATCCCTTCTCCTCCATTCTCCTCTCGGGATCTTGGGTACCCTCACACACACACCCAGTGTGAGTTTAAGTCGCTGGGTCTGGGACTTGAACTGGGATCAACTACGAAGAAGTCTAGCAATGTAACCATTACACCATCTGCTGGTTCCTAATTTCTCTCTCTCTTTTTTTATTTATTTCTTAAATGCAAAATTTGTAACTAGATTAATAGCAAATTACTTCTTAGCTTTTTTTTTTTTTACTGTAGTTATTATTATACAAAATGACATCAATATTACTACCGAAGCAGGATTTTTGATTGTGCATTATATTTATTTGCATGGGCTTCAAGAGAATCTGGATCCATGGTGACCACAGTCTGAATCTGTGGCCTAGGTCAGCCTGAGGCATGCAGAGCCTGACGAGTCCCCAGGATCTGACAAGCTGGAGGCTGGGGGAAGGGGGAACTCTGTGGAGAGTTCTTTCTTTCTCCCTCTCTCTGTGTGTCACTTGTGGATGTATAAGCTCAACCATGAATATGAGAGAACAATGCCATAGAAACTATTTGCAGGTAGTTGTCCTTAGAAGGGTCCGGTGGTAGGCCTGCTCTTGGCATGGTGGTTAAGGCTGCTAGATCCCACATGACTGACTGTGTAGTCTGAGTCCCAGGCCCAGAGACTTGGAAAACATGGCAGCCACGTGTGCATGTGTGCCTAGAATATGGAAAGAAGGGGGGATGGAGGAGAGCGGAGTGCTGCATGGTAATCCCCCATAGAGTGCTTTCTCGTTTTCCTCTCTCTGTATGTCTCTGAAGAGAGCAAAATAAAAAGAAAAATACTAAAAATATAAAGTTAAAAAAATGTTATCTAAAATCACTTGGAAACAAATCTTTTTTCTGATCAGTGGTGTGACCAGCTCGATATGTGCAGAAGTTAGGACCATTCATTTCAGTTTATTTTATAACCATACATTTCATTTTTATTATTTAAAATGATTACATGGTTATAAAACTGAAATTATGTAGTGAAACATGTTTAGAAAAGCCTTATTCTCATCTTGATTAGATTTTGGTTTATCCACTCAAGGAAAGTTTCTTCATGCAGATATAATTAACTACATGTATGTCTTCTTGGTGCCCTTCCATATCAAACATGCTTGTGCATAATATTGCTGTGTTTCTTTTTCTCTCAACTCTGTGCCTTAAACACAAGCTATATCATAGTATGAAGAGCTTTCTTGTTCCTCTTAATGGTAACATTTCCTTCCATTTTATGGATGGCCCAGAATTTGTCGGGCCAGTCTCCCTCTGCTGGGTCACTTCCAAACTTGTGTTTATGAGCAGTGCTACACCGAATGACCTTTGACATCAGGCATTTAACACTAGCTAGTGTATCTTGGGGTAGATCCACAATTGTAGGATTGCTGTGTCAAAGTATGACAGTTGGCTCTCTGTCTCTGAGATCTCCACGTTCTCACATTGAACTGCTGTGGACTGAAAGTGTTACGTGGCTGCTGAGGTGTTCTGTGTAGTTGTACTTGTAGTGATTGCACCTGTTGTGCCTGTAGTGCTTGCGCCTATTGTGTCCGTAGTGGTTGTGCCTGTTGTGTCTGTAGTGGTTGCGCCTGTTGTGCCTGTACTGATTGTGCCTGTTACGCCCATAGTGGTTGTGCTTGTTGTGTCTGTCCCAAGCATGCATGGACCAACTGTACTTCTTGTCATACTAGTAGAACTTATTTCCATGGCAATTATGTGGAATCTGTACCAAGCGAGTGAGTGATCCAGCGAGAGTTCCTACATGGGAGGTGTTTGTGCCCGTGCTGTGCTGGAATGTGAAGGGGCCAGAGCACCAGGACTGTTGGTGCTGTGGGGATCCTGGAACCAGTCTCTTGTGGATACCATGTGGATACCAAGAGATGACTGCATACGTAATTTGCCAGATTCTGCTGCTGGGTGTGTACTTTTTTTTTTTTGGTCAACTACAAATTGAACGTATTGTCAAATTTTGGGATTTTTGCCAGTTTGGATGTTGAGAAATGGCATTTCACCACTGTCTTTATTTTGCAGTTACATTATCATAGGTGAGGTGGTTCTTTTTTTTTTTTGTATATTTAAGGGCAGATCCACTGTGCTCATGAGAGAGCGATGAGGTGGGAGGGAGTGAGAAAGCACCCCACGTGGGGAATGGTAACCGCTGTCCCTCCTCCTCCATCCCTCCCTCCCCTGGCACCCCTGGCCCACAAACACACTCTCCTGGTGTGTTTCCCAGGCCATAGGGTCCAGGACTTAAACTGCGCTGTGGGCCGTGTGGACTCACTACCACACCACGGGCTTTATGTGGTAGAGAGATTGTGTTTATTTCTGTGATGCCAGTTGGAAATGTTTTTTCCCAGTGTGAAAGTCTAGAATCAAGGCTACACCTGGTGAGAGTCTTCTTGTGGATTCCAGGGGTGGCTCGAGACTGTGGTGAGACCATGCGCATGTCCCTGTCCTCACGTCCCTGTCTCACTCCCCCAGGTCAGCCCTCCCCTGATGACCTCTGTCACCTCGGAGTCCATGGTCAGGTTCAGTTTCCCCCTTCATCTGTCACAGCCAGCTCTCACCACCTGGAGGCACAGGTCATTCAGACCATGTCCAAGAGTTTCTGGACTTCTGTTCCGTCCAGCCCTGGAGTTACTTCATGCAGAGATGTAATGTTTTAACCACCTAGTAGGCCTTCTTGCTTATAGCTCTGCCTTATTCCCTGGGTTTCCTTCTTGTTTATGTCTTCTCCATAGGAAATAAGACTTTTTTTTTTCTTCTTTTTTTTGGAGAGATTTTTGCTACAGGGCGCGTGCGCTCGCCAGACAGACAGAGAGAGACATAGAGACAGAAAGCGAGAAATCACTCCCCAGGGGGGATGGTCACGCCGCAATCCCTTCTCCTCCACTCTCCTCTCGGGATCTTGGGCACGCACGCACACGCGCCCGGCGTGAGTTTTAAGCCACCGGGTCCGGGACGCGAACCGCGGTCGACTACGTGGGAGTCCAGCGACATAGCCATTACGCTAACTGCTGGTCCCCCGGAAATAAGACTTTTTAAAGTGCTTGTTTTAGATCCAGGGAAAAAATGAAAACAAAACTTAGGAAAACCAGTATATGTTTTATTGCTAGTTTCTTACAAATAACGAATTTGTAGCAGTTTCTTCTTTTAGAAAAAAATAAAAGGTTTTGTTATCACAAGAGAAATCCTATTTTTGAAAGATAAGCTGTTTAATAACATCGACTATAACTTTTTTTTGAAGGTTTTTGCTATAGGGTGTGTGCGCTCACCTGAAAGACAGAGAGAGACAGAAAGCGAGAAATCACCCCTCAGGGAGGATGGCCACGCCGCAATCCCTTTTCTTCCATTCTCCTCTCGGGATCCTGGGCACGCACGCACACACACCCGGCGTGAGTTTAAGCCGCTGGGTTCAGGACTCGAACCGTGGTCGGCTACATGGGAGTCCAGCGACATAGCCATTACGCTAACTGCTGGTCCCCATTGAGTATTGTCCCGTTCCTGTTCGGGCGCCACATGTCCCATCCCTGTTCGGGCGCCACGTGTCCCGACCCGGGGGGGACAGTCGAACAGGTTTCCTGAGGGAAGGAGTGAGAGCTGGGACAAGCGGCACAGTGTCACAGCACGGAGACGACACAGTGTCTTCGGGGTCGTCCGTTAATTGTGGGTAGCACGGTACAGCACGGAGACGACGCAGTGTTACAACTCTTCAGGGTCGCGTCGTCTATTGTGAGCAGCACGGAGACAAGGTGGTGTCACAGCTCTTCAGGGTCGTCTGGAGACGACGTGGTGTTACAACTCTTCAGGGTCTTCCGGAGATGATGCAGTGTCAGCTCTTCAGGCTCTTCAGGGTTGTCTGGAGACTGTGCGGTGTTTCAGCTCTTCAGGCTCTCCAGGGTCGTCGTCTGGCGATTGTGGGCCAGGCATCATGGTTATATACATGTTGCTGGTGGGCCATGATTGGTTGTAAAAGGTGGGTTATGATTGGTTACTTTTGGACCAATCATGAGGTGCCGGATATGCAAATCTGATGGATTCTAGTGGCCAATCAGAGCAAGGTTTTGAAGGTCAGGTTTTTTTGAAGGGAACCAATCATGGCCTTTGCCATTGTATAATTGTTTGCTTTCTGAGAAACCGGCGATATTCGCTGGTACACAGACTCCCACAGAGTATAATTTAAAGTTACTCCATGTCTTTGGTAGCTGTAATTTTATGTTGAAAGTGAGTACAGTTGATGCAGCTTGTCCTGGGTAGTTTACATAAACATGTGAAGTGGCATGGAAATTACCCTTGACCCGTATACTTCCAGGATTGCTAAATAATGAATGTCAGAAAATGTTTGTTTCCTGTAAAATACTTCTTAGTATGGGAAAAGACACATTTGGCTTTAGAACTAGGTAGTGATTTGGTCATACTACTTGGTGAAAAACTGTGAGTTCCATGGGAACTGCTCCCGTGTTAGCAGAAGTTAAATCCCTGTTGAGTTTAAATGACTCTTTCAGTTAAACCAGGTCTGGTCAACTAACTTGATTCGTTTGAAATGAAGGTTTCTCCCTTAGCTAGCTTTCAACAACTTTGAGAGTCCTGGAACAGCACACTTCATGTTTTGTTCTAGACAATGGGAAGGTAGATTGTAGGTTTATAAATACCACGGGTTCTGGCTGGAATAGCCACAGGAATTTCGGACTTGGTCCGCTGCGTAGCTACACCACGTAGTGACTGAGTATTTAGACGAGAAGGATGGCGCTGTTACTCCCACTGGGGACTTCTGGGGTTGTGGTGGGGGGTCAAGACGTGCAGGGGCCCCTGCTGCTTTCAGCACTTTGTCCGACCTCACAGGCCCACCACCTTGTGGTCGTGATGCCATTTCATTACTTCTGTGAGAACTGACCCATCCCAGTGCACACCGTGGCGGCAGGCTTAGAGCTAGAAACTAAGTGTGCTTCTTCCATTTATGTGCACGTTTAGGGAACATTAAATTGAGAATTACCTACATTGACTTACCTTCATTTGGCATGCTAGTTTGCTAGACACTGGCCAATTCACCCTTTGTTAATTTCGTGGAAGGCCCTGAATCTGACCAGAGGTGAATACCCTACCCTGCTGTGCTGTCTGTAGGATTCAGTGACACAGACTCTGTTATATTTCAAGTGCTACTTTAATCAGTGAAATGCACATGCTGAGCTTTTGTGTTCGGGGGCAATTTGGGTGGACGCAGAAGTCTATGTTGTATGCACTTCATACGCATCTGTTTATTTGCCGCAGGGCACATGCGCGTGTTGAGGTGCTGGGGTCCGCCGTGCGGCAGCCCTCCTCTCCTCTGGGGACTTCGGGCACATACGCGCTGACACCGGCCTGTTTCACAAGCCGCCCTTCCAGGGCTCACCTCACAGCCGGCCGTGCGGGATCCCGCTGCCGTAACTCTGCCACCTCTGGCCCTATTTTGATTGTCACATATTATGGCATATGATTTTAATGTACAGATTCACGGTGTGAGTTTCCCAGAGGCGTTTCTTTATTCACAGGTTTTAAAGGAGCCTACTGGGACCAGCAGATGGCTGGACTCCCACGTGGCCGACTGTGGTTCAAGTTCAAGTTCCAGACCTGGTGGTTTGAAACTCATGACAGGCACATGTGCATGCATGCCAAAAATGCCAAGAGGAAAGTGGAGGAGAGGGGATTGTGGGGTGGCCGTTCCCTCGGGGGTGCTTTCTTGTTTTCTGTCTCTCTCTCTCTCCAGCAAGCGCATGTGACCTGTAGCAAAAACCTCTTTAAAAAAGTTAATAAAAACCCAAAAGCATATGACCTGGTTATCGATGCAGTCGGCCATATGGACCCATGGGTTCTGCAGATTGAAGATGTTTGGGGGAAAGTTGTGTCTATACTAAATACGTGCAGAATTTTCCTTCTCATTCTTCCCATAGACAATGTGAGGTTCCAGCTCTGTGTGGCATTTCTGTAGTGTCAAGTGGTGTGAGTGACCTGGAGACCATGACAGTGTCCTGAAAGGGTGCAGCGGGTACCGCCCGAGCTATGCCCTCTCCTGTAAGGGACTGGGGCAGCTGCAGACGTGGGTATTCCTCTATTTCTGGGATAATTCCCCCTCAGATACTTGGGGACCCCTGTGCAAAGCTGAACCTAAGACTGTTCATGGAAAAGTTTGCTGTAAACATGGCGAGATTGAAGACGCAATTGTTTTGGGGTTGAAAACCCATGTAATCCAACCACAAGAACTGTCTTAATAATACCAGGGCTGTCATCATGAGTGTGCGCGTGTGTGCACGTGCGTGTGTGTGCATGCATGCCGAGATGCCGAGAGAGATGTGGAGAGGGCGGAGGCCAGTACCGACAGAGTGACCAGGTGTGGGGTTGCGAGGTCGCAGCTGAAGGGAACGCTGTAGCTATGGTGTGTTAGCACCTGGACTGCACCCTGGCTCAGCCCTGGCTCCCCGTGTGCACAGGCTGGAGCTGAAGGGTGTAGGCATTAGAGAAGGCCGTCCTCGGGTGGTGGGGGACAGGGCGCTGCCAGGATGGACATGGCCCCTGCTGGACCGGCGTGGACACGACCGGAGCATTCGCGTTTTCCTGGAAGCTCTTGAAAGTTGTGGTCTAGGCGGTCACCAAGAGCTCGCTCACCTCGTCGGGAGGCCGTGCCCCGTGTGCGTGTGGCGAGCCGCGGCTGGCCACGCCACAGCTGGTGCCCGTGCTCGGTGGGAGAGGGGCAGTTGCAGGCAAGGAGGTGGGAGTGAGTGTGCTCAGAGACAAGGGGACAGGACAGGGAGTGGGTTTGGAATTACGTCACAGGAGGGGAACAGCCGAAGGACATGGTAGAATTAGGATGTTGCTTTGCAGAAATGCACACCTTGTTCTAAACAGCGATTCTCAGGACGGATTCGTGTGTGTCTGAGATGTTGTGGCTGTCACAGTGGGGTGGCTGTTGTGGACATCGAGTGCTTAGAGCCCAGGGCGCTGTCCCCATCTCACGGCACGCACAGTCACACAGCCTGGGGCGCTGTCCCCGTCTCACGGCACGCGTGGTCACACAGCCTGGGGCGCTGTCCCCGTCTCACGGCCTACACGGTCACACAGCCTGGGGTGCCGTTTCCGTCTCACGGCCCACACAGTCATACAGCCTGGGGCACTGTCCCCGTCTCACGACACGCACAGTCACACAGCCCGCACAGTCACACAGCCCAGGGCGCTGTCCCCGTCTCACGGCCCATGCAGTCATACAGCCTGGGGCGCCGTCCCCGTCTCATGGCCCACACAGTCATACAGCCTGGGGCACTGTCCCTGTCTCACAGCCCACGAGGTCACACAGCCTGGGGCGCTGTCCCCGTTTCACGGCCCACGCGGTCACACAGCCTGGGGCGCTGTCCCCGTCTCACGGCACGCGTGGTCACACAGCCTGGGGCGCTGTCCCTGTCTCATGGCACGCATGGTCACACAGCCTGGGGTGCCGTTTCCGTCTCACGGCCCATGCAGTCACACAGCCCAGGGCGCTGTCCCCGTCTCATGGCACGCGTGGTCACACAGCCTGGGGCACTGTCCCCATCTCACAGCACAACGCGGTCACACAGATGGCCCAGGGCACTGTCCCCGTCTCACGGCACACGCGGTCACACAGCCCGGGCACTGTCCCCCGTCTCACGGCACACGCGGTCACACAGCCCGGGCACTGTCCCTGTCTCACAGCACGCGCGGTCACACGCAGTGGCTCCTGCGGGTGTCTGTAGGTCCGACAAGAGCATGCTATGTGCCTGTGACCTGCTAAGAACAGAACGGCCTGCACCGGAGCCTGGGCTTGCACGGGACCTGCAGAGACTGAAATGCCGTGAAACGATCCCCCGTGTCCCCGTGCCCAGAGCGCGCCCCGTGGAAGTCCTCCAGGCTGCCCTGGGCCCTTCGCTCACAGCTGGAGAAGGGATCGCTGAGAAGACGCAGTTGGGTATAGGTTTGGTGACCCGGCCGGGAGGTGACGCTGGGCGCAGTGGGCTTGCTCTCGGTTAAAGCAGGGCTTTCTAGTTGGTGGCAACACCGAGAAAAGCGTGTCGCTTGGTCGGGAGCTGCCTCTGTGGCGCTCCAGGGGACCTTGAGGTCTACAAAGAGGATTCGGTCTTTGCACTGAGTGAGAGAAGAATTACGTGTCTATTTTCCAACTCTAACTGCAGTTTAGCCCTTCACACTCCTGTCTCCCTCAGAGCGAGCAGGCCACCAGGTCCAGGACTCGAATGGCGGTCGGCCTGCGGGCGTCTCACACCTTAAACCGGTGTGCCACCTGCCGGCTGCCCGCTCTCCCCGTGAGTGGACGGTGGAGATCAGCTTGGGCGTTGGCCGCCTGCCGAAGCGATGGTAGCGAGTTCGCACCCGGCCTGTCCCACACACAGGCGCCTTTCTGGAAAGAGCTGGCAGCGAGCAGGCGGCTCGTGGCCCAGCACTGCAGCAGTTTGCTTTCCGGGACTGCGCTGAGGTGGAGGGAAGGGAGCTTTTCTGCTCTATAAAGGAAACCTTTTATTTTTTGAGAGGTTTTTGCTATAGGGCGCGTGCGCTCGCCAGACAGACAGAGAGAGACATAGAGACAGAAAGCGAGAAATCACCCCACAAGGGGGATGGCCACGCTGCAATCCCTTCTCCAATTCTCCTCTCGGAATCTTGGGCACACACGCACACGTGCCCGGCGTGAGTTTTAAGCCACCGGGTCCGGGATGTGAACCATGGTCGACTACGTGGGAGTCCAGCGACATAGCCGTTACGCTAACTGCTGGTTCCCGTGTAAAGGAAACCTTTTTAAAACCCAATACATACACATGTGTGTGCGCACATACATGTTTTTAAGTTGATTTTTCCCTGCAGGCGGATGTGAGAGAGAGAGACGACAGCTGGACAGGGCCTGAGGCGGCCACCCTCCCTGGCCCCGGCTGGCCTGTGGATACAAACCCGGAACCTTCCCGGGGCCCCGCTCTGCAGTGTCGTCTCACTGCTCCAGTCTTCGGCTCCCACTTCTCTTAGAATGACTGCCTGACTGCCATGTTATATTAATGCTGCCCTCGGTGCCTAATGGCTGTTCATTACAGGTTTAAAGTCTTGATTTCCAGGTTCTTAGAGCAGAATACCACAGCTGGGAGGGTCGGATCTTGTTACTGGGTGTTTGGACTGCATGGCTTTTCTTGTTCCTGGAAGTTGATTGGCTGGTGAGGACCTGGGACAGCCGATAACAGGTTCCGTGTGTCAGAGAGCTGTGCTCTAGGGGGCGCTCAGGGAGAAGCGATGGCCGAGCGCCTGCCGGCGTGCTAGGTGCATGCCGGTGCCTTGTGGCTCGTGCTTAATTCTGAGAACTTGATTGAGGACACCGTGTCCACATCCTCGAGTACATTACTCAAGGGTGTAGCTGTGAGGTGTGCACCTGTCTCTGTCCCGCCGCACACCCCAGCGCTGCCAGGCCGGGGTGGACAGGCACAGGTGTACACAGTGGGGCGGGCAGCCTGGCGTCTGCAGGCAGCTTCACAGTGTGAGCCCCGCGTGTCCAGAGCGGTTTCAGGAGGGCATTTGTTTGGAGGGCCGTCCTCGGGCACGTGGGTTGTGCCAGCATCCCAGCGGTGTGGGGCACAGCCTGGTCCACAGTTCCCACCCGAGGCTGCTCCCTGCAGCCTAGGCCTGTGCGCCCGCCCTCGGCCGCCTTGACGGAAATGACCGGGAGGCGACGTGGGTGCTTGACTGGACCAGACGGCGCGCTTGGGGGTGATGAGCACGCGTCACGCACCTGCGAGCTCTTGCTCTCGTCCGCTCACGTTCATGTTTCTGGAGCGCTCATACCCGTGGGAGGGCACAGGCACGTCTCTGCGACCCGCTTGTCCCTCCATGGCAGACCCGCTGGGCGCCAGGTGGCAGAGTGCGGCCCCTGCCAGCTGCGTCTTGGCCCTGCCCCATGCCTCCTCTCTCTGTCTCCCATGGAGCGTCGTGGTGAGGACGTGGCAGACAGTGCAGGACGGTTAGTGCCTGGCCGTGATGGTCAGCGTGGTCACACCCAGCTTTACCGCAGCGGGCCTGTTACCACCAGTCCTCTCAGCTGTGAGGTTTTGTGGCCTAGCAGAGCAGCCACGCTCAGGACGGTCGAGTCCTTGAACGTCAGCCTCTTCGTTTGTGGAGGAGATGTTCTAGAACAGTCACCCCGTGTGGTGTGAGACTGCAAGCCAATGGCTGCTCATTTACGCTGCAGTGTGCCCGGAATCCGTCCAGATGTGCGTGTGGCTGCTCTGCGCAGGCTTCACCGGCCTGGAAAGTTGTTTCTCTAAAAACATCAGCAGGAGGGGCCAGCAGGGGGCACGCTGGGCAAGGCGCTGGAATCCCACATGGGGTGACGGCAATTCGAGCTTGAAAATCTGCTGGACGTGTGTGCGTGCTTGCCCAGGATCCCGGGAGGAGAAGGGTTTATGGCGTGGCCATCTCTCCAGGGTCTTGTCTGTCTTCCGTCTCTCCGAGTGCACGTGACCTCCTTACTCCCGGGGCTGAACTTCTTTCCCCTCTTACCTGTCACCGAGGTGGGCGGCCGAGCCGCTTTTTCCGCGGAGGCTGTATGCACGGACTCCCTGTCTCCACGCAGCGCCCCGGCCGCCTTGTTGCCCACTCCCACTCTCACGGGTCCCCCCCCCATTTTCAGTGTCCCAGTAGGATTTGTTGTTTTTTCTTCTTAAAGTTTGTTTTATCTGTTCCCTCCGAGAGAGGAGACAGACAGCACTCCACAACACCCAGGCCTGTGCCAACCAGGTGCCACTCGGGGCGAGCGCGTGACGGTGTGCCAGGCAGCCAGGCCCGGACCCTCCCCAGCGTGGGGCCTCACAGAGCCATCGCTGCTGCGCCACCCCCTGTCGCGCTGACCTGCTGACGTCGGTGGCCACAGGTGGCGTGTCCTCCTTCTTTCCCCTGGACGTCTGTGCCAAGGGAGACTGGTGCTGTGTGTCCTGGGGACCCGAGGTCCGCCCAGCCTCGTTTCTCTTGCCCCAGGTGCTGTGACTGAGTGCGTGTGCCGGCCTGGGGAGGCCTCTCCACAGGGCGCCCTGGGCTGGCTTCCGAGGGGCGGCTCACATGTGCTGTGAAGGTGGCTCCAGGGTGGCCTTCCAGGAAAGACCAGGCTCTGGGCTGACAGTGCCCGTGAGGAACACTTCAATTCATGTAGTAACTCATACAGTAGTTTTTAAAAGTTGATTTATTTCTTCTGTGAGTGAGATATGTGGGGGCATGTCTGCACCCCAGCCAGCAGATTCCTAGGGCCACAGTCCACTCCTGGCCCCAGCCAGTGCTGGGTTATGGACACGTGTGGGCCACCCTGCCGAGTGTCACCCCCCGCCCCCGCCTCTAAAGAACCACTGTCTACTTTATAGAGCTTCCTCGGGTCTTAGTGACCACGGCCTTGCATCTCCCCGACCTGTGACTCAGTGTCCGTCTCCTGTCACCCGGGAGCGGGGAGGGCATGCAGGAGGCCTTGGGGCAGGACGAGCACGCAAGTGTCTCCGTGCCCGTCCCAGTTCTCACACAGTCTGCCTAGCTGTGAGCCCCGCAATCCCCACTCCCCATTTCTCGTTAACCCTTAGTTGGCCGTAATTAGCCAAGGAGAGTCTGCTTGGCCGTGAGTGACAGGAGCGTTAGGATTTCGGGGCAGCATCTGCTCAGCTGCTTGGTTCTGGGGACCACAGCGGGTACGTCTGGTCACATGTGCCTGGTGCTCGCAGAGGACTGGGGAGGTGGCCGTTGACGTCGCGCTGTGTGCCCCCACCTGCCCAGAGCCGCCAGGTGACCCTGCAGCCCTGACTGAAGCTGAAGACTAAGCCCTGCCGCTGAGGTCTCGTCTCTGGTTTATTTGTGTTTGTCACTTAGTAGCCTTTTTCAGTTGTCCGTGTTATAAGGAGTGAATCGCTTCAGAGTATTGTTTTTCCAAAAATGTGTTTTTTATTTTTAGGATCTGGAGTTCCACGGAGTGATGAGGTTTTACTTTCAAGATAAAGCTGCTGGGAACTTTGCGACCAAATGCATCCGTGTGTCCAGCACGGCCACCACTCAGGACGTGGTCGAGACCCTGGCGGAGAAGTTCCGCCCCGACATGCGCATGCTGTCGGCGCCCAGGTACTCGCTGTACGAGGTCCACGTGAGCGGAGGTCAGTGTGGCGCCCGCGGGCTCGGAGGGCAGGTGGTTGGCAGGTCGGCGGTCTCACGGCTGGAAGGCGTGTTTATAAATTCCTAACACACATACTTATCAAAGTTAGACTGAGTACATTAATGTCATACATGCTTGTTTCCCCAAGGATAAGTAGCGTTTCGTAGGTATCACACTTTGATGGTAGCGTCACTGCCTGTTTTTGGAGAAATGTGTTATGTAGCTTGTGTTATGGTGAAGCGTCACCCAGTTAAATATTGGCTTGTCGAAAAAGTCATGACGCATAGCAACACGCCGTGCTGTTCAGACAGCCCGGTGTCGTACGGGTATGCGGCAGGAACCTCGCGACACTTCTGCCTTCTGACAGTGCACTTTCACCGTTCTTCGGGAATAGTTACGGCATGTCGAGGAGATCTCCCTATGTATCTAGTCATTTCTGCTCCTTGTAATAGTATAAACTTGGGGAAATGCTTGAAATACCTGTCTTCAGTGACGACTTAACTTGGACTGATTAGAAATGCAGAACTTCCTACAGTTTCTTAAGCGCGCTTTGGGGATGTTGGGTAAGCCGTGGCAGGGAGTACGTTACAGCGGTGGAGGCAGCGCAGAGCCAGCTCGGATCGACCCGAGGTCCCATCCGCACGCATCTGCATAGTCATTTCTCTTGTCAAAGATACACTTTCTGTAATGGTTGAAATTAGACTGGAATGCCTCTCATGTGCGATGTGCCGGTGTGAGGGAACGCCTTTTCCCCATGAGAGGAAAGGCAAGACATTTTTTTTTTTTTTTTTTTTTTTTACTGTTTTTTAGGCTCGTAAGGTGGCCACCTTCGTAAATAATACCCAAATTAAATGTCACAGTAGGGCCTGTTTTCAATTTCACGTTTTCCAGGGTTGACTTTTTCCTTTCATTTAGAGTCTTTGTAAGTAGGTTGCGAAGAACATACCTCCTCCTCACAGCCGTTTTTCTGTATGTGCTGTTGCTTCACCCACCAGAAAAGCTCCTCTTTTGCCCTTTTCAGATAGTAGTTTGTTAGAAAGATTCTGCTACCTGGGAGGGGCGCTGTGAGACGAGAGGTCGAGCGCACCTCCCATGGGTGAGCGTGGTCGGACTGGCCGCTCGGCCGGTGCTCCGGGAACCTCCCGCCCGTGCCTGTGTCTCACAGCCCGGGCTCGCAGTGCCCTCCCGCAGAAGTTAGCCGAGAAGGGGTTCTAGGTAAACTGTGCAAGAGGAGCAGCTTGGTCGTGATCGTGTCTCCAGTCTGTCACTCCCGTTCCCGTTTCTTACATTTCCTGCTGATAGTGAGCTAAGATCGTTACTCCTTTATCATAATCGTTAGCGTCACCGGGCTGTCCTTCTCGACTTGCTGTGTGACTGTAGGAGCAGCTTGGTCTAGAATTTGAACTGCTGTTCCTCAGACCTCGTTCTTGGGAAACTCCACTTCGCAGGAAGGCCTCAGGCTGCCCGCGGGCTCCCTGCTTCAGACCTCCTCATCCTTCCCAGCAGGTCTTAGCTCCCCGTGGGCCCCGCCGTCGCTGCCAGATGCACATGGTGCTTTGTCGTGTGCGCCATCATGGGCTCGCGGGCCACGCTGTGCCGTGTCCCACCGGATGCTGCTGGCTGGGGTAGGGTAGTGGAGGGCAGTGTTTAAATAGAGGATCGATTTCATAAGTAGTCAGTTCACTGAGTTTTCATTTTGCGGTAAATGTTACTTTTTATTCAACCTTGAAAGTTCTGGGCATGGGACCAGCAGTTGGCGTAACGGCTGTGTCGCTGGACTCCCAAGTAGTCGACCGCGGTTCAAGTCCCGGACCCGGTGGCTTAAAACTCATGCTGGGCGTGTGTGCGTGCGTGCTCAAGATCCCCAGAGGAGAATGGAGGAGAAGGGATTGCAGCGTGGCCATCCCCCTTGGGGGGGGTGATTTCTCACTTTCTGTCTCTCTGTCTCTCTCTGTCTGGCGAGTGCACGCGCCCTATAGCAAAACCCTCTCCCCAATGTCATTGATATTTAGGTAATAAAGCATCCTGTATGGGTATTTCTGAGATAGGCATTTCTGAGAAAAACTCCACATTTTACCAAGTTATACAGGAAATTGGCAGACCTAAAGACAGGGAGGGTTGGGTCAGGTCCTCAAAACCACCCAGTTTGTCATGAGTCGAACCAAATATTCAAGGGTGAGCAGTGACTGCATTCCTCTACGGGACGAGGACAGGTGTGGGGATATGACTGACCTGTTGTGGGGCTCCCGGACCCAGAGGAATGGTGGCCTCTCTCCCCGACCCCGGCCAGCTGTGAGCCCTGGCCATGGGCCCTTGGGTCCCTCTGGGTCTGTGAGCCTCACGGGTTGCTAATTGTGAGAGAAGCTACACACAGAGCAGGGCCCTTCCCTGACAGAAGAGTGACGGGGCTTCCCGCAGAGGGCTGTGAAGGTGGAAGCTGGCACGTGTTGGGGACATGCGGACAGCAGCCGAGCTGTGCCAGGAGAGCCCGGAGTGGGCTGGGCTCTGCGTTTGCACAGGTGTGGCCTGCGGCGGCAGCCCCTGGGGCACACCAACAGCACGCCTGGCCTACACGTCCACGTGCACGTTGACCTCACCCAGTTCCCGTGCAGGGCCTGCTCAGGAGCTGCCCCGGCCACCCCAGGAGCAGCGCCACTGCACCGCCCGTTCCCACGCGCCCTGGCCTGGGTGCTCGCAGCGGCTCAGCACGTGCCAGAGCCCTGGGGTCGCGAGGCCCTGAGTAACCACAGCTTTTCCCTCTGTCGCTCCATGTTCTGAAGAAGAAAGAAGATTGGACGTAGATGAGAAGCCTCTAGTCGTGCAGCTGAACTGGAACAAGGACGACCGGGAGGGCAGGTTTGTCCTCAAGAACGAGAACGACGCCGCGCCGCCCAAGGTAGGCCCGCGGTCGTGCTGCCGGCCGCAGTGGGGCGCTCTGGTTAGAGGGCTCCCTCCTCCGCCCCTCTGCTGGCAGGTGCCTCAGGAACAGCCTGTCTGTCCCTGCTGTATCAGTTTTTCACCCAGTAGTTTCAGGTGTGCCTTCTTTTTCTATTTTTGCCCCGATTTGCCGTAGCGTGTGTGCACTCGCCAGAAAGAAGGCCGGCTCCGCAGCTGGCTTTTGGCCGTAGCACGCGTCGCGGTCAGCCGCGCCGTTGGTCGGGCCGGGACTCTGTACAGCCACTGTGGTGATAAAGGTGCTTTTCTCAGAAGGCTCAGAGTAATGGCCCTGAGAAGCAGGAGAAGGAAGGTGTGATCCAGAACTTCAAGAGGACACTCTCCAAGAAGGAAAAGAAGGAAAAGAAGAAGAGAGAAAAGGAGGCATTGAGACAGGCATCTGAGAAGGATGACAGGCCTTTTCCAGGAGACGACGTGTAAGTTCCTTTGCAGATACTCCTGCTTCTCTGCGCCCCCGAGGGGTGTGTGCTTCTGTGACGAGGGCGGGCTGGGCACAGGTGCTTCTCAGTCAGGCCCCAGGGAGTGAGCCTGGACCTCCCGTGTCCGCTGGGCCACCCCCGCTGGGCCCCGGGTATTTCTGACACAACAGACTCGTTAAAGTGTCCTGGGTGATTTAGGAGGGGTGAGTGGCCGTCAGGACATCTGCCTGGTGTCAGTGCGGTCTTTGTGTTGAGGGAGGCCAGACCCAGGGCTGCCCTCACTGAGGTCTGTGGCCGGGGCTCTGGTGTCACTTGCGCAGCCCGTCAGTGTGGCTGTCCTGGGGGCCGGACGCCAGTGCTGTCCGCCCTGGCCAGCGTCCTGCTGTCATGCTGCTGCAGAGTTGCAGTGCTTCCTGCGCCCCTCACATGTCACGTGCGCCTGGAGCCCGGTCTGCAGTTGGCAAGACCAGGGAGAAGGCACCTTTACCCTTGGGCTCATGTGCACTTCCAGGCCTGGTGCAGGGCTGCCATGGAGCTCGAGGTCGTCAGTGGGCAGAATCACTGTCTGGAAAGTGCAGTGGAGTGGCCCGTGCCTGTGGTCGGCGTTCGTCGCTGAGTGATGCTGGCGTGGCGTCTGAGCCCTTTTCGGCTCCATCGGATGGATTTCGGTGTGCTCTGCTGGGCATCAGCTGTCTTCGCAGTCACCTCGTGCCGCAGAATTAGTACCAAGGCTTTACTTCATGCTGTTATGCAGGGAAAAACTTGTGTGGATATCTGCTCAGGCACGAAAAATGTTAAAGAAAGGGAGAGTTCAAAACCTAATGTTTTTTAAAAATTATTTACTAAATTTTATTTATTCATTTATTTATTTTTAATTTGACAGAGAGACAGACAGAAGCAGGGAGAAAGAGGGGAAGTGAGAAAGCAAGGCACCAGGTCCAAGACTTGAACCATGGTCAGCCATGTGGGAGTGTCCAGCACCCCAACCACCATGCCACCTGCTGGTCCCTAAAACTTAATGTTTTTTGAGACCAGCAGTTGCTGTAATGGCTATGTCACTGGACTCCCACGTAGTCGACCGTGGTTCGAGTCCTGGACCCAGTGACTTAAACTCACACCAGGTGCATGTGCGTGCGTGCCTAGGGTCCTGAGAGGAGAATGGAGAAGGGTTGCGGTGTGGCCATCCCCCCTGGGGGGTGATTTCTCGCTTTCTGTCTCTCTGTCTTTCTGGCATGCACATGTGCCCTATAGCAAAAACCTCTTTAAAAAAAAAAAAAACTTAATATTTTCTTGATTTGTTCTGTATCTGTGTAGTTTATGGGCGACACATTTAATTTAAAAATGAGCTAATTACAATAAGTTCAACTTGATTAAAAGCTTGACTGATTTTTAATTATTTTTATGATTAAAATTTATATCTTTTAAGTATCTTTATCAAAATTTAGTCAACTGTATCATATTCCCATCTAACCTTTAAAAGTTATTTTTAATTGCCAGAGGGTACATGTGCTCACTCTAGAGACACCGTGGGGGGACCTCCCTCCCCCACGGTGAGTCACGGCCATGCCTCTGTCCCTTCCCCTCTGTTCTCTGACCTGTTTGGGTTTGGGCATGCCTCCACACATCGGGCATGTTTTCTCTGGCCCCAGGAGCTGGTTCTGAGCCTGCTTGGCCATGCGGGTCCCAGCTCCCTTAACCACAGGCTGTGGGACTGGCCCATCCCTTCCCATCCCACCATCCCTACCATCACTCCTTTCCAGAAGCCGTCAGAGCAGTTTCAGGTGGAAACAGCTTCAGGAAAGTAAATGTGGGTAAATCTTTTAAGTGGGAAAACATGCTATTTGATTAATTTGGTTTCTTCAAGATTTACTATAATTTGGGGGGACCAGCAGTTAGTGTAATGGCTATGTTGCTGGACTCCAATGTAGTCGACCGCTGTTCAAGTCCCAGACCTGGTGGCTTAAACTCACGCCGGGCGCGTGTGCGTGCATGCCCAAGATCCCGAGAGGAGAATGGAGGAGAAGGGACTGCGGCGTGGCCATCCCCCTTGGGGGTGATTTCTCACTTTCTGTCTCTCTCTGTCTTTCTGGCAAGTGCACGCGCCCTATAGCAAAAACCTCTCCAAAAAAAAAAAAGACTTACTATAATTTTAAGATAGATTTTTACTGAAAGTCATTTAGGCGCTATTTCAGTTCCTGTGTTTAGAATTTCTGTGGCCCACACTTGCTCCCAGGGTCGGTCTGTCTCAGGGCGGAGCACTGAAATGTACAGTTGGCCCTTCCTGTAGCTGTGTTCGTGAACGCTGCACCGAATCCCATGGACTTCCTGGCACGTTGACTGGGCTATTTCTCGCTGTGTTGTCTCAGTGCGTACTGCGACTACACCCTACCTGCAGCATGCGCACGTGGACCTGTTGGGGCGAGATGGGTCAGGGAATAGCTGCCGTTCGGATTCTGCTTACATCCAGCATGATGGTTCCTAATATGAAAAACACATTTAAAACATGGTTGGTGCTTCTTTGTGTTTCTTACAGTGAAAATTCTCGATTAGCTGCTGAGGTTTACAAAGACATGCCTGAAACCAGCTTTACTCGAACAATTTCTAATCCCGAGGTGGTCATGAAACGGCGGAGGCAGCAAAAATTGGAAAAGAGAATGCAAGAATTTCGGAGCTCAGATGGGCGGCCGGATTCAGGTCAGACTTTGAACTGTCCCTTCCATCGTAGCCATGTGCAGAGTGGTATTTAATCATGTTCCTTATGTGTGTGTGAGGCCTTCGCTCACCGAAGCAGTGGCTGCTATGGCCTCCTACGGTGATTATGTACCCTGTGTCCGGGACAGAGTTAGTATAGCCACGTGTCAGAGGGCTCCGTTCGCATAGCCACGTGTCAGAGGTCCCCGTTCCCGTACCACGTGTCGGAGGGCCCCGTTCCCGTACCACGTGTCGGAGGTCCCCGTTCCCGTACCACGTGTCAGAGGGCTCCGTTCCCGTACCACGTGTCAGAGGGCCCCGTGTAGCCATGTGAAAATTTCAAGTAAACGTGAAAGAAGGCGAATGGGCCGCGAGCTGCCGTGTGCTTGCCCGCGTGCCGCTGAGCGCCAAGCGTGGCGGGCACCTGTGCTATGCACGCAGCCGTGCCCCTCGGTCCCAGGCTGCCGCTCTGCAGCCCTCCCCGACTGCTCATGATTTGCTTCTGCGTTTTCATATATTTTTCTGAAGGATAAGGATTCTTAAAAAAAAAAAAAAATACACAGTACCATTGTAACATATTAAAGAATTGACTTTTTTTTTTTTTTTTTTTTGAGATAAGAGATTTTTGCAATAAGGTACATGCGCTCACTGGAGAGAGAAAGTAAGAAATCAACCCCTGTGGCAGTGGCCACACTGCAGTCTTTCTTGCATTCTCCTCTCAGGGTTTTGGGCATGCACGTACACCTGGACTGTGTGTTTCAAGCCACTGGGTCCAGGACTTGAACCGCAGTCTACTATGTGTGGGAGTCCAGCGACATAACCATTACACCATCTGCTGGTCGCAAAGATTTCTTCATAACATCAAACCCCTGCTTTCTCTCTTTCTCTTTCTCTTTCTCTCTCTTTTCCTTTATCTTTCTCTGGTCAAGTTTAAAAAATAATAATTATTATTATTATAATTAATAAAGTTAAATGAAATAATTCTTTGAAAATTGGGGCCGGCAGGTGATGTGGTTAAAGATGCTGGACTCCCATATGACCTACTGTGGTTCGAGTCTTGGACCTGGCAGCTTGTTTTCCCACTTCTCTCTCTCTGGTCAAGTTTTAAAAAAATAATAATAATAAAGTTAAATAAAATAATTCTTTAAGCAAAATAACATCAGATTCCTAGTCACTATTTAAACTTTCCCGATTGCCTCGGACGGCCCTTTATTTGGATCCAGGACCCCATAAGACTCGCACATTGCAGCTGACGGTCCTCTGTCGTCCGACAGCCCCGCTCGCTCTCACTCACGTCTCTGTACTACTGACTGATTTGTTGGTTCTGAAAGCCCAGGCCATTTGTGTAGATTTTTCTAGGCCCTTGTAGGTTTTCTTAACTCCATCTTTCGGTGCTGTGTGCTGTTTTTCCCTCTGTTTTCTGTATTTCATTTACGAGCAGTAGATGCGGACTTTGGATTCCGGGGAAAGAGGACAGGGCATGAACACTTACCTTAGTAAGTGCCCTTCAGAGGGCCCAGCCAGCGATTTAAACATCATTTCTAATCAGTTTACAGATTTAAGGCTGCCCCACGTTTCCGATCCATTCTTACTGATTCTCAGACTGTCACCTGGAGCCTCCTCCATGCCCGCCTCTACATGGGGCAGGCGCAGCCCACGGCTCTGAGCATGTGGTCACTTGCCCCTGTCCTGTGACTGCCGAGGGCCCAGCCGAGTGCGTGCAGAACTGCCCCTGCAGGCCGCCGTGGCCATGCGGGAGTGGCCCCTGGGAACTGCCTGCTGACTTTGATCCAGAGCCCCTCACCCTACTTCGGTCTCTCAGTCTTACTTTTGCATCTCATGGGAACTGTAGCATTGCTGATTTTTAAGAACTGGGAGGGTAAAGTCTTGGTTCCATAAATCCTGTCATCAGTGACTTTTTGTACGAGGAAAGGGAAATCAATGTGAAGGGAGAGAGCAGGAGGAGAAGGGGTAAAGTAGCAGCCTCTGAGGACGGGAGGAGGTACCCACCCGCCTACTGGTGTCAGCCCGAGGGCCCCTGTGCCGTGGGGCTCGTGGGGCCTCGGTCCTGTGCCTGCCGCGTTCTGAAGGTGGAGCTGGCTTGTGGTGACGTGTGGGCTGAGGTACCTGTGAGCTTTGCTAAAGGTAGAGTGCCAAGTTTATCAGTCCCTGAGATACGCTCATAACAAACTGCATTTTAATGTAGATCAGAATGCAACCTTTACGTCTGTGTTTCAGATAAAACAGAAAACTTTACAGGCCAGTCTGTGTCCCCAGAAACCCATGTTTATTTTCCACAGTGGAGGCATTTTGATAGGGAATTTTGATAAGCTTTGTTAGTAAGCTGTTGAAGAATTTTGAGCTGGGGAATTCAGAGAGCGTTTCCGTTAGCTCAGTTTCAAACCCGGAGTGCCCCCTGTGGAAGCAGCAGCGGGGGACAGCGTGAGGGAGCTGAGAGCAGCTCGCACGGGCCCGGGGGTCGGGCCACCAGGAGGAGAGGAAGCGCGTGTGTGGAGGTGGGCTCTCAGGCATCGGAGCGACCAGGTTTGACGAGGAGGGAGGCGTGCAGGAGGACGCCAGGTCATAGCCGGGAGGTGCTGAGGGCTGTGGAGCGACAAGGCACTTGGGGTGGATTCCCTAGTGTGCCTGGGGGTGCCCGACGGGGTGGGAGGTCCAAGCAGGCGACTCGCTATGTCCAGGCCCAGAGTTGTCAGCAGCACCGATGGGGTGCGCGGTCGGGAGTGACCTGCGTGCAGGGTGAAGCAGTGCTCCTTGGCTGGGCCCGGGGTGTTGGGTGCGAGGGATGCAAGTAATAGAAAGCCGAAGGGAAGGCAAGTCCATGGCTAAGAACAGAAAAAAAGAAGCCACAAAAAATTTGGAGGAAAAACGGCGAGCTCCAGGGGGCTCTCAGTGGAGACGAGGCCCGGCACGGGACCGCACCGTTTCCGGGTCGGCAGGTCCTGGGATGGAATGCTCGTACCCTCTGAGCTGCACCGCCCGTCGGGCACGTTGCCCCCATGAGCTCTGTCGTTCCCTTTGTGACGCCTTCAGAGCGTAGTTGACCCCAAACGCCCTGTGTGTCAGTGTGGGACGGGACCCGCTACCAGAACACAGCCGTTTCCCTGCTCGGAAGTTTGTTAGCAGCTGCAGGCTTAGCTCCGGGGTCGGGCCTCCCTGGGTGTCCCAGCGCACCGTGGCGGAAGCAGCAGGTGCGGACCGCCCCGTTGGAGCCCCGTGGGCCTGTGCTGAGCCAGTGTGCTCCTCTTCAAGAGTGGGTGTTGTCCGCACCCTAGTTTTTCTTTCTTTCTTTTCTTTTCTTTTTTTAGAATTATTTAACTTTATTTCTTTTAATTCGACCAAAGTGGGACAGAGGAAGAGAGAGAATGTGAGAAAAGCAAGCTGCCAGGTCCGAGACTCTAACCGTAGTCGGCCATGCAGGAGTCCAGTGTCCTTAACCGCCACACCACCCGCCTGCCCCTGTCCCCTAGCTTTACAACTGAATGCTTATCAGACAGTTTTGTCTGTAATAGAAACTCCTCTTTCTCCTTCCTTAAAGTGGGGGTGTAGCTCTCCCATGGTCCTCACAGCCTCTGTGCTCACAATTTAGTTAGGACCCGCCCGTGCCCCCTTCCTCCCAGCAGAGTGTCAGTGTTAGGCAGAGTGCCTTAGGCAGGGCCCGCCCGTGCCCCCAGAGTGGTGTGGTGTCAGAGTGCCTTAGGCAGGGCCCCGCCCGTGCCCCTGGTGTCAGAGTGGTGGAGCCGCCCGTCAGAGTACCTTAGCCAGGACCCGCCCGTGCCCCCTGGTGTCAGAGTACCTTAGGCAGGGCCCGCCCGTGCCCCTGGTGTCAGAGTGCCTTAGGCAGGGCCCGCCCGTGCCCCCAGAGTGGTGTCAGAGTGCCTTAGGCAGGGCCCGCCCGTGCCCCCTGGTGTCAGAGTACCTTAGGCAGGGCCCGCCCGTGCCCCCTGGTGTCAGAGTGCCTTAGGCAGGGCCCACCCGTGCCCCCTGGTGTCAGAGTGCCTTAGGCAGGGCCCGCCCGTGCCCCCTGGTGTCAGAGTGCCTTAGGCAGGGCCCGCCCGTGCCCCCTGGTGTCAGAGTGCCTTAGCCAGGACCTGCCCGTGCCCCCCCCCCCCCCGTCAGAGTGCCTTAGGACCTGCCCATGCCCCATGGTGTCAGAGTGCCCCAGGATGTCAGAATGCCTTAGCCAGGACCCGCCCGTGCCCCGCGGTGTCAGAGTGCCTTAGCACTCCTGGGGCTACAGCTAGGCCGGCATTCAGGACGGCGAGTCAGTCCATCCCGCGCTCCCTTCATTTGGCTACATGGGTGTGGACGTCTCGGCCTGGCGTGTCTCTTAGCAGGAAGTGCCCCTCAGATGCTCTGCGAGCACCAGGCTGGTGGCCCAGGCCAGATGGGCTCTGCCGTGCTGTGATCTGCCTGGCGTCAGACATCTGCACTCAGCAGGTGTGAGTGTCCTGGCTGGCGGTCGCAGGCCGTCTGCCCCTCAGGCAGAGTCCTGTCTACGGTGCGTCTAACGGGAGCGTCAGGAGGCTGCCTCGTCTATGAGGGCACTTGGTCCTCGGTTCCACCCGTTTGTCTCATGAACGCCATCGGGGCTATTGGGAGGCAGAGCGTGATTGTCGGAGGAAGGGTGCAGTTCCTGGGGAGCGCGACTTGAGGCCGGCACTGCTGTCCTTGTCCCCACCTTTCCCCACACCCGAATCCTCTTCATAAAGAGCGAGGAATCATGCCCATCTCCCTGCATATGTGCGCTCCCTCACACACCTGTGTTTGCACACACACCGTCTCTCTTGCCCTCTGTCTTACACTTAGAGAACTTAGAGCCTCTGCGGGCTCCCACATCACGCGGAATGAAACCCCCGCTTGTGACCGTGTTTGGGTCCTGCGTGACCTCTAGCCTCCGGCCGCATCTCCTGTCTCGCCCTCACGCTGTCCACGTTGGGCAGTGAACTGAGCCAGACGTGGCCCCAGCATGGCCGGGCCAGCTCCCTGCAGACAAAGCTTCTCCGTGGGCTTCAGGCAGTCACTCTGCTGCTTCTGCCAGGCCATTCGAGGTCTCAGTGCGAATTCGGATCCTTGGAGAGGCCTTGGCTGGCCCCTAAGCTCAGCAAGGTCTCCGTCGCGTCCTTCCTTGCAGCTGCACGTAGGGTTCCACATCTCCCCGTCCCACACGTCTCCCCTCTCACCCAGAAGGCGAGCTGTGGAAGGCCAGTGTGCTGTCTGACCTGATGGCCAGGTCCCTAGCAGGGACCCCGCAGGGCACTCGTGTATGCAAGGGCAGTGGCCGAGCTGACCAGGGCCACTCCCTGCCGGGCCCAGCAGGTGCCATGCCCCAGCACCAGTGGCCAGTCACTGCTTAGGGGCCCGCCGAGGCACTGTGAGCCACGTGCCAGCCTGGGGAAAGGGCACGGGACATGCGCAGCCAGAGTACCTGTTAGGGCTGAAACGCACCGAGCAGTCACGGGAAGAGGTGCCCACGTGTAGGAGAGCGCCGCGAGGATACAGTGTCTGGCTGCACCCGGAGCACACGGGGCGCTCTCCCTCGGTGCGGGTGGAGACTTACTGTGTCCAGCTCCCCAGGCTCGGCCTGGGGAGAACAGGTTAAGAACAGGTCATCCCGTGAGAAACAAGCCAAAGCCCGGTCTCCCGTTGCTCGTGTGGTTTCTTTCTAGATGGGTTCGGAGCCAGAGGTGATACTCAGCCTTGCCGTGGCTGGAGGGGAAGCTGAGCCTGTGCTGGGCAGGCCCCTCGTGAGAGATCTCTGCAGCGGCCTCCGGAGGCCCCCTTCTGGGTTTGCGTAGTGGGGTCTGTGTGGTGGTGGGCCAGCAGTGGGGAGCGCAGGCCGGCCGTCCGGAGTGTGGGTGAAGACGGGACGGGAGCTGAGGGGTGACACTGGGGCTCTTCCCTCCCTGTTTGCTGCCGTGGCCCCAGGTCATCAGTGGGAAGCTGCGGCTGGAGGAGGGCCTGAGAGTGGTCCCCAGACTGCCCTCATGCCGGGCCGCTGCAGCAGGCGTCCTCTGACGGGAGTGCGCCCTGTTGGCGCAGAGCCAGTGTTCTCGTGGTTGGCACGCAGAGGCCCTTGTCCTGAGAGATCGCAAACGTCGACCCTCTCCCTGGAGTAAAGCCACCCTGTGCTCAAAGATGTCTGTGTGTTTTTGCAGGTGGAACGTTGAGAATTTACGCAGATAGTTTAAAACCAAATATCCCCTACAAGACCATCCTGCTGTCCACCACAGACCCCGCAGACTTCGCCGTGGCCGAAGCTCTGGAGAAGTACGGTCTGGAGAAGGAAAACCCGCAGGGCTACTGCATCGCCCGGGTAAGTGGCCGTCCAGACAGCGGTTCCCACCACCCGCACGCGGGCTCGGCGTCTCGGCAGGACGCGCGGACGTTTGGGGAGCCTACGCTGATTTTCTCCCGGATGTTTAGATTCTGATAAACTAAAGCCGTATATTAAACATATGTTAAAAAGCAGCACGTTTCCCTCCATAAAATAGCACGGTGTGTTCCTGTTGTAAAGTAAGAGAAGTATGGAAGGACAGGGAGCCTGAGCCGTGCACTGCTCCTCGAGGGTCCACACCCCTGAGCGCGACTGTGCGCTGCAGGCGTTCCCAGTCCCTGGGCTCCCTCTGCTTGGACTGCGGACTGGCGTCCTCCCAGGGAAACCTGCTCTGTTGGCCGTCGCGGGCGGCACGGTGACGCGGCGCTCCAACACGCCCTCGTGGAGGCTGGGCCCCGTGGCTGGGCTCTGAGTCAGGGTCTGGGAGCTCTCAAGTACACCTGACATGTGTGTGCCCGTGAGTCAGGCTTGGCCACACAGGGAACACGGGGCAGCGTGGAGCCCCTGCTGGAGGGCACCGTCTTTCTCGAAGCTCATGGAAGAAGGGAGTAAGCTTTAGGAAGTTACCTGTGACTCCCTGGAGGTCTCTTCAACCCTACTACTCAGAATCTCTTTGACCTACTGCTCAGAGCCACCACGCGGTCATTCACCTCTGAATTGATCTTGATAAGTTTAAGCATATTTCCTATTTTGAGTGATAAAACTTACTTGGAAAATGCTTAACCTTTTAGTCAGTCACAATTCCCAACTAACTTCTTTATTTATTTTTTATTTTTTGGGAGAGGTTTTTGCTATAGGGCACTTGTGCTCACCAGAAAGACAGAGACAGAGAGACAGAAAGTGAGAAATCACCCCCCGGAGGATGGCCACTCTACAGTCTTGGGATCTTGGGCACACACGCACACACGTGCCCGGAGTGAGTTTAAGCTACCGGGTCCAGGACTTGAAATGCGGTTGACTATGTGGGAGTCCAGTGACGTAGCCATTACGCCAACTGCTGGTCCCCCAACTAACTTCTTTATTACCAGTATTTCTCTGTATGAGCCTCAGTTGGCAATAGATTTTTTTTTTTTTGGAGAGGTTTTTGCTATAGGGCTCGTGCACTCACCAGAGAGAGAGAGAGACAGAAAGTGAGAAATCACCCCCCAGGGGTGATGGCCACGCCACAATCCCTTCTCCTCCATTCTCCTCTCGGGATCTTGGGCATGCACGCACACACGCCCAGCGTGAGTTTAAGCCACCGGGTCTGGGACTCGAACCGCAGTCGACTACATGGGAGTCCAGCGACATAGCCATTACACTAACTGCAGGTCCCGGCAATAGATTTTAAAACAAAGATGTCTTGTCTTTCTTTTTCTTATTCTATTTTTTCTTTCTTTCCCAAATTTATTCTTTATCTCTTTCATGAGCGGGGAGACAGACCACGTATCCAACAGGGCTTTAGTGCTGCGAACAGGCCTTGCCAGCAGCCAGCCCTGGGTGTCGGCATACGAGTGCCCAGAGAACTCAGGTCTCCAGGCTTGAACTGGGGAGCTTCTTTTGTGGGATTGCCTTGCCGAGCCTCTGCCCTGCTGCCCCCGGTATCCCTCCCCTCGCTGTGCTGAGGATGGCTGAGGGACGAGGGCAGCTTTGCTCTGACTCCCCCTAGTCGTTGACGAACATGAGAAAAATACGCTCAACTGTACGTACGTGAAGGCACAGTTCTTACATACTTGTATTTTTAAGCATATTTATCCCACGAGTGGGAGAGCGAGCCAGCTGAGCCCCGGCACGCATGGGCCGTGCATGCGGGGAGGTGCCGGAACCTGCCCCACAAGGCAGCCTCGCGGGGTGGCACAGCTCCCCTCCACACCGCCGTCCAGCCCTGCCACCCTCGAGCGCCCTGGTGCCTGATGTGCCCGTTCCATCCGTCCCCACCCCGGGCAGGCCGCCTGCTGCCACTGCAGACTCGCTCACTTTCTGGAGCTTTCCTAGCAGGAGTGGTTCTTTCTGGTTTGGGTTTTATACCCCGCACAGTGCCTCGCGGGCTGGCCGTGTTGTCAGGGTGTCGAGCGTTGCTTCCTTTACGTGACTGTTAGGTATCTTGCTGTGTGGATATATTACAGTTTATTAATTCATTTATTTGTTAACAGACATTTGAGCTATTTTTTGTTTTTCAGTTTTGGGCCCTTAAAGTGCAGCCGCAGGAGCGTGCGTGTGCAGGTCTCAGACACACTTGTCTTGGGCGAATACCCAGGGACGTAGCAGCGTCGTGATGTGGGTTAGGCCTGCGCACCTTTGAGAACACTGTTCCCACATGGCTCTGCCACCGTGTCCCCCAGAAGTGAACAAGCCCCAGCAGCCCCATCCCCACCTGCACTTGGCTCAGCTGTTTTTAAATGCTGACCCTGGGGGGTTCATGGTGACCTCTCCAGGGAGAGACCTACAGAGAGATCGAGAAAGGGGAGGTGAGAAGTGACCCCCGGGGGTGGCCACGCTGCAGTCCCTTCTCTAGTCTCCTCGCAGGACTGTGGGCACATATGCACGTGTTCCCGACTCCGCAGCGCAGCAATGCGGTGGGCCGTAAGCTGCGTGCCCGCCGCTGCCCCCGTGCCACCGTGTATTTAACTGTCTTTGAAAGTAAAGGCTTGTACTCCTGTTGAAGCCCAGCTCGTTTTCCTCGCCCGCCCGCGCTGTGCTCCGTACTTTCAGCACTCGTCTTCTCCCGTGCTGCCTCTTGCTCCTGCCATTGGAGGGTTTACAGCCCAGGCCCTCCCTTGTGTGGACGTGTTGGCGTCAACTGCGAGTTTGACCAGGGCTGAGGGCTGCGGGCTGAGGGCCTTCTCTGTGCCGACAGCTGCTCCCCTGCACGTCTGCGGAGACCTTTCCTCCCGTCGGCTGTTCCGGTACTCGCCAGTCCCAGTCGGCCACAGGCGATGTGGTTCCTCCCTGGACCCTCTTCTGCCTGTTGACCTCTGTGTTTTGGCCGACCCCAGCTGTCTCCCTGTAGGTTGATAATACACGTTAAACTCGGGAAGTTTCGGTTTTGTCCTTTGGCTTTATTTTTTGAATTTCTTCGTTCACCCTAGGTTACTTGCATTGGTCAGTTTTAGAATCCTTCCATCAATTTCCACACAAGATGTGGCCACTCTGGGTGCGCGCGTGGCCTCTGTGCACTCTGGGCGCCCACTGTGGCAGCGCTCGCGTTGCCGTCGGAGTGCCGAGGCAGCTCTCCAGCGCCGTGTGCGGGCTGTGTGCGGAAGCTCGCTTGAGCTTGATGCATTTATTTTTTTGCCGAAAAACTAAGAAGTTATGTCCCGTTGGAAAAACGAGTGTATCTGTGGGTTTGTGGAGATAGCACAGTTTTCCGCTGAACGTAGGTGGGCGAGCATTGACCTGACCCTGCAGTGACAAAAGCTAGTATGTGCCCAAGGACAGAGAGCGGATGGGAGGACGAGGCTTCGAGTGCCGATGGCGTGTGCAGATCCGAAGGAGCAGTCTCCACCTTACTAGACCTGGGGGAGCCAGCTTCCCGATGGAGCAGGCCCGTGCCTGCACGTCAGCTCCCTGAAGATTGAGCAGTTTGAGGCTTTGGCTCGTCTGAGACGGTATTGAAAGTTGGGCTGAAAGTCTTAGAGGAAGTGGTCGGCCCCACCAGATCCTCTTTCTCCCTGCTCCATGTCATCTGCCTGGCTGAGGATGAGTGAAACCACACTCGTCATTGGTACCGAACTGGAGGCCCTGGACATGGGGCTGACTGGCATAGCAGAGGGTGCCGACATTCTTCTGGGAACGGGAGGATGGTGTGCAGGGCCGTGTCCGGAATACTCATGACTGGAGGAGATGCAGACTTCTCCCTGAACGCACTTGCAGCGAGAAATGGCAGGTCCGTGTAAAACGGCCTCGGTGTGGTCCGGTCGCCTCCCTCCTGGAAACCAGCAGCATAGATGGAGGGCGGGGAGGGGTACCTGTGAGGTCTCCACCTGAGCGCAGGGCAGAAGGGAAGGAAGTGAAGGAGAAGCAGCAGCGGGTGTAGGTGTAGGCATTGGCGTCCAGCCACATAACCATTACGCCATCTGCTGGTCCCAACTTTGAAAAAGACCCAACCAAAGTTTACTAGGTTGGTTCTGCAGGAATCCGGAGATAAAGAACAGTGATACCAAAGGGAAAAGTGCAAGTCGCGTTTGAAGGACCTGGTGTGAGGCATTCCCCCGTGTTTTCAGTGGTAGCTACTGTCCGAATCCTAGATTCTGGAATGCTCTTGCTTTCAGGTGTTTAGTGAGAGAGGTTCAGCCCTGGGCGACAGTCAGGTGTTAGGTGGGTGGGATCAAGGCATTTTAAACCATGCAGGGCAAGCGCAGGCTCCCAGGTACCCCTTATGAGAAAGGTACTGCAGGTACATTCTCTAAGGAGATGATGGGTGGGTCAGGAGAGAGAAGGGCCTAGGAGGGGCTTCCGGAGTCCGTGGAAAGTGTATGTTGTGAAAACATTATGTGTGGGTTTAAATTTAATTTTTTTGTAGCAAAATAAAGACATACTTCAGTGCCGTGAACTTTCTGAAGTCCACTCAGAAGGCCCAAGAGTAGACGCTTGCATGGGGGGTTTGAAGAGTGACGGTCCGTGCGGTTGTTGTGGCAGAGTGGACGTGCGGGAGGCGTGGCGCCACACCGCTGGCATGGAGCGTGATGGCGGTGAGGTCCACGTGCGTTGGTGTGTCTGCACCCACGGAAAGCCGCAAACTGGACGCAGGCCTGAAGCCGCGACTGAGGGATGCTCTCGCCGTTGCTCCCGTGGTGTGCGGGACTCCCGCGTGAGGGCCACACCGGCCAACCTGCACTGCACACACCATAAAACGCCCTGGGCTCTGGTTCTGTGCAAGCAGCCGTAACCAAAGCCAGAATGCTCCGGAGCAGAGGGGAGGTCTGGCTCTGCAAGGAGGGCATGCTGAGCCGGGGCATGGAGCTCAGCAGAGCCCACGGAGGACGCACCGTCACCAGTGGGGCTGTCGCAGGTCACCTGGAGCAGCGCAGAGGAGGTGTAGGGTTTCCGTGGAGGAAGTGTGTGTGGCGTTCGAGCATGCGGCACATCCGTGGGTGGTCCATCAGGGCGGCGTGCTGCACGGACTCGCCCCGGGAGTCGGCCTGCCATGCTAGTCCTCGCGGCGCTGTCAGTGCGGACGCTTCCTCTGCAGAGGAGGTTCTGGGACGGCCGTCACCCGCTGTCTCACGCAGTGTCTCTGGGGACTTTCAGAGATGATCAAGAAAAGTATTTGGTTGCAGAGAAAACAGACAATAAAAATACAGTGTTACAAATTTTTAAGAACATAGCTTACACACAGGATCTTAAAATAGTTGTTTAAAAACATTTATTGAATGAATGAGTAGCCCTATAATGTTTCTGAGTGGTACCATTAAGATTTAATCATAAAGGCAGATCCTCTGCTAGCGAAAGAAAACTATTCTGATTTCTCGTGAGTTAGCTCATCTGTAAGAGGTCTCACATCATGTGGAACTTCTTTATAGAAACAGTTACTTGAATGTGAAAAGGTCGTTAAGGACTTGAGAAGTTGAAATTTGGGATAGTGAAATTATCTTGTCTTAAGAAATTACCAAGAAGTCAACCATAACATTACAACCTTCTCATGTAAAAGTCTGTTAAAATGCGCACATGCACGTGTGTGCACTCTCCCTCTCTTGCTCTCTCTCTCAGATTAGGGTTTTTTTAGGGGCTTAGGTAAATAAAAATTGCCTAGTCAGCTGGCTAAGGTTTTTTTTTTTTTTTTGGAGAGGTTTTCGCTATAGGGTACGTGCGCTCGCCAGAGAGACAGAAAGCGAGAAGTCACCCCCCGGGGGGATGGTCACGCTGCAGTCCCTTCTCCTCCATTCTCCTCTTGGGATCTTGGGCACGCACACACACGCGCCCGGCATGAGTTTAAGCCACCGGGTCCGGGACTCAAACCACTGTCGACTACATGGGAGTCCAGCGACATAGCCATTACACCAACTGCTGGTCTGATGGCTAAGCTTTTAATGGAAACTATTTTCTTTACGTTTGTTGCTTTTTGTTGGTTTGTTTTGGTGACAAGCAAAAATTGCTGATAACGAGACCAGCAGATGGCATAATGGTTACTTTGTTGGACTCCTATGTAGTCACCCACAGTTCAAGTCCCGAACCTGGTGACCTGAAACTCCGGGGAAGTGTGCGTGCGTGCCCAGAGTCCTGAGAGGAAATGGAGGAGAAGGGATTGCGGCATGGCCATCCCCCTGGAGCGTGATTTCTCATTCTCTGTCTGTCTCTCTCTACCTCTTCATTGAGAGCACGTGCCATATAGCAAAAACCACACACACACACACACACACACACACACACACTCACACGTGCTTACAGAGCTGGATCGATGTAGTTCGATTGTGATTTTCTCGCCCGTTAAACATGAAGAGCCCGCTGCGTCTCACCCGCCAGGTGTGCTCACAGATGCCGTTTTTCAGGTGATGCTTCCTCCTGGGGCTCAGCATTCTGATGAGAAAGGTGCTAAAGAAGTCATTCTGGACGATGACGAGTGTCCTTTGCAGATCTTCAGGGAGTGGCCGAGCGATAAAGGTAGGAGCAGCCTCTGTCGGGATCTCCGTTCCCCTGTGAGCCCTGTGGCGTGCACGTGAGAGCTTTCGGGGCCCGCCGTGCAGCCTGCCCTGCAGCCCGGGTGGACAGGTCCAGGCCGGAGCGTCCCCAGTGGGTCGCCCATCCCACGGCTGCACTTGCTCTTTCAAGCCTCGCGTGGAGGCAGTCAGCAGGTGGGCCCATGGCCCGCTGCACAGTGACGGGCCGTGGGAGGTGCTGGCATTGGCCACGGCGGCACGCGTTCCACACGCTGCACGCCAACCGCCTGCCGTCCTGAGATACCTGTAATTTAGTCCTCACGCGGTTTCCTCTGGCTGTTTCCAAGCAGCGCAGGTTCACAGCTGTTTGATAAGTAGTTTTCTTTCAGATTCACGTAAGTTAACTGCTGCTTATAGAGGACTGCTTTGATGAAGACACGGAAGATTATTGCCAGTTAATTGTGTTAATGTTGGAGGTAGATTAGTAGTTTACAAAACGAAGAACCGCCACAGAGACCCCTTTCTCAACAAGCCAGTTTCTAGCCCCTGAAACGCTCGTGTCGTGAGTGCCCCTGTAGGCGGTGTAGAGCCGATGCGGAGGCCCGTAGCTTTGAAGTCTGAGCTTAGTCAGCTGGAATACAGAATTATCAGGCCCTGGCATGTTTGCGTGTGTATAGACACAGCTGCACACGTTAGTGTGTGTGAGTGAATGTGCATTCGTTATTTTTAAGGTAACATCGGATGGTTTCCAAGCGTGCAATGCCTTAGTAGCTGTTACTTTAACCTTCGGGAATGGTTTGCTTGGGTGTTCGGAGCACACTAAGCGACTGCTATTTCTCTCTCGAATGAAGTGTAACTGTGCAAGCCGGACACACGTGGCTAGAGTGACGCTGCGGGGTGTCCTCGAGCAGTGGCCAGTCATGGCCGTCCACACTGCCTTGAAGCTGGTTGATGATTTGCAATGTTACATCCTAGGGATTTTAGTCTTCCAGTTGAAGAGGAGGCCTCCAGACTACATCCCAAAGAAGATGAGGAAACCCGCGGAAGGAAAGGTGCCGAAGGGGAGGGAGCGAGCCGAGGGGTCCGGCTACAGCTCCTCCCTCCCCGCTGAGAAGCTGCCCTACTTGGTGGAGCTGAGCCCAGGTGAGTGGGCTGCTCTGGGACTGAGCGCGCCAGTGGTTGTAAACGTGTACTTCAGACTGGCCTAAAGTAGGCTTGCTAGTGACCTGGACCGTCTATTTAAAAACAAAACCTCCTAAGATACCATTTCTTTAAAAAAAAAAAATTGAAGGTTATGGAACATACACATTCTTGCATGAAAGTAAAGCTCACGTGGAGAGAAGGAAGAGCTAAGAAAATCTGAATTATGTGTGGCGTTTTAGGGTGTTTTAGATGACTCGTTCCTTTCCTTTTCCCCTAAAGTGTTACTTAAGTAATCTACCCAAGATGACAAGCTGAATTCACTCCTGAGGGCAGGATCAACACTCAGGATCAACAGAGGGTCTCTTTACGTCCTACAGCTTATCTAAGAAGTGGTTCTTAGGAAGGGGAAGACTATTTGATCTTAAAATGATAACTAAGTGTATTTTAATGTTAATTCTCTATCTCTAAATGCTTTGCTTGCTGAACTCTTATGAGCAAAGTTGTTGTAAGCTAACCCTTAGGTAGAGAAGTGTAGTGACTGTTTTTCTTTTTCAAGCTTTTTAAACTTTCTATTGTGGGTGGTGCAAGCACCCCCGGTGGAGTCTCATGCCTGTCACCTCCCAAGCCCTCCAGCCAGCAAGGATGACAGGCACACGCAGTTGACCTGGGAACCGAATCCCAACCTTCCACGTGGCTTCTAGCCTTGTTAAGAGTCAGGCTGCATCACTGTGGCTGGGCACCCCGACATCCTTGAGGAACTGCTGTGTACACACAGGCGCCCTGTGCAGCGTGTGTGTGCAGAGAAGTGTGCCCTGTGTGACTTTGATCACTCGGCTAAAATGGCATCATATGTGAAAGGGCATTACGTGACCTGTAGCATAAAATACGTGAAGATCAGAGTATTTTATGTCTCGCCCCAGACCGCATTTAAATAAAGCCAGCTAGCAGTCCTGGAAGAAGGCGACAGGAAAGAGGACCAGTTAGACAGAGAGTGGGAGGCTCCCTGGGCAGTAAGTGTTTCCTCTTTGATTCGTGAGAGTTTCTTTTTGTTTACAGGGTTGATTTAGCTTCTTAAAGCTCCTCGGCCCTGTCATTACCTGACGAGGGTCGAGGGCGGAGGTGCATGTGCCCACAGTCCCGGGCTGCAGACGGGCCTGAGAGGTACAGAGCAGAGTGGGGTCCCCAGGACGGCGCCCCCTTCGCAGGCGGTGCTGTGCTCTAGCGGGCTCCTCGCTCTTCCCGCGTTTGAGGACTTTCCGGCCCTGAGCAGCTGTGGCGAGGGGTCTGCTCGCTGCTCCCCCTGCTGTGCGCCGGGCAGTCCGCGTGGCTGTGGCGTGGTTCTCGCCGTGGTGCGGAAATGTGGCCCAGGGCACTGTGTGTCTGAAAGATGAGAGCCCAGAGGTGCTGGGTATCGGGCACAGGGAGAGGACCATCGTTTCTGACTCACAGTTCTTAGGGTCTTTCTTGGGGGTTGGGCATTAAATATGGGAAACTAATGATCTTTTCCTCCAAAACTGAGTTTTCGAGGACTGATGAGCGTTAGCCTTAGAGAAACTGATCGTTGGTAGTTGACAGAGCAGTTTGCAGGTGAATCGTGGAAGTTGACAGGATGAGGACCCACTTGTTTGACAAACCCCAGTAAGCGCGTGTGTGGGCCTCGCGTGAGCAGACAAGCCCATGGCCTCAGGCGTGTGTCCTCGTGACACTGGCCGCCCAGGCACTCAGGCAGCAGGCACTGTCCTTGCGGCGAGGTGGCTGAGGTGCTGCGTGCGCCCCGGATGCTGGCACGGCGCCCCTCCTGCACGGCCAGGTCCCCCAGCACTCGGCCCTCCTACTCCGCTGATGTCTACACGTTTGCTTTAGGCTCTGTGTTGGGGCGGGAGATGTTCCAGTGGCTCCTGCCTCCCGGTGAGCCCTGCCCCTGCCCCCATGATGGCTGCCCGGGGCGCGCTCTCTCACGAGCGCGGGCGTCGGGGCAGGCCGGATACCAGGCCAGGCCCTTTCTGGCACCATAGCGGCGACCTCCCTGGGCCGTGGTGTGTTTTCAGGGTTTCTTGGCTGACTGCTCACTGTCGGTGTGCTGAGCGGAAGTGGCCTCTTTCCCGTGGGTGCCAGCACTCGCATAGGCAGGTTTGCTGCTTCCACTGGGCACGGTGTCAGCCATGCCCGTTCTCCATGTCGAGGCCTCACTCGGCATGGGTAGGTGGCTTTGGTGACGTGGGCACATCCTTGCACTGTCTGGAGGACTGGGGAGTCGGGCTGTTATTTTGTTGTCCTTTCTGTGTGGGTGGTGGCCTCTCTGGTCACTTCACTGCTGCTGTCCTGCCTGGTGACCCCGGTCATCCTGCCACACCGCAGCGGTCCCCGTAGCTCCCAGACACGGACCGGGCACTCGCGCTGTCTTGTCCTCACAGCTCTGAACACTGGTGGGTAAAATGTGCCTTTTCTTCCTCTGGAACGCGCCTCACGGAGCTCACCCTCTGCGTCTTCTCCCTCCCTCTCCCGTGTGCTCTGCATGGTCTGTGCTGCTGCCGCCGCCTTCACCTGGGTCCCGGCATGCACCTCCCAGGGAGAAGGGACCACTTTGCCTACTCCAGCTACCGCACCTCCGAAGGTAACCCATGCTTCCTCCTACTTCCTTACTCACGCGAGCGCGGGCTTCGTGGTGGAGCGGGCCCGCTCGGGGCTGGTGCGTGAGTGCGAGCACGGTCGCTTTTAAGAAACGGAACGTGCTTTCCTTCACTCGTACCTACTAAGTGTTCCGCACTCACAATTCCTTGCATGTACTGGGAGCATGCTTCGAGTCTCACTGATGTTTTCCCGAGTTTACCCAGTTCTCCCTGGGAGCCCCGAAGGTTCCGGCAGAACCGGCTCCACGCACCGATGTGCTGCAGAGACTGCAGGGCCCTGTCCTGGTGGGGGTGCTCTGCGTGTGCCTCACTGCGAGCCCAGGGGTGGTGGTCTGTGCTGGAAGGACAGCACGTCGGCCGGGATGGACGACTGGGACCGCGCTGAGCTAAGGGAGGGCGTCCAGGCTGGAGCTGTAGACAGCGATGTATGTCGGGTGCCACCGTGAGAGGACACAGCCCATCCAGTAAGGGAAGGATGGTGGGTGGCGGCACAGGGTCAGACACTGGCCCCACGTCACCCAGCTATTGCCCCGTCCCCTCCCTGCCCCACCACAGAACTGACAGCAGTTAGCCAGTGGCTTCCATCCCTGCCGTGAAGCAGCAGAGGAGACCAGGGAAGCGCTGCTTCCTGTTCCGTGGTCGTGGAGCGAGGAGGAAGGGTCCGGAGCCGCCCTGGGTCTCGCTCTTCACACTTCCGAATCTCCAGTGTAGACAGCCGTACTGCTTCACTGGGTCACCAGAGGCCTTGCAGAAGCCTTCAGAATTCAGGACGGTTTCAGTGGGAATTTTTCTTTCCTACTAAACAGACGTAAATTTCACATTCACACATTTCCAGCCTTGTAATGAAATCACTGTTTTTCCATAGGGATTACTAGCTCATGTTGCTTCTCATGTAATTTATCTGTGCGACTCTGTGTGACTATATCCCACTGTTTTCTTCGTCTCTTCGTGCAGTTTCTGCGGTTAGCACGTTAGGTCTTTATGGATGGTTTGCTCGGCCTGTGCCCAGGTGGGCAGTGGTGCCCTGGGAGGTGCAGGCCTGCCCGTGCCGGTGCCAAGGTTAGGCAGCTCCTGGGGCAGGGGAATGCCACACCTCGGAGAAGCCCCGAGGACCACAAAGCCCCCAGCAGGCCGGGGGTAGCTGGAAAAGCAGCCGCCCCGACCCAGTGAGCAGCAGCACGGGCGGCGGGTGCCTCCGGTGAGTGGGCCACTCACCCGCCGCTCATCCGCTCCCAGGCGGGACGGGCTCCTGGTTGTTCCTGCTGGGAAACCCTGTGATTGGGACACTGGGCTGTGCACTCTAAGGTGGAGCGGGTTCAGAACTCGCACGTGGTGGTGGCTTCGTCCGCGAGAGTTCAGGCCCAGGGCAGCCGAGACTCCAGCGGTCTGCCCTGTGTCACGGTTGTGTCCCGAGTGGTGGGCCTATGACCGCTCCGCTCACGGCTCTGAGCCTGCTGACGGCGCTGTAGCCACAGCGTGCTGGTCCTGAAGGCGATGGAGGGGTCAGGACGGAGCTCGGAGACACTCCCTCCCTCGGAGACCAGGCTCCATGCATTGGCGGCCTGGTGAGGCCACAGCGTGCGCGGTGACCTTCGTCCCCACTCACGACCCCGCCCTGGGCCCTGGGAGGCACACCTTCTCACCATCGACACTGTCTGAGCATACCCGTACTCGCCTTGCTCTGGCTGGGGCACGGCAGGCCACGTAGCCACGGCATGGGCATGAGCAGGTCTAGATGTCTCGGTAGTACGGATTCCTCTTCCTCTTCCCCTCTGCCCCTTCCTCGTTAGAAAAACTCGAGGTATAAAGCCGCAGGGACAGCCCCTGCCCCCAGCCAGCCCCCCTGCAGGAACCAAGCTCATTGGACATTCTGAACTCCTAATGGAGGTTACTCAGAAGACACGTACTTAAGCCTCGTCCCCAAGGATGTGATGCAGGAGGGCTGGGGCGAGCAGTGAGCACTGGGCACCTGGGAGCGTCCATCCGGGACGCAGCTGCCCCAGCCAGCACATGCTGGGTACCAGGGCGGCAGCCTCGCCCCCTGGTCAGCAGTGCAGAGGCCCTGTGCCACGCCGGCTCTCACCTGCCCGATGGCCACTCCTCGGGTCGCCGTCCGAGACCCGGACACTGGGGAGAATGCCTTCGTGTGCAGTGACGAAGCGCTGGGTTAGGGACAGTGTCAGCCCTTTCTTATAAAGAAGCTGGTGTGATCGTCTCTGTTTCGTGTCTGGGTCGTTAAATTGTGCGATGATAAGTGCGTAGGGTTCTTCGGAATGACCTGGAAACGTGTGACTCGTAGTGTTGCCTCCAGGTAACTTTGTTTCGGATATTTTTGTTTCGAATAACACAGCAAGGACATCCACTCTGCAATGGAGCTCTCTTCCTTCTCTCCTTCCAGATGGTTCTGACTCCAGAGATAAGCCAAAGCTCTACCGCCTTCAGCTAAGTGTCACTGAAGTGGGGACGGAAAAGTTGGATGACAGCTCCATCCAGGTACGAGCTTCCTGCTTAACTGACACATGCCAGTAGCAGCCAGTAGCACAGCGTAGGGCTGGCCCTGATGAGCAGAGGCCACAGGCTTTGTGCCCACACCGTTCTGCTCTGGGTCGCTTTGCTCTGCTCCGGTGAACAAGAGCAGACTGTGAGTTAGGCCCTGGCCGCACCTCGGGAAGCAGGGGTCTAGCAATGGCGGTTCGCCTGCGGCCTCTGACCCCTCCACGTGGCGGTTACAGTTTTTGGGTCTGCTTCAGGGTGGAAGGCGATGACCTTGCACAGGTACCTGTCGGTCTGACACCTGTGACCGGCACTCCGTAAATTCTAGTTAAAAGGTGAGCCAGGTACAGCTCCGGAGGACCGAAGCTGGAGCTCAGCCCCTTTGAGTGAGTGGCACTTTGCAGTTGGACTCGGGCAGGCCACTCTGCTGTGCCGTTTTCCTCACGTTGAGTGATGTGGCCTCTCGATCGTCGATGTCGCTTTCAGCTCCGCCATTCTTTTAATGATCTGATAGACGGTAGCCTGACCGTATGCCTGCTTGCTTGTTTGTTCGTTTTTGCCTTAGGACACGTGTGCTCGTGGGAGAAAGACCCTGAGAGGGAAGGAAGGAATCACCCCTGGGGAGGACAGCTAAGCCGCAATCCCTTCTCCTCTTGGGAGTTTTGGAATGCACCTACACATGCCCAGCATGGTTTTGTTGTTTTTGTTTCTGTTTTTAAGGTATTTTTGCTATAGGGTGCAAGCAGTCATGGAGAAAGAGAAAGTGAGCAGTCGCTCTCTGGGGGAGGTCCCTGCTTCGTTCTCCTCTCGAGATTCTGGGCATGCACACACACGTTCCCTGTGTTCCAGCACCATAACCACCATGCCACCTGCAGACCCCCAGAGTGATTTTCAGGCCACAGTGTTGTCTGGGCTCAAACCACGGTTGGCCACGTTGAAGTCCGGCACCTTAACCACCATGCCACGCCTCCGGCTCCCCCAAACCAGATGGTTTTAATGCAAAATTAAATCTGCCTGAGTCGCTGCAGCCAAAGCCAAGTCGTTATTTTGACACTACTTTGACCATGTTTGCTTTTACAGTAGGAAGAACCCTCTTTAAAGCAACAGGAAACCCAGAGCTTAGTAGACTCCTCCTTTCCTTTTGAGGGGTCTTTGCTATAGGGCGCGTGCACAGAGCTCATTAGATTACATTTGTCCAGATAGAGAACTCGGCTTCAAAACCCCGTGTGCCTGCTGCGCACCTCACCCTGGGGCCCCTGGCCTCCCTCTCTCCCCAGCTCTTCGGCCCAGGTGTACAGCCCCATCACTGTGACCTGGCCAACATGGACGGCGTGGTCACCGTGACGCCCAGCAGCGTGGACGCGGAGACCTACGTGGACGGCCAGCGCATCTCGGAGACCACGATGCTGCAGAGCGGCATGAAAGTGCAGTTCGGGGCGGCGCACGTGTTCAAGTTCGTGGACCCGAGTCAGGACCACGCCCTGGCCAAGCGATCCGGGGATGGGGGCCTGATGCTCAAGGGCCCGAGGCACAAAGCTGGGTGAGCGCTGCAGACCCGAGGCCGGGGGTGCTGGGCTGGGCACGCTTCTCCTTTTTGTGGCTCAATTTAGAGCAGAGTCCAAGTGGGGTTGATTTTCAAGCTACAAAGACAAAGATCTTAACTTCATCTTAAAATTTGAAGTTCTGACTGGTTTTTCAATGTTTCTTATTCAAGCTTTGTTTTTTTTTAAGACAGTACACTCCACAACACCTGCTCCTTGGTGAAAAGATCATGACTTTCTGTGTAATTAGCATGTGAATGAGGCTTTTCATATTTTATTGACCTGTTCCTGACTGACACTGACATGGATTAAGCACTTAAGGACTGGAGACACTCTAGCTCCACCTAGTGCCCCTCTGAGCACTGTACGGTGGCCTCCTGCTGAACAGGGCACCTGTCCTGATGTTTTGATAAGACTGACTTGGGGGAAGGAGTGTGACCTACAGCCTCTTAATGGTCTTTTTTTTTTTTATGAGAGAGATTTTTACTATAGATACTCGCCAGAGAGAGAGAGAGAAACAGTGAGAAATCACCCCCTTAGTGGGGATGGCCACACTGCAATCCCTACTTCTCTATTCTCGTCTTGGGGTTTGGGGCATGCATGCACACACGCCCGGTGTGAGTTTAAGCCACTGGGTCTAGGACTTGAACCGCGGTCAACTACATGGGAGTCCAGTGACCTAACCATTACACCATCTGTTGGGCCCATTAATGGTCGTTTTAAAAACGTACGTAAGATCGACCTGTCATAGCGGTCAGTTTGGGAGAAGTGGCTGCAGCGGCCCTTCCCCTTGTGCTCTGCAACTGCCACACCTTTGGGAACTGCCTGAGCTCCCACGTGGGCAGGTGTGTCTTCCTTGCATGATGACTGCTTATGGATCATCTGTGTACTCACTGGGCCAGGTGGGCGCTTGGAAGTTCCTGGGCGGTTTCGGGCTGGGCCTGGCCTGCTCCTTCTCAGCACAAGGCCGTTCCCAGACTTAGCAAGTGCCTTCGTGTTGGCTTCCCCAGAAGATCCATCTCTTTCTTCTTTTGCTGTAAACTGAGCGTAGACATCAGCCTACCTTCCGTTCTGGTCCGGAACAGCCAGGGCTTGCTACTCCTCCCCTAAGGCTCTGCTTTCCACCTGCCAGGCGTTGCCCACGTCCTGCCCCTTCTGTCCTTTGTCATCGGTCACCCTCTGTGGGGAGTCACGCGTGCAGGTCTCCCTGGGCTCAGCGACGCGGGGCGAGGAGGCACTCCGCCGACCATCACAGCCTGTGCCCCGGCAGCACCTGCAGCATCTGCTCTGCCTGAGCCTGACCTGAGCTTCGTATCCGGGTGGTCGCCGCTTACCCGGACAGCACTTGGCGGTGGTGGCTCTGTCACTGGGTATGCCCCACGCTTGGTGGCCACGCTCAGTGTGAGCGTCTGTGGGCCAGCCTTCGCTTCTCGGCCGTGTTCTTCCTGCTGGAAAAGCCTGCGGTGTCTCTGCATAGCAGAGAACGTTAAGGAGACAGTTCAGGGCACTCCGAGGACGGGTGCTGGGAAATTCTCTTTCTAGTTTTCTTTTTAGCAGAACTCGTGGAAATTGCTTAGCAGTTACACATGCCATTCCTGTGTCTTAAAGGCTAGTTTTTAACAAGCGTTAGTTTGTCCTCTTGTCAGACTGTCACAGAGTTCTGGGTGTGGAACCTACGTGTCTCATGAAGAAACCTCAGAGTCTGCAGCTTCTTGCTGGTTACCTGCAGGCAGCCTGCTCGTGTTGGCAGGCAGTTGGGTATTTAAGGGGCTTCAGAGGGCACACTATGGACCCTGACAGTCTGCACTCAGCATCCGTCGTCATGTCACTAACGTGCTCTGAACGCTGCTCACAGTCGGGGGGCGTCCCTGTGGACTGTCCCCATAGCCAGAAAACCGGCAGAGGGGCCTGTGGTGAGGCTTGGCAGTTTGGGGGGTAAAGAGCTTTGCATGGTGGTGTGTCTGTTACTCTTGAATGGCAACTATGGACAGAACAGGGGCAGGACAGCCTGGTTGTGTCTACGTGCTGTTGGCAAGAGAAAGCCAGGGACAGTGACACTGTGTGTCACTGCGAGGTGGCAGGGGATGAGCGACGCTGTGTGTCACTGTGCGAGGTGACGGGATGAGCTGTGCTTGGTCACATCCCCAGAGACCGGAGGGCGGGGCTGCAGGCATCTCTGCTGGGCAGGCTCAGTGCCGGGTGGCGAATGTCTGATCCCAAGCACGCGCTGGTGTGTGCAGTCAGGGACGATCGGCCCTTGGTGGAAACCTGCACTTTCCCGAGTCATCACATGTGGCACTGTGCTGCGTTACAGGGAGGTTTGATGTCCTCAGCATTGAGGTAGAGGAGGGACTTATACCTGTGCTCTCACTTGAAAACCCCTCTTGAGCCTCCGTATCCCTGTATAGGGTTAGTGTATGGATTGAACTTAGTTTCACGTTACTACGGTGCGTTGGGATTACATGGTATACTTTTTAAATATTGTACAAAAGAACTTGATTCTTCTCGATTGTCGTGGACAGGAATTTAGGAAATCTAATCCTTGATTCATCCTTACTAGTTTTCAGCTGTTTTTAGGGCTCCTTTTTCCCCTTTGGGGCTGGGGGCCTCTGGGACCAGTAGATTGTATTCACCCCCTGTTCCAAAGAGATATTTTGCTCCAGCTTGCCAGACAGTTCAAACAGACTGTGCTTGTATTCTGAATTAATTTTTTATAGCAGTTCTGGCATTTTAAGATTTTCCAGAATCTCTTTGAAGTCGGCCACCTGCTGTGAACCCCCTGGCAGAATGGAGGCGTGTGATGCCCTGCCCACTGAGTAAACGAGCTTCGCGCAGCAGCAGGCAGATTGTGCCTATGACATCACGCCACCTTCGAACTGGAGGGCTGCTCGCCCTCGGTGCGGCTGGCTTGCTCCCCCGCTCGGGTTCTTGGTGTCCAGCCCGCCTCTTGTTACAGAAGCACAGTTTAAGACGTGATCCCGAGCGTGTTGAGTATACACGAGTAGGGAAAGTTCGTTAAGTCACGTGGTTTTTCTTCTGTAAGTTTATATGCTGAGAGTAAAGAGCTGCAGACACTGGGATAGTCAGCTGTGAACATTTCTTTGCTGTTGTTTGGAAAGACTGCCTTGCTGTGTGAAAGCTACGAATTGTGTCTCCCTTCGCACCCTGACAGGATTGTTCAGGAGACGACGTTCGACTTAGGAGGAGACATTCACAGCGGGACAGCATTGCCCACGAGCAAGGTGGGTGACGCCACCCCTCGCAGGGCGCCATGGCAGCTATTCTGATGTAGCGTCCCCACCTCCCGTCACGCGGACGCCCGGCCTCAGCTGTGGGCAGAGTCACAGAGTGGCATTGCTCCTGAGGCCAGGGCGCTGTGCCTTCTCTTGCGAGTGGCATGTGTGTGTGTCCTGGGCTCCCCCGTGGTCACATTGTCCCCAAGGTCACAAGTGTGGGGCCCCTCCTCCACCAGCTTCTCCTTTCTGTCCCACACGGTCGCTGTCTCCTACTGGCGAGGACCCCACCCCGGCAGCGCGGGCCCACAGTGACCCACATGTCCATGCTGAGCAGTCCGGGCCCTGCCCTGCTGCCTGTGGGTCTCTCGATGGCCTCATCCCAGCAGGCCACCGTGCCCGGACCGCGCTGGCGTAGCTGGGCCTCATCCCGGCAGGCCACCGTGCCCGGACCGCGCTGGCGTAGCTGGGCCTCATCCCGGCAGGCCACCGTGCCCGGACCGCGCTGGCGTAGCTGGGCCTCATCCCGGCAGGCCACCGTGCCCGGACCGCGCTGGCGTAGCTGGGCCTCATCCCGGCAGGCCACCGTGCCCGGACCGCGCTGGCGTAGCTGGGCCTCATCCCGGCAGGCCACCGTGCCCGGACCGCGCTGGCGTAGCTGGGCCTCATCCCGGCAGGCCACCGTGCCCGGACCGCGCTGGCGTAGCTGGGCCTCATCCCGGCAGGCCACCGTGCCCGGACCGCGCTGGCGTAGCTGGGCCTCATCCCGGCAGGCCACCGTGCCCGGACCGCGCTGGCGTAGCTGGGCCTCATCCCGGCAGGCCACCGTGCCCGGACTGCGCTGGCGTAGCTGGGCCTCATCCCGGCAGGCCACCGTGCCCGGACCGCGCTGGCGTAGCTGGGCCCTCTCAGGGCCTGTGCAGCGTTTTTGCCCATCGGGTGGCCCCGAGTCTTAGTCCTGTGGTCCCAAGACCCCAGAAATCCAGGCCTTCCCGAGGACAGCCGACAGCATGCAGCAGTGGCGCCTTCACCTCCCCAGCCTGCAGTCGAGGCTCAGCCCGGAGTCGGGATGGCTGAGGTGTGGCACTTGGGCGTCCTGTGGGAGAGCTAGGCCTCCCCCCGTTTCCCACACCTGTTCACGGTGCGGCTTCCTGACACCGTGCCTTTCCTCGGCCCTCATGGCCTCCTGCCTGCTGTGGGCACCAGGGAAGCCCTGGCTGCCAGATCCAGCCCTGGCCATGTGCCTGTCCCGGCAGGTGTGACCAGGCCCCTGCTGCTCCACGCACTTCTCTCCTGGGCTTCTAGGGCGTCGGTCCTCTGAGTCTCCCCTCCTCAGTCCTCTCCGGCTTGACCTGCCGGGTGTAGACAGCCGAGGATGCAGACCCGGAGCGACCTCTCCTCTTTCTGCGTGTCCCCTGGGTGGCCTCACAGTGGCCTGATGACACGTGTCCCCTCACTGTGTGCCATGCACCCTCGGCCCCGTCCCCCAGACACGCATCTCCAGGTCTCGTGCGACACCTCCCCTTGGGTGTGTGACACACGGTTCAGACTCCACTTAACTAAGCCGAGTCGGCGTGCCCTTCCTCTTCCCAAGCTCAGTGTGTAATGCCACTGTCCACAGCGTCCTCGCTTCCTGTCCCTGCGGCCACCAGGTTCTGTCTGCTCTGCCTCTGGAGGTGGGGACCCAGCTCACTGTCATCACTGCCCCTCCTGTGACATGTTTCACGCCAGCCCCAGGTTTTGCAGTTGCAGGAGCCCGTGTGCTTATTACCGTCCAGTGCCAGTGCTTCTGGGCACGCCGCGGGGTCACCGCGGTCTCCCATGGCCGCCTGGGCTCTGCTGCCTGGGCGGGTGGTGCGTGCTCTGAGCGCCCTGTGCTTCCCTTCCCGGACAGAGCACTGCCAGGCTGGACGGCGACCACGTCTCCTCCGCCGCCAGCACCACAGAGCGGGGGATGGTGAAGCCGGCGAGCAGAGCCGAGCAGCAGCAGGACGGTCGCAGGCAGGAGAGCAGGTGGGCCGCATGTTCTCACCCTCGGCGGGCTGGGGGCGCGGAGCTGCATCTGGTCAGGGACGGTGCTGAGCGCGGTTCCTTTTCCTTCCCCCTTTCCCGTGACACTGTGTGCCTCTCCCTCCTGCCGGGGAGCCCTGAAGAAGGGGGCACGTTGAAGTTGAGAGGTTGCTGCTCTGAGAAAACATAGGGAAGAGTGGTTTTTGTAGGGTTTTAATATTTGATTGGTTCCAATCACCTGAGCATTGGTAGAAATCCCCACGTTTAAAAATAACTGAGTGAAAGTGGTTTTGAGAGTTTTAAGGGCCATGGAGTGCCACGTGGGCCTCTCCTGGCCTCAGTGGGCCGTGGCTGTCTGCCTGCCGAGAGAGGCAGAGTTAGGGTTTTCTTCTGGCCCTGTTCTGGCCTTGCTTTCTGGGGCAGAATATCCCCTCCTTTACGATTTCTTCCTTATGCTTGTTAGTATGTTTCATCTTTTTTTGGGGGGGGGGAGGTTTTTGCTATGTGGTGCGTGCGCTCGCCAGAAAGACTGAGCGAGACAGAGAGACAGAAAACGAGAAGTCACCCCCCCCCGGGGGGGTGGCCACACCGCAATCCCTTCTCCTCCGTTCTTTTAGGATCCTGAGCATGCACGCACACGCGCCCGGCGTGTGTTTAAGCCACCAGGTCCAGGACTTGAATCGCAGGCCACTACATTGGAGTCCAGCGACATAGTCATTACGCTAACTGCTGGTTCCAATATGTGTCATCTTAATAAAACAGAACCATTTCCTTACGGTGACCCCCGAAGTTACCTGAGTACTGAAGGGCGACCTGGGCCCTCGGGCGTGGGGCTCTCGGCAACAGGTGCGCCTATGTATGCCCTGCTCGAGCCGCGTTCCTGGACTGCAGCCCATGCTTGCAGCTTTCACGGTGTCCTTGCTGGCAGCCTTGGGCCTGCAGCGTGTCTCCTCCATGACTCCCTACAGATCCAGTGCCTGGGATGGGTCACTGGCCGGGGACTTGGCCAGGGCACCTGCCAGTCCTTGGGAGGAAGTTCTTACTCCCCGCTGACCAGCAGAGGGCGCTGTGTCCGTGCTCGGCCCAGGACGATGCTACTGCTTCTCCCAGATGTTAAATGTGCAGGTTCCCCAGGGAGCCCGGTGTTGCCTCTGTAAGCTGTGGTAGCCGTGCGAGCTTTTCAGCTCTGTTTGGGGGCCTTGTGGGCACGGAGCTGCAGAAGCAGCAGTCCAGGGGGTCGGGAGGCCCCTCCAGGCCCTGGTAAGGCGCCATCTCGTTCCTAAGCCATAAATAGGGGCCGAGTTCGGGTGTGGGAGGGGAAGGCGGCCGTGACGGGTCTCTGTCCACAAGAGCAGAGGTGCGTGCAGAGGTACAGTCCGTGGTCCCCGCAGTTTCAGGGCAGTCGCGGCTACTCGTGTGTGGGAAAGGAGGTGCTCCCCTGCCAGGTGAGGTCCCGTCATCCCCGCCCTTTATTTCCAGTCGAGTTTGCAGGAAGGTGAAGCTCATCTTCCTGGGCTTACACTGTCAGTCTCACTCGTCTCATTCTCCCGAAGACAGTTTCAAAGCATTCATCTCTCTGAAGTTTAACTAAGCCGCTGCAGATATTGAAGGGTTAACGAAGCTAGCCCCTTATGTGTTTGTTCAATTGTTGTTTTGGTAATGCTTTTGGAATTATTTTTATTTAACTATTTTATTTATTTACTTATTTTAATTTGACCAAAGAGGGACAGAGCGAGAACGAGAGAGAGGGAAAGAGAAAGCAAACCTCCAGGTCTGGGACTGGAGCCACAGTGGGTCATGTGGGAGTCCAGCACCCTTAACTACCACGCCACCTGCCGGCTGGTGAATCTTATACTCACAGAAAATATTGTTGGTAGCAAACTAGTTTAATATTATATTAAGCGGCTGGTTATTTTGATCGCATGTCTAAGTGAAAGAGTATTTATTTAAACTGAGCAATAGTCATTGGGAAAAGTGTACATTTATTATGATAAGGAGGACCAACCTAGATTTGTAGTTATTTGCCTTACACATTTTAGAAAGGGTGCCCTTGGGTGCCACCCTACCGGTGGGTAACCTGATGGATAAGGTGCTAGATTCCCATGTGGGCAACCTCAGTTCTAGTCCCAGACCTGTCAGCTTGTTTTCTCACTTTCCCTCCCCTCTCTCTCTGGACAGATGAAATAATAATGACAAATAAAATAGTTCTTGGGAGGAGGCAGTCAGTCTGCCCTCTGGGGTGGCTTCTAGGGTGTTGTGGCCATGGTCCCAGCAGAGGTTCATGTCCCACCGTGGCCTGGTGAGCACACGCACGCATGTACGTGTCCGCTCGGGAACAAGGTTTCACGGGGCGGTGCCCAGCCTTGTGCTCTGCCCACGGGTGGCACCCTGCTGTTGGCAGGGCTCTTCTAGAAATAAGGGGTATCGCCTTTGAGCTCATCTGGCCCTGAACGCCTGGGGAGAGGAGCTCCCACACAGTGCCAGCCCCGGAAGTGCTCTGGGTGGGGGTGTCTCTGTTTACATTTGACAGCTCCTTATCTGTAGACTGTCCGGCTACGTGGTCAAGAGTACTTGGAATTCATGTGAGCTTAACAGGAAAAATGTGAGGGAGTGGAACATCTTATTTTAAGGCACATGTAGCTGAAGATTGAAAATGGCAGGACCCAGTAGCCGAAGAAGGCCCCGGGGTGGTGTCGGACCTACGAGGGCCCAACAAGCACGTCTGCTCCTAGGTCATTCTCTCGCAGGACTGCGCTCCTTCCCACACGGTCTCCCCAGCCATGTCGCTTCACTGTTACGTGAGCCGTGGCTGCAGCAGGTGTGACGCCGTGTTCACCGGCCCCACACTCAGGTGTCTGATCTGGGCCCGCGATGGCAGTGCGTGCCCGGAGGGCCCCCTAGGAGCCGAGACAGGCCCCCTCCTGGCGCGTCCATCGGCGTGGACTTGGTTAGTGGGGAGGCAGGGGCCGTGCTGCCTGTTCTGCGTCCGGAAACCTGCCGCAGGTTAGGACGTGCACAGTCCACACAGCGTGTCCCGATGCCTTAGCCAAGTGACCTGTAGTAAGTGACGTCACCATCCCTCTTTAGGACTCAGGATGCTGCAGGGCCTGAGCTGGTGCTGCCTGCGAGCGTGGAGTTCCGGGAGAGCTGTGAGTAAGCCCAGACCCGGGGTGCCCACCGCACTCTCGGTCCCTGTCCGGTGCTCACGGCTCTCGTTCTTGTCTGTCAGCTGAGGACTCCTTCTTGTCGGCCGTCATAAACTACACCAACAGCTCCACGGTGCACTTCAAGCTGTCGCCTACCTACGTGCTGTACATGGCGTGTCGCTACGTGCTCTCGGGCCAGTACAGACCTGACGTCAGCCCTGCAGAGCGCACGCACAAGGTCATCGCCATCGTGAACAAGATGGTGAGCATGATGGAAGGCGTCATCCAGGTACGCTCACCCTCGGCCTCCGAGACCCGCGAGGCCCGTCCCTGTTCCGCTCCTCCTCGGGCTGCACGTTTGCCTCTGGGGGCTCCATCTGGCTGTGGGTGGTACGGACCGCGCAGCTAAGGGGGCGATGGCAGCCGTGCGGGCAGGGCTGCGGGCTTCGCAGCTCTTCTCCACGTTTTACTGAGACCGCCTGGCGACACGAGGCCGAGCACTCTGCAGCCCGTAGCTGAGCGCGGTCACCGTGCCGGAAGGTGCGCAGCGGCCCTGGGGCAGCCCCTGTCCCTCCGGCCCATCACCGCCCTCGGCGCGCTGCAGTGGTTGTAAGAGGCCACCCCTCAGTGGGCCCTCCACGTGCTGGGTGTGGGTGCGCACAGAGGGGCAGCTGCTCGCTCCCGGCCCTTCGTGTAATCTAAAATGGCGGATCAAGGAGTCCGCAGCTGTAAAAAGATCTCAAAAATGAGGACGACAGGCAAAAAGAACAGAACCCGTGAGCACCGGATGGAGCAGAACGAGGAAGAGCAGCTACCCTTTACCTGTGAAACACTTCACTTAGGATGAAGTTTCTTATAAACCGATTTTGAAAATTTTAGTAGGAGTGGATAATTGAGCGCCTTTAGGGTGGAAAATCTCTGTCAATCTAAAATGAATAAAATTGGCATAGCAGGGCCAGCAGCTGGTGTGGTGAAGGCTCTGGATTCCACATGGACAACTCTGGTTCAAGTCCCGGATCCAGGCTGGAAAAGCATGCTGGGTGTATGTGCTCCAACTCCAAGAGGAGGATGGAGACAGGGTTCCGGCGCGGCCATCCCTCCGCGGGGCGATTTCTCGACTCTCCCTCTTTCCCTCTCTCTTCTCTCTGATGAGCGCACATACCTGATGACCAAAATAACAGTAATAGCGATAATAATGGCACGGCAGTGTTTCACGTTAGTGATTTGAGGATTTTATCTTTAAAGTCCTTGAAAGTAGATTTACAAATGTAAGAGTTCCTCCAAATCGCTGGTCAGTGCTGTTACTCAGCTGTGAGACCCTGCTCATGCAACCTGAAGGGGCACGGTTGGGTAGTTTCTGTTGGATTGTAGGATGCTGGGATCTTTTAATTCCATCAGAATTGTTTTTTTTTTTTTTTTTCCTTTTTCTTTTTTGGAGAAGTTTTTGCTATAGGGTGCGGGCGCTTGCCAGAGAGAGACAGAGAGACAGAAAGTGAGAAATCACCCCCCAGGGAGAATGGCCACACCGCAATCCCTCCTCCTCCATTCTCCTTTTGGGATCTTGGACACACGCACACGCCCCCGGTGTGAGTTTAAGCCACCGGGTCTGGGACTCGAACCGTGGCCTACTACGTGGGAGTCCAGCGACATAGCCATTACGCCAACTGCTGGTCCCCATCAGAATTGTTTTTAAAAGCCCCACATTTTCAGGGTATGGCTCTTTCACATTTGGGCGGTTAGCATCGTTAGGGTTTGATGGGGGTGAGGAAGCAGGTAGAAAAGGAAGGTCCTCGTATGTGAATGCCTTTCTGTCACTCATGCCATTTTATAGAGCGTGGATTTACTTTTCAGTTGCCGTCACAGCCATCACCTGTCTTCTGTTCCGTGTGGGCTTGACACCCGAGATTGCCATTGACCGTTCCTGTCCCTCACGTACATGCAATCAGAGCGAGTTTCCGCAGTTACGCTTGGTGACGGAAGGAGTCTCAAAGTAATGAGAAACAACTCAGATAGCGAATGTTTTAAATTCTACTTTCAAAACACAGAAGACCTTCATAGATACAAATTCTTTATATGTTTTTACATTTTCAACTTTTATTTTGATTGTTTCTGTTGGTCTTTCCTGTCACTCTCCCTACTTGGGAAGGAAGCCACGCCTTACCCACCTGTAAGAAACTGCACAGTCTCACTTGAAAGTGCACAAGGTCCTTTCTCAGCAGAGCTGCTCTTTGTTTTTTTGAGAGAGATTTTTTTGTTATAAAGCATGTGCGCTTATAGGAGAGACAGACAGAAAGTGAGAAATCACCCCCAGGGGGATGTCCACGCCACAGGCTTCTCCTCCGTTCTCCTCTCGGGATCTTGGGCACGCACACACTCGACCTGAGTTTTAAGCCACTGGGTCTGGGACTCGAACTGCAGTTGACTACACGGGAATTCAGGGATGTAACCGTTGGCGCAATCTGCTGGTCCCAGCCTTGGCAGGTTTTCTAAAAAAATGGTTAAGTTCATGTTTGTTTTGTAATATCATCTTGATAAACTCCCTAAGAAACGTACCTGGTTATCGTGCCCATTAGGTACGTACAACGTCTCTCGGGGCTGCGTATTTCCAGAGCGGCCTCAGGTCCGCGAGTGGAAACGCAGCTTGAGTAATGTGACTGAATGTTGCACCCCCGTGTTGTGCTTTCATGTTCGTGTTCTGATTTTTTGAACTGTCATGATTGTTGACCAGTTTCTTTCTCTCGTCCTGCTTGGTTCCCCCTCGTCCGTTTTTCTCCAGGAAGTAGACCAGGTTGATCAGGTAGGAGTCCTGCTGGCAGCTGCCCGAGCTGTGTTGGCTTAGTCCGTTCTCATGCCGCTTTCATGTCCAATACGGCACCGCAGCGACTGACAACAGTCCGTAACCCTCATTCAGCTCCTGAGACATGCAGTACTAAAATCCTTTTTGACTGTGCAGCCCTTACCAGCATTCCATAATTTCTGCTTAATGCACTTCAGTGTGGATATGAGATGACCAAGTTCTGTTCCTTCTCTATCGTTTTCCTTGGTTCCTATTCTTTGGATCTCATCTGGGGCTGCCTGGCCTGCTCATGTGGTCGGGCGAGGACGCGCTAGATCAGTTCTCGATACTGAGCTGCCCGGCGTCCCAGCTGGCGACTCCAGTATCCGGGTGGCGGTGGGTAACCGTGGTGCCTGTGTGGCCACGCAGATTACCAGATACGCCCCTCTCCCACGTGGCGGTGGTCCCAGGACCCCCGCTCTCCCCTGATGGAGCGCATCGTAGCCAATCAGGCCCTTGTGTCTGCACTCGAGTCCCGAGCCGTGGCCGCCGCGTCACTGGCCTCCCATTGCCCTCATGCACCCAAACCCCTCTGCGAGTATCTGGTATCTGTGGCTCGTACGTGCTGTGAGTGGGAAGGTACTGGTCTATCTCCGGCAGCTTCTCGGCAACCCTTTTTATTTTCTGTGTCTGTGTCTGCCCTGCGTTGCTCACGGGACCGTTCCGTCCGCAGAAACAGAAGAACATCGCGGGGGCGCTGGCGTTCTGGATGGCAAATGCATCCGAACTGCTCAACTTCGTCAAGCAGGACCGGGACCTCAGCCGCATCACGCTGGATGCCCAGGACGTGTTAGCGCATCTGGTGCAGGTGGCCTTCAAGTAAGCGCACGTGAGGACGGCCTGGTGTGCGCAGAGTTTAATCACGCTTTTTCTTTCTTTGCTGTTTTTGTTTGTCAGGGCAGTTGCACTTTTCAGGGAGAAAGCACCCCCAGGGAGGCATGGTCACCCCACAGTCCCTTCTCTATCGCCACTTCTCCTATGGGGATTTTGAGCACAGACGCAGACAGCCAGTGTGTCTCTCCAGCTCCTGGGGCCAGGATTCTAACCACTAGGCCACACTGCCAGCCCCAATCATCGTGTTAGTGTCTTTTTCAAGAATTATTTTCAAGTTTTAATTTACCTTAATTGAAGGTGGGCATCAGGATGTATAAACACGTACCTGCACACCTGCTGACTGCATGTCGAAGTCAGTGAGCTGGGCTTCAGGAATCTAGGAGTAAAAACCTCTTTATTAGGACTAGCAGGTGGTATGGTAGTTGAGGTGCTAGACTCCCTCATGGCCCGCTGTGGTTCGAGTCCTGGACCTGGCAGCTTGAGGTTCGTGTAGGCACGTGTGCATGTGAGCCCACAGTCCCAGGAGGAGAGCCCCGGAGAATGGACTGCAGAGCTCACGCCCTTTGGCAGAGCAGCAGCAGAACGCCCATTTCGGGGTGGGAAGTCTGTTAGCGGTGGGCTCGTCCCGTGTACCGTCTGCCAGCGGTGCGCCTGCTGCAGGGACAGCCCGCACTTGTGTCGTTCCAGATACCTGGTCCACTGTCTTCAGTCAGAACTGAACAACTACATGCCAGCCTTTCTGGAAGACCCTGAAGAGAGCAGTCTGCAAAGACCAAAAATCGGTGAGGCCACGCCCTGTCCGCGTCCCCCCTCCCCCCCAGTCGACTTCCCTTCAGGGTCGCTGTGCACGGGGGAGGGCTCGTTAGCATCCAGTCAGCGCCCTGCTAGGTCTGGGGTCTTTGCAGGAGGGGTGGCCACTGTCTGTGTTCTCCGTAGACAGCCCGTTTGCTCGTGCCGTGCTGTGTTAATTTTTATGCACGACTCTCGGGGAGCTTGGAGTGCTGAGTGGCCTCAGTAACTAACTAGTTGAGACCACACCACTGTCCTCGGAGTTCCGTGTTTGCGAAGTGGTGGGACAGCAGTTACGACCATTCTCTACGTTCACGCTCATTGTGGAGGCTCCTCGGTGACTGTCCTCTGTGTCTCTGCAGACGACGTGCTGCACACGCTCACGGGAGCCATGTCCCTGCTGCGCCGCTGCAGGGTCAACGCCGCGCTCACCATCCAGCTGTTCTCGCAGCTCTTCCACTTCATCAACATGTGGCTGTTCAACAGGCTGGTGACCGACCCCGACTCGGGGCTGTGCTCCCACTACTGGGGGGCCATCATCCGCCAGCAGCTGGGGCACATCGAGGCCTGGGCCGAGAAGCAGGGGCTGGAGCTGGCGGCCGACTGCCACCTGAGCAGGATCGTGCAGGTGTGTGCCTGCCCGGCAAGGCCGGGTAAACCTCAGTGGGCCATTGCGAGGAAGGACAGCAGACCGAGCAGCAGAATAGCACGTACTGGCTCACAGTGCTGGAGGCCAGGATCGAGGCCGGGGTCGGCAGACCGCTGTCCCCCCAAGGGCTTCCAGGCGAGGGTGTGCAGGTCCCTCCCCAGCTTTGGCCAGTGGGTGTGGCTGGCTCTCGAGCTCTGCCCTGTCTTCTGATGGCCGCCGCCTCTGCGCTGTGTCCAGGCACCCACTTCCACCAGTCCACGAGTCGTGCCGTGCCGAGTAGCCTCGTGTGACCTTGCGTAACTGTACAGACCTCTGAGTCAGGCCGCATCTCGTGGTACTCAGGTCAGGCCTCCAGCTTAGAATGCCGAAGGACACGGTTCAGTCACCGTAGGCGATCCTAGTAGTAAACGTCCTGGCAGGTTCTTCAGGCCGAGATCAGTAAGGTACACTTCAGAGACTGCCGTACTGAGCATGTATCCCAGTTTAGAACTGAGTCGTGTCAGCCGTTGGGAATACAGAGGCAGGCCATAACCTACAGGCCTTGCCAGCTCTGTGGGGACTGTTCAGGCAGCAGAGCCCCGAGCCGTTCCACGTTACGGAGAAGAGCTGTCTGCAGTCTCGAACGGGCTTGGTGCCACGGTGCTCTAGGTTTCTTTCCTGAGTTCTTAATCTCTTCTACAGAGGCTTAGGGAATTGAGAAGCTATTCAGGTAGTTACAAAAAGGCCACGGGAACCGCTCGTACCTGTTACCCGGCACTCAGAGTGGTTATATGATGTTTAAACTTGGAGAGAAATTCCTACCTGCATCCAGCGCTCCAGAACTAAGCCACCCACGCTTTAGGGAGCGTCGCGGCTGTGACCCCTCCTTCCCTCGCTCTCCCTCTCTCTCAGGCGACCACGCTGCTCACCATGGATAAGTACATGCCGGAGGACGTCCCACACGTGAGCAGCGCCTGCTTCAAGCTCAACTCCCTGCAGCTCCAGGCCCTGCTGCAGAATTACCACTGTGCCCCCGACGAGCCATTCATCCCCGCGGTGAGTGGGCGGGGCCGCGTCACCCCAGTGTGGGACAGGCCCCCCGGGCCGCTTCCCGCATGCCACCTCACCAGGTCACTGTGCTGTCGCCATCTGCGCTGAGCTCAGTGAGGAAGCAGAGACTGCAGGGGTACCTGCGTAGGAAGGCCCCGATTCAGGGAGTCAGGGATTGGGGGGATCCGTGGAGGACGGAGGGGTGGAGGGCCCTGCATGTGGAGTCAAGCGTGGCCACTGTGACCGGGCCCTGGGGGCAGAGCTGCCACCACCGCGTGTCCCCAGGGGCAATCGTCACGCCCACGTGTCTTAGCGATGGCAGCGACAGCCAATGGGCTTCTGCCGCACCTCTGCGTCAACTCCCAGGTTTGCTGTGGGGCCTTCGGCCTTGAGAGGCCAGGTCCCATCCAGAACAACCCACGGGCTCAGCACGCCTGCCTGCAGGCCCTGGGAAGGAGGGGGCGGAGCCCTGTTGGCTCATCAGGGGGACTGCAGCCGCCCCCACCGTCACAAGTAAACGTTCCTAAGGTTAGGCAACACAGGGAGGTGGGGGCTTGGCCTTCGTCATTGGCGGCGACACCAGTGTGGAGCACAGACTCACCGGAACCAGGGGTCACCAATGGTCACCAAGTCAGGAGGAGGACGCACCGATGAGCCACGGCCTGGTCACGTAGGAGCATGCGCTGCAGTGGGACGTGGTGTTCGGTGGTCAAGGGAGTCTGGATGGATGTGCAGAGGGTGCGGGGCAGGGCTGTGTGCGGTGGACAGGTGTGCAGAGGGTGTGCGGGGCAGGGCTGTGTGTGCGGTGGACAGGTGTGCAGAGGGTATGAGGGGCAGAGCTGTGTGCGGTGGACAGGTGTGCAGAGGGTGTGCGGGGCAGGGCTGTGTGCGGTGGACAGGTGTGCAGAGGGTGTGAGGGGCAGGGCTGTGTGCAGTGGACAGGTGTGCAGAGGGTGTGCGGGGCAGGGCTGTGTGCGGTGGACAGGTGTGCAGAGGGTGCGGGGCAGGGCTGTGTGCAGGGGACAGGTGTGCAGAGGGTGCGGGGCTGGACTGTGTGCAGTGGACAGGTGTGCAGAGGGTGTGCGGGGCAGGGCTGTGCGGTGGACAGGTGTGCAGAGGGTGTGCGGGGCAGGGCTGTGCGGTGGACAGGTGTGCAGAGGGTGTGCGGGGCTGGGCTGTGTGCGGTGGACAGGTGTGCAGAGGGTGCGGGGCAGGGCTGTGTGCGGTGGACAGGTGTGCAGAGGGTGCGGGGCAGGGCTGTGTGCGGGGGACAGGTGTGCAGAGGGTGTGGGGCAGGGCTGTGTGCGGTGGACAGGTGTGCAGAGGGTGTGGGGCAGGGCTGTGTGCGGTGGACAGGTGTGCAGAGGGTGCGGGGCTGGGCTGTGTGCGGGGGACAGGTGTGCAGAGGGTGTGGGGCAGGGCTGTGTGCGGTGGACAGGTGTGCAGAGGGTGCGGGGCTGGGCTGTGTGCGGTGGACAGGTGTGTAGAGGGTGCGGGGCAGGGCTGTGTGTGGGGGACATGTGTGCAGAGGGTGTGCGGGGCAGGGCTGTGTGCGGTGGACAGGTGTGCAGAGGGTGTGAGGGGCAGGGCTGTATGTGGTGGACAGGTGTGCAGAGGGTGCGGGGCAGGGCTATGTGCGGTGGACAGGTGTGCAGTGGGCGTGCCTAGGATGGACATGCAGAGGGTGCATGGTGGACAAACATGCCGGCGGCATTCTATGGACAGACGTGCCAAGGACACACGGGAGGGCAGGTGGACTATGGTGTACCTCCGTAGGCATGGCTCGTGGGGGCTGAGAGCAGTCTGTGGTGTGAACCATCACCTCAGTGAAACGCATTGGGGCAGGGGCCGTCCCTATGCAGGAGTAGACGTGGTGGCAGTGGGGCCAGCCTGTGCTGGGGAGTTGGGGTGGGAAGGGTCGTGGAGGCAGCAGGGTGGGGGACAGTACCTGTGCAGGGCTGGGCGTGGAGGCAGTGGGACAGGGCCATCCTGCGGGGAGGAGAGGCATGGAGGCAGCGGTGTGGTCACTGGCTGAGCCTTGTGCTTGTCATTTGAGAGCCTCTTCGTATGGGATGTGTGTTACACAGCAATAAATTCTTAAACAGCAACCAGTCACCTCTCATTCAGAAATAATTCCTTTGGTTGATTTATTTCCAAACTGGAAAATATATTGCCTGTTTGTCCTGATCTTTGTATTTAACGTGGACTTTTCCAGACTGTCATTGGACATTGTATGAAAATATGGCTATTAGCTGCTGGGTTTTTAAAATGTTAGGGAGTCATGTGGGGAAGAAATGATGTTGGACTGGCCCATGGCCTGGGGTAAGGGAACCGGACCCACATGACACCTGCAGGTGTAACTGCTGACCTGGTGGCCTGGAAAACACTGGTGCGTGTGCACACATGCCAGTGTCCACAGGATGGGGAGCCGGAGGGGAAGGGTGGCGGTCCAACCGTGTTCCACTGGGCGGCGCCTTTCCCCGACCCCTCACCCAACTCAGCCTTGGGAGCACCTGCGTTCTCTGGCAATCATTTTTAAAAAGAAAAAGGAAAAACAATTTGGAAAATGGAAAGCAAAAATATTTTTGTCTGTGACCGAGCAGCAGCTTTCTCCTTGAAGCTGCGAGGCATTTGAAGTCAGTATCTCGGGTTCTCATTGAAGCCCGCACACTATGCGTGCCGGGGCCTGCGGCACAGACCGGTCCTGCGTCTGTGTCCGTGTCCGCGTCCACGCGCTGAGTGCTGTGGGCGCCGCCAGGTAAAGAGCTGCCGGCCACACGCAGCAGTTGCCAACCATCTCTTCTGGACTCTGTGCTGTCTCCCTAACAGGACCTTGTAGAAAACGTGGTGGCCGTGGCTGAGAACACGGCGGACGAGCTGGCACGCAGCGACGGCAGGGAGGTGCGGCTGGAGGAGGACCCCGACCTGCAGCTGCCTTTCCTTCTGCCAGAAGACGGCTACTCCTGCGACGTCGTCCGCAACATTCCCAATGGTTTACAGGAATTTCTAGAGCCTCTGTGCCAGAGAGGTGAGCAGCGCCCGCGCGTCTCGTGCACGGTTCGCTCGGCACAGGTGGCACCGGGCACGTGTCCCTCCGACCTGAACGAGCCTGACTTGGTGCTGCAGACTGCGCCCAGAGGCAGAGCCCTCGAAGGCCGTGGCCTGCAGCAGCATGCACTCTCGGCCAGGCGTCAGTCATGCGGCCCCGACTGCAGGTGGGGCTCCCGGAGCGTGCAGCCTCGTCACCGAGTCGTCCTCGAGTGAGGGGCACGGCTGCTACGTAGGAGACCCGGGGCTTGGAGCTGGAGTGCTTCCCTTTGGTTGCTGTGTGTTGACACAGCCCTCGGGTATGAGCTTTTGGGTTAGACTGAACTTTAGTCCCACTTTGCGACTTTGTAGTAGGAACAGCTCCAAAGGAGGGGAGCTCAGAACATAGATATTAGTTTAAATAAATAAAAATAACAACCACGGAGAAGTTACAGCTGTATGCGGAAGTGTGTAAACGCAGCGAGTATGTATTTATAGTGTCACCTTGGTAACGTTTGCATCTTCAAAGTGTTTGATTGTTTAACAAAACCCGTTTTGCAAAGGCTGCTGCTCCTAATGAAACGCAGTGTTCACAGATCTGCTCTCACTGAGCCGGCGCTCAGGGCACCGCGGGGCGGCAGAAGCAGAGGCCGAGGCGGGGTAGGGCAGAGGAAGCCACGTATGCAGCATGAAGGGGTAGGGGCTTCACTTCTGGTTCAGGTCATCCCTGTGACAGGTTGGCCAGCTGGGGCAGCAGGGCCATGCTGCAGTGCAGTTTGAGGCCTTGGCCGACACCCCAGGAGTGGGCTGCCTGGGGAAACCTGGAAACTGGTCCCGAGCAGGTCCGTGGCTGCCCTGTGGTTGCTGAAAGACATATGCCCCAAATCCCACCTTCCAGACCAGCCCCTGCACTGCAAGCCGCATCCAGTGTTAGGGCAGGCAGTGGCCGCCCCAGGCATCAGCCAGTGAACCCCACCCCAGGGCCCCCCAGACCTTGTAGGCCGTCTGAGCTGCTGGCAGCTTCCGTCTTCTCCTCCGGGGTGGTTACAGTAAACAGGGGCACGCCTCGATCTCCCTCACGCATGACTGCCTCGACATATGTGCTGCGTGTCATGGCTGTGGTACGGTGCACTGTGCGTCCATGCCCTTCCCACGGGGGTCTGCTGCTACTGCTGCGAGCTCGCCCTCACTCTGCGGGAGGCCCGGCCTCTGCCAGCGCACACGTCCCAGAACGGCGACCTGCTGGCCCGTCCCTGCTGTGTGTCTGGAGCGGCGTAGCCTGTGTGCAGAGCTGGCGTGAGCTCCTCTTGCTCTCACTCAGCGTGCAGCTCGCTGCATGTCAGGTGCTCAGCGACGGCTCTGAGTTGCTACCTTGGGAACACGCACACAGAAGCCAGCTTCCTAGCGTTCCGCGGCTGCATGTACATCGCAGTGTGTGAGCAACGGCCAGTTCCGGGAGGTGTGCCACCGAGTAGGTGTTGGCGCCTCGGAGACAGTGGGCCCTGTGTGCTGAGTTGGCCATGGATTTCAGCGCGGGTGTGTTCGGTCATGTGTAGGCATCACCGGCGACCGCACGTGTTGGGTGTCGTCAGTGGAGGGAGCCTCGTACACAGGTGCCCATAGAAGACTGAACAAAGGCGTGGATGTTCCCTCCTGTGCCTGTTTTCATTCTCACGCCCACGGCTTCGTGAGCTGATGGGAGATCTGCCACATGCTCCCCGCGGCTGTGTCCCTTCTGATTCTCAGCCCATGCGGTGCTGGGAAAGACGGCCAGACCTGCCTGGACACGTCGTCCCTGGTCCGAGAGGCACTCCTTAAGCTTCTAAAGCAGACCGTCCGCAGTAGGGCCCAGCACGAGCCGTGGGGACCAGACATCTGGGAACAGCCTGCGACGGTTGCAGGGTCCGAATCCTAACGCCGTGATTCCCTGCAACATGGGAAAGAAGTGAGCTAGAGGCTAGAGGCTATCTCTTAATAAAACTTGATTGAAACAGTGATTTAAGAAACCAAAAACTGAAACAAGGTTAAGTTACTCTGGAACCTCACTGTGTCAGAACGTTTTGACATCTCCTTTTCCCTTTACCACAAAGGAATTGTTTTTTTTTTTTTTTTTTTGAGAGGTTTTTCTTTTTGCTATAGGGTGCGTGCGTGCGCCAGAAAGACAGAAAGCGAGAAATCACCCCCCAGGGGGTATGGTCACGCCGCAATCCCTTCTCCTCCATTCTCCTCTCGGGATCTTGGGCATGCACGCACACGCGCCCGGCGTGAGTTTTAAGCCACCAGGTCCAGGACGCGAACTGCGGTCGACTACGTGGGAGTCCAGCGACATAGCCATTACGCTAACTGCTGGTCCCTCACAAAGGAATTCTTAAGTGTCCAAATTACCAGTGCCCGTGGCCTCCCTTGGGGCCCTGGGACAGCAGCTCTGTGGCGCGGCAGGGCCCCCCGGGGTCAGCCCAAGGCTGCAGTGCCTGGCCTTCAGGGCTTTTGACAAACGTTAGTTGGAACCAGGAAGGGGACAGCTGGGGAGCCTCACGCCGGCCGGTATGAGAGGCATTCGTGAGGAACGACCGGGGAGCAGAAGCGACTGATGAAGAACAGTGCATTTCTCCACCGAAAGACGTGACTTCGTAGTGATGCTGTTTGTCCCTGCTGATACACCAGGGAGATTTTTTTCTTAAAATACTATCAATGATTCTGAAATTCAAGCAAGTATCAGTTTACAAGAAAATTTGGACAGAGTGATGTGAATGAGCCCAGGACTCATGATTGCTGTCCACATGGAGTCATGCCAGTCTGTCCCTGAAGCCAGCATCAAACGTGGAAGCAGACATCCAGCGTCACTGCCATTCCGTCTCCCTCTCCCTCCTTTCCCTTGTTCAGTAGATATTCTGGGCCAGCAGGTGGCGTGTGGGTAAGACCACTGGATCCCACGTGGCCAGCTGTGTCTTGAATTCCAGACCTGGCAGCTTGAGAATACGCACTGGGCACACGTGTGGCATGCCCAAATCCCGCGTGGAGAGCAGAGAAGGAGGGATTGCCCCGTGGCCATCCCCCACCCCCATGTTTGTCTCACTCCAGACAAATATCTTTCTAATAAAATGTTAAGACTTCATGCCCTAAGAGAAATAGATATTCTGAATGTTACTGAGGAGTTAGGCTAGTGGGATAAAGAGTTCTGCAAGGAAGTGATTACAGAGTGACTGAGTGACTTTTACAGGAGTAAGAGAGAAGTTCTTTTGGAGAATGAGGAGACCAATTGAGAGCCTATTGGATTCAATGAATTTTTATTATTTATTTTGCTGTATTGTGTGTGTACTCCAGAGAGAGATGGTGGAGGGGAGTGGTGAGAAATCACCCCCCGGGGGCAGCCACCATAATCCCTTCTCCATCCCTTCTCCAGACTTTGGGCACACACACACACACACACACACACACACACACCCAGTGTATTTTCCAAGCTGCCTGGTCCGGGACTCGAACTGCAGCCAGCCATATGGGATCCACACTACCTGGTGGGTCCAAATACTAGGTTGTTGAGAAAGTCATGAGCTATTCTTCTGTGCAAAAGTGCATCAAGATTTTCCTGTCAACGCAGTAGCCGATTTTAAATGTCTGACGGTTCCGTTTTCGGAGGGAACGCAGGTGTCAGGAAGGAGAAGTGGCACTGCCGGTAGACACGGAGCGCTGGCCGCTCCCGCTCCCCTTGCCGAAGGCCGTGGGTCTCGAAGGCACGCTCTCCGTCTCACAGTCTGCTGTCTGTCCCCCAGGGTTTTGCAGGTTAGTCCCTCACACGCGGTCGCCAGGAACGTGGACGATATATTTCGAAGGTGCGGATTACGACAGTCACCTGATGCGGGAGAACACAGAGCTGGCAAGTACTGGGTTTCGGCGGGCGGGGCGTGAAACGCGCTCCCTGCCTTCAGTGGGCTCCTTGCTTACCCTGGGTGCTCCTGTGACAGGAAAGTTAAATATCATCTTCACACATTGACTTTGGTAAAATCTTGAAACCGAGATTTAATTCAGATGCATGTGCATTTTTTCTCTGTAGTTTTGCTTATAAACAAATAGTACTTTTTAAAATGGTATTTTGGTACATATCTTTAAAAATACTAATACACTAGCCTTAACATTTTATTAGAAAGTTTTTTTATAGAAAGTATTTTATTCTTATAAAAATTATTTATATATTTTTTTTAGAGATTTTTGCCATAGGGCACATGTACTCCCCAGAGAGAGAGAGAGAGACAGAAATCTCCCTGTGGAGTCGCAACACTCCCCTCACGTCCTCCTCTCGGGATTTGGGGCACACATGCACGTGCCAGGCCTGGACCCAAACCCTAGTCGGCAGTGTCGGCGGAGCCCAGCAGCGTAACTGCTACTCCATCTTCTGATCCCATGTTTTACCCTTTTATAGTAAGCCCATTTCTCACATAAATCATGCTCTAGGATTGTCTTTCTGGAAGCATAAGAACTTCAGTATTTTCTGCTTTGTATGATTAAAGTCTACCTTGCTTCGTGGAGAGAGTCTTTTTAAAAGAAGATTTTTTCGGTAAGTTCGGTTCAAAGTAATTAACAGCTAGGGAACCAGCAGTTAGCGTAATGGCTATGTCGCTGGATTCCCACATAGCCGACCGCGGTTCACGTCCCGGACCCGGTGACTTAAAACTCTCACCGGGCGCGTGTGCGTGCGTGTCCAAGATCCCGAGAGGAGAATGGAGGAGAAGGGATTGTGGCGTGACCATCCCCCCTGGGGGGTGATTTCTCGCTTTCTGTCTCTATGTCTCTCTCTGTCTGTCTGGCGAGCACACGCGCCCTATAGCGAAAATCTCTCCCAAAAAAAGGAAAAAAAAAAGTAATTAACAGCTAATACTTTCCATAGCATACATTAAGTTGGAACCTGTCTCAGAGACAGTTCCAGAGCGTGGATTAAATCAATGATTTCTCTGTTACACCAAAAACATGATCACATCTAACTATTAACATGAATGTCAGTTTTATGAACTGTCAGTTCCCGAGTTGGAGCAGTGACGTCTAAGTACCAGAATACGTAGAAACACGAGTACCTCTTAGCCAGGGGCTCAGATTCTGCACCTGGCTAGCTGGTTCTCGGGTTCTCAGGAGCGTTCAGGAGCAGGAGCAGCGGCCGACCCCTCTCGCCCTCTGCTCTGGGAAGCACCGTCTCCAGGCCTTCATTACTTCCCAGCCGAACGCCGGGGGCTGTGCCACCGCTTCCCGGCTGTGCGCTTTCATATCGCGGACCGAGCGGGCTCAGCCCCCGGTGTGCGCGCTGCGTGTGCTCGCGTGCCGTCTGCCCTCTCTGCGAGGGCCATGCGCGGCGGCAGCAGCGGCGTGGTTCTTTGCCGCCGGCCCCCTCGGCACGGCCCAGCCACCACAGTGGCCTTCACTTGGCAGCAGTCCCCTTCCGGTCCCGTGCAGTCAAGTAGGAATTGGATTTTGTCTTCAGAGGTTTTCTTTTTTTCTTTTTTGAGAGATTTTTCTATAGGGCACATGCGCTCACCATAGAGACAGGAAGCAAGAAGTCCCCCCCAGGGGGTGGCCATGCTGCAGTTCTTTCTCCTCTTTGGATTTTGGCCATATGCACACACGTGTATTTGGCGTGCGTTGTAAGCTGCTGGGTCCAGGGCGCAAACCACAGTCAACTACATGGGAGTCCAGTGACGGAGCCACTGTGCAATCTTCTGGTCCCTGTAGTCAGGTTATGGAAATTTCATTTGGCTTTTTAAATTAGGTTTTTAAAACTAACATTTATGCATACATTGACCTTCAAGACTGCAGTGAAGAGTGTCAGTGTGTTTCCCAGAGTAGACGCGGGGCTGTCTGTCTTCAGTGGCTGTTTTACTCTTCTCTCCCTGTCGCTGTCGCGGAGCTCTGGCCGGGGCCCCGGGTCGTCCACCGTGGAGAAGTGACCTGAGCCCTGTTGTGTTCCCTAGGCCCAGCCTCTGAGGAAGGAGCCTGAGGTTATCACCGTGACCCTGAAGAAGCAGAACGGGATGGGCCTCAGCATTGTGGCCGCAAAGGTAGGGCGAGCCAGGGCCTGGGAGGGACATGGCCACTGTCCCCACCTGAGTCGGGCCCCGGGCTGGCGGCTGGCGGGGGAGTCCTGGGTGCCCGGCTGTGCTGAATATGAGCTGGGCTCTGCCTCTGTGAGAATGGGAGGGCATGGGCAGGAGCGGCCCAGAGGGAGGCGCGGGCGATGCGCGGAGCCCCGAGAGCCCAGACGTGTCAGGAGGAAACAATGCAGGCCCAGTCGGAACATGACTGCGGGGGAAGGTGCTGTGCTGCCCCAATGGAGCTCTCCTGGGTAGGGCCCAAGTCTGGGCTCACCTCGGGAGCTCCCTCTCCGTCGGTGGGGGTCGGAGCTCAGGGCATCGGACCCGTAGCCTGAGCTCTCCTCTCCAGAACTCTCAGGGTTTGAGTCCCTTCCTGACTGCTTTCTGGCAGGTTATTTAAAATCACAGGGACCAGCAGTTAGCGTAATGGCTATGTCGCTGGACTCCCACATAGTCGACTGCGGTTCGAGTCCTGGAACCGGTGGCTTAAACTCACGCCGGGCGCGTGTGCATGCGTGCCCAAGATCCCGAGAGGAGAATGGAGGAGAAGGGATTGCGGCGTGGCCATCCCCCCTGGGGGGTGATTTCCTGCTTTCTGTCTCTCTCTCTCTGTCTGTCTGGCGAGCGCACGCGCCCTATAGCAAAAACCTCTCCAAAAAAAGAGAAAAAAAAAAAATCAGGTCTTTCGTCTCTGTTAAAAGAAATTATTATTGTGCCTCTTGGAGTTGTTTACCCATAATCCTCTTATATTTGCTTCTAATTAATAACAGTTTAGGATCATATTCGGATATTTTGATGGAACAACCATTATTTTTTAAGCTTAATATAGTCAGTAACTATAATCAGCTTTGCTAACATTTTGCTTAAAATAACAGTTTACCAGCTAAAGTTACGTCCATATTTCTAGGGGTGTGTGAGCATCTGCAGAGATTATACAGCAACATGACAGAAGTGATTTCTGGGTTGCATGCTTGTTATGAGAAATATTTTTCAATTGGCAGTAGTCAAATTTCAATTTGAAATTTGTGTTTCCCACTGTTAGAGCTGGGCTACCCCGAGTCTGAGCTGGAAATGAACGAGCTGTCGTTTGAAACCCCGCCACCCCCTGCCCTGAAAAGCTGCTCCCTGGCCTGCCTATGTGAAGCCAGCCCTGCCTCAGACACGGGCCAGTGCCCGAGAGGAAAGGCGTGGCGGCTCCTCCCTGAGCGCAGGCTGGCGGCTGAGAGCCGGCCGCCCACGGGTACCCGGCTGCCCCGACCTGGCTGGTTCTGTCTCGATCAAGGCCAGGCACGCCCGTGCCAGCACTCCTGGCAGCTCGCACTTGCTCTGGCTCCCAGATCGGGGCAGGTCCCCTCGAGCCTTCCCTCTGAGCGCTGCTCCCCGTGGGGTGAAATCGCTGTGAGTCCGTCCCTGTCGCGCCGGTAGTCTGACCGCGGTGTCTTCCTGAGTGCCCACCCTGGACGACCCTTGGCGTGTGGTGGACGGAGAAATGAGTGAGAACATTGTTTTTGTAAATGTGTATGTGATTGACTGTCAGGCATCTTTAATCCTGGAAGTTTATGTAACATGATCAATTTCCAGCCATATTAGAGGCCCGAGGGAGTTCACCCCAATCTTGCTGTCTGGGACGGGTGCCTATGAAACCCTGATGGTGTTGCCACGCAAGATCCGGGGACACTGGCTGCGTTCCCAGAACCGTGGGGAGCGTAGTGGCTGTACGGCAGCTGCCGAGGCACTCTGGGAGGGAGTGGGGTCTCAGCTAGTCCTCGAGTTGTACCTCGCTGGGAGAGGCGTGGCTGTGGGGGACAGTCACCTGAGCAGGGACGGAGTATCGGGGCGTGCACGACAGGCCTGCGAGACTAGGGAGGGCAGCGCCTGATCATTGCGAAGCTCCTAGCTGTCAAGTAGAGGGGTCTGTGCATGGTCTTGTAGCTCCTTGGAGAACGGAAGGGTTTGGGGCATAAGGGGAGCATGATGAAACTGACATTTTAGAAAACTGCCTGGTCACGGTGTGTTGGATGAATTAACACAGCCTGGACCAGAGGTGGCGTCTTTGAAGTCAGCTGCAGGGTGTGGCGGAAGGTGTTGCATGGACACACCGGGCCGATTGGTAGCACGGGCTATGTGGGGTGCACCTGCTCCCCTAACACGGGAAGGTTGGTCAGGACTTCTCCTGCCTCACAGTCCGGAACCCTGCTCTCCGCACCCACGGGCTATGCTTCCAGACGGTTGTACCCTACCGGCCCACTGAGCCCCTCAGGATGGGACCCAGGAAGGACCAGCCGTCGTGGAATGCTGTGTAATTACAACAGGAAGAAAAGGAATCCTAAAAGAATTTTGGGAGGCTGGCCTTATAGTGCAGTGGTTGAGAGAGCCAAGCCACATCTGGCCAGTCGAGGTTTAATTTTTGGCCTGGGCAGCTTGAAAACCAGGCCGGGTCCATGTGCTTACTCAAGTCCTGATGGCAGAGGAGACAGGTCATGCAGGGCCGTGGCCTGCTGGGGGCGCACTTCCACATCCTCACACCTCTCTCCTGCAAGCGGTTCTCTAACTACTAAAAAATAGCTCTTAAAAAGAGATTCCAGGGGCCAACAGGTGGTGTGGTGGTTAAGGGCACTGGACTCCCACATGGCCGACTGTGGTTTGAGTCCCGGACCTGGCAGCTTGCTTGCTTTCTCTCTCTCTCTCTCTCTCTCTCTCTGTCTGTCTGTCTTACTCTATCCCTCTCTGGTCAAATTTAAAATAAATAAATAAAATTCAATAAAATAATTCTTTAAAAAAAGAAGGGAGAGAAGAGAGTCCAGGTTTAGTTCTAAACTGGTTAATTTATACGCTTTTAAGATTTACTAAGTATGTGGCTACCCATTTTCTGGGACGCCTCTCTTCTTGGGCACTGTGTTTTTTCTTCCCTCTCCTTCAATAAACTCTCCGCTTCACTATACCTAAAAAAAAAAAAAATTTACTAAGTATGAAAGGTGCATGTATTGTTTTCGTTAGTTTTTTGTCATAGAGCGTGTCCACTCACCGGAGAGAGAATAGAGACAGAGAAAGGAAAAGTGAGAAGTCGCCCACCCAGTGGGGGGCATGCAGCAGTCCTTCTCTTCCTCCTGTGATTGTGGCCGTGTACGCACACGTGTCCCGTGTTATTTTTAACCCACCGGGTCTAGGGCTTGACCCCGTCAGTCACATGGGATCTGACACCTTAACCACCATGTGCCTCTGGCCCCGAAAGGTCTTTTTTTTTAACCTAGTAAGTTTCCTTCTGGGCTAGGCAGGACGGTGCTGCAGTGACAGTGTCCTGCCGTGCTGGGACCAAGCGGGAAGGTACGGGCTCAGCCCTGGGCATACCCTGAATGTGCCAGGTGTGTGTTGGCGTGGCCTGGCTGACCGAGGTGGCTGATTGCAGTGGGAGACCCTGTTCCCTGCCGGGCCCCTCCCACCCCAGGACAGCACAGACCATCATTGGTATTTTAATTTGCCCGAAGATGCAGGTGCTCCTGAGTGCACCGGAGAGAAACGGAGAAAGCACCTCCCATGGGGAGTGGTCACCACGATCCCCTCTCCATCTCTCCTTTCAGAATTTTGGGACCACAGGCCCTCCATGTTTTCTCAAGCCCCCGGGTCTGGGACTCAAACCATGCAGTTGGCCATCTGGGATCCACCTGCCTTGACCATCACATCACTGCTAGCCCCAGAGATCACGAAGCCTGCTGTGTAGCTAAGCTCTGACGGGGATTGGGGGCTGGAGGAGGCTGCCCTCGGGAACGTCTTTTGAGGTGAAACATGAAGGGTGAGCGTTGGCCAGGTCAGTGATGGCAGGAGACTCTCCCACAAGCAGGCCTTGCACGAGTCTCAAACCGAGCAGTGGAGCGGTCCGTGGGGTTCGAGAGGTGGTGCGGAGACCGCGGTGCAGACTGGTCAGGCTTTGTCATGGGGGCCAGCCCCAAATGTGTTCTCCTGTGGCCCCTGGGCTCCGTAGCTGGGTAGCCATGCTGCCTGCATGGAGGCCTCCAGAGGAGGTGCACGCAGGGCCGTGCGTGGTCGTGGTGCACTGTGGCATAGTGGCGGGCACAGTTGCTCGTGGGCCCAGAGGTCCTGCCGTGCCCATGGGTCTGGCAGAGCTGTGAAGTGAGGTTCAGGTAGCAGCCTCACGTGAGCAGAGGGCAGCTTAGCATGCTTCTTACTCCTCCATGGCATGGCCTTGACATCCCCGGGAGCACAGCCAGAAACTAGTAAGTAAGCCGTGACGTTTTCCAAGCTGGGAGTCGTGGAGGAGGTGCGAGGTGCGCTGTGCGTCCCAGCCGGCATGCTGTTGGGGCAGGTGCTCCCTGGGCGCAGCGGTGCAGGTACTGTGGGTCAGCGGCAGTCTTCAGGGTGGGTGCCGAACCATGTCCAGGGTGTCGGTGAAATGCCGGAATGAGTCCTGGCTCTCGTGCAGCGGGATGTACGGGGCAGCCACTCCTGGAGGGCCTGAAGACGGGACTGAGGGGCATAGGGGACCAGGCCTCAGTTTTGAGTATATGCCACTGGAGGGGGCTGTGTTCTTGAGTACCTTGGGACAGTGGCGCCTGGGAGGCCAGAGCCCGAGGTGACATGGAGGTGTTTGCGTCGAGGTGCAGACACTCTGCAGGGAGTTCCGTAGACTGCAGGATGCCCACGCCCATTCGGAAAGGAGCGGTGTGCCCTGGGGAGCCGCCCACTGGCGCGTCCCCCGGCTCGGTGCGGTGCCTGTGGTTCTCGGAAAGCAAGGTGTGGGAGACGGGGACGGACACCTGAGGCGTACACCTGCTGAGGGCCGCGGTGGCCGGTGGGCACTCCAGGCTGTGCAGAATGTCGGCCCCGCACCCAGTGAAGCGCAGGGCGGGGCTGCCGGCCTGGCCCGTGGTGCCCGGGCCCCTCCCACAGGACTGCCAGTCAGAACCCGAGGCCTCTCCCGCAGGCGACCCCAGGACCTCGGGGGGCTTCGGGGCAAAGCCTTGGTTCGCCTGCTGTCGGTGCGGTCGTGCGGGGGCTCGGGGCAAGTGAGCCGCGCCACGGGGTGCCCGGCCCTGGGTGGTCGCTTGGCAGGGCCATCTGCCCCTGCTCTTTGCTCTTGGGGCTGCATGACCGGGCCAGACCCTGTGGGCGGGTGTGACAGGGTTGTCCCGTGTCCGGGGCCATGCAGTCTCTGTGCTCGGCCGGGTCTGCCTCCCTCCCCCGCTGGCTGGCCTGGCTGCTGTGGCCTGCGGCCTGTTTGATGTCGGCTCCCCCCCTTGCCTGCCCCGTGGCGCCCCACTTTATGAGCTCCAGACGGTCTGGGCGGTGTGGGCAGGCAGCTGGCGTTCGCAGCCTCGCTCGGGCAGGCCTGCACACTTACTCATCTGCGGGACGACACGGCGCTTCCTGCTTAGCTTGGATTTTTAAATACAAACAATTCTCCCCTTTTTATTTTCCTTGCTCTTTTTTAAGTTTAATAAAGTGCAAAGTGAGAGAGTCGGAGCAGGCTGGTTACGTAAGAGTCGATGCCGTGGTCCTGGTGCCGGGAGAGGTGCCGCACGGTGTCAGAGCCTCCACGGAGCCACGGCGTCCGGGCCTGAAACCCAGCTGTGTCCATCGCTGTGAGTGCCGAGAGTGGACGGCGGGTTTGCGGTCGGGCAAGCGGTCGTCCTCGCGATGAAATGTGGTTCTCTGTCGTGGGAAGGACGGCGCCAGTGGTGAGTTTCTGGAGGGCTGTTTCTGGTCCCACAGACCTGGCCGTTCAGGAATGCTGGGGCTTGTCTGAGCCTGTCTGTGACCGACTACGGCGGAGCCCTGCGCGCTCCTGAGTGCCGGCTCTGCTGTGCCTCCCACCCTGGGGACGCGACGGCCGCTGTGGGCCGTGCCGGGGGTGGGCGGGAGGTCCAGGAAGCCCGCACTGCGGCCCGTCTCGGTGGTCTCAGGCAGGCTTTCTCTGCAGCCTGGTTTTTATAAAGTGAACACCAAAATGCCCACCCTGAAGCATGTAGGCTTTGCCCTGTTTTGTTTAAAGCGGGCAAAGTCGGCCCGATGCTGGCCTGCTCCGTGCTCTGGGACTGTGCGTGGCTCTAGGTTCTTAGGGCCTCCACAGGCCAGTCGGGGGAGCTCAGGAAGTCCCTGCAGCCTTCCCTCGGGAGATTTGCCTGCACTCTGGGCTCTTCGTGTTCGTAGCCCAACTGTGGGACTCCTCAGGCCTTCCCGTCTCACTCACGCCTGTCGTTTGGAGAAAGGGTGGGCGTGTGGTGGCGCTGCTGTTTGACACTCCATACAGAGGTGGGCGAGGGCCCCGGCTGGAGCGAGAGCCTGGCTCCTGGACACCCATGTCTCGTCCCGCCCAGGGAACCAGTTGGCTGCAAGGCACCAAGGGTAGGATTCACATGAGGATGAGTTCTAGAACTGACTGTTTACAGGTCAAGGCAAGTCTCATCAGGGACCTTTGGAACGGTGAAGCCCCATCCAGATTTTGGTGGGGTAAGGTCAGTGCTGCCTGACCGGCTGGGAGTCACGCAGCTGAGGACTGAGGAGCGCGGGCCAGGGCCCACTGTGCCTGGCGGTGTCCAGGCTGCGCTCTGGCTCCCGCTGAGCCTCCTGGCCTTCTTCTCCCCCCGGGTCGTGTGTCAGTGACGCTCGGTGCTGTTGATTGTATTGCACGCCCACACCCCCTCGGCACCTTGGGACGGGCCTCTGCACGCTTCCCCAGGCTGGGGAGAAGTGCCTCGGGAGAGCTGCTGGAAACAGAGGTCAGGAGCACGCTTTGCTGGTCGGACGTGGGGCTGCGGGGGCTGGAGCCGCGGGTGGGCACGGGCACTAGTGAGCAGTCCGGGAACTCACACAGCGCTCGCTCACTGCCACCTTCTTCTCAGACTCCTGCAGCAGAGGTCAGAGGTCATATCCCCACCACTTTTCCCGCAGGGTCTCGCAAACTGCCTCTTCACTTCTGAAGACAAGCAGAGCCGTTTCCAGATGTGCTTGGAGATGACAGTGCTGCGGGGTCACTCACGCGGGCGTCTTTGTGCTCCTCTAGTTGCGTCGCTTTTTTTAGAACTCAGGACCTGGCGCTTTTTTTTTTTTCCTCAAAGTAACTGCTCTGCTATACGAGGAATGGGTCATCCTGGACTGTCTGATTGTCCCTTTTCACTGTAAGAAGGCCGGAGTGCAGTGGACTGTCCCTGTCCCTGTAACAAGGCCAGAATGCAATGGACTGTCCCTGTAAGAAGGCCGGAGTGCAGTGGACTGTCCCTGTCCCTGTAACAAGGCCAGAATGCAATGGACTGTCCCTGTAACAAGGCCGGAGTGCAGTGGACTGTCCCTGTCCCTGTAACAAGGCCAGAGTGCAGTGGACTGTCCCTGTCCCTGTAACAAGGCCGGAGTGCAGTGGACTGTCCCTGTAACAAGGTTGGAGTGCAGTGGACTGTCCCTGTCCCTGTAACAAGGCCAGAGTGCAGTGGACTGTCCCTGTCCCTGTAACAAGGCCAGAGTGCAGTGGACTGTCCCTGTCCCTGTAACAAGGCCGGAGTGCAGTGGACTGTCCCTGTCCCTGTAACAAGGCCGGAGTGCAGTGGACTGTCCCTGTAACAAGGCCAGAGTGCAGTGGACTGTCCCTGTCCCTGTAACAAGGCCGGAGTGCAATGGACTGTCCCTGTCCCTATAACAAGGCCGGAGTGCAGTGGACTGTCCCTGTAACAAGGCCAGAGTGCAGTGGACTGTCCCTGTCCCTGTAACAAGGCCGGAGTGCAGTGGACTGTCCCTGTAACAAGGCCAGAGTGCAGTGGACTGTCCCTGTCCCTGTAACAAGGCCGGAGTGCAATGGACTGTCCCTGTCCCTATAACAAGGCCGGAGTGCAGTGGACTGTCCCTGTCCCTGTAACAAGGCCGGAGTGCAGTGGACTGTCCCTGTCCCTGTAACAAGGCCAGAGTGCAGTGGACTGTCCCTGTCCCTGTAACAAGGCCGGAGCGCAGTGGACTGTCCCTGTCCCTGTAACAAGGCCGGAGTGCAGTGGACTGTCCCTGTCCCTGTAACAAGGCCGGAGTGCAGTGGACTGTCCCTGTCCCTGTAACAAGGCCGAAGTACAGTGAACTGTTCCTGTAAGAAGGCTGGGGTGCAGTGGACTGTCCCCTTCCTTACACGGACCAAGGGTGGGATCGCCCTGAGCTCGGCCCCCCTCCTGTTCGGGTCACACAGGCCAGGCAGCGAGAAGGCTCCTTTGCCCGGGCAGCATTGCTGGTGTTGGCTGGAGGCAGCGACTGTGGGTGCCTTAGCACGCTGCCCTCCTGTGCTGCCCCGAGGGGCTCCGCTCCGCCCCCCCCCCCCCCCAATGCCCTGCTCGCCCAGCCAGCGCGGGCACCCAGCCAGTCAGCTGTGGCTGGATCGAGGCAGCAGACACCTGTAAGGGCCCGGCGGTGTCTGGGACCAAGGAGCTGACTCGCCGATGTGACTGAAGCAGGGCCCTGGGTTAGACCTGAGTTCTTTCCTCACTGGACACTCACGTGTGGTCTCCCTAGAGTTACTGCAGTGGAACTGTCTGTCGTTCTCTCCGTACAAGAGCTCAGCCTGTCTACGCCTCATTACAGCAGGCACTGCATGGCTGTGGCTCCAGGGGACCAGGTGGAGGGAGGGAAGAGCACTCCCGGGGAGTGGGGCAGCTGTAGTGACGGTGGAGGGCCGGACCGCGGCAGTGGGCTGGGGCGCGGGAGGGCCCTAGCAGGGTGGTCCATGACCAGGGCACTCGCACAGGTAGCCACGTGCACAGGAACACGTCTGGGAGCGCAGACCCTGCCCAGGTTGGCCCGGAGCCTTTCAGGAGACTCTGGAGCAGGCTCTGTGCTTTCTCCGGAAGTGGTTTGTAAGCTGCGAGTGGAGGCACCGTCTGGCTGTTGGCAGACTCGTTCATACAAGCAGCTTCGGGTAGACCTCAGTGACCACTGAGTGTGAGCATGGACAGAGAAATTCAGTTTACTTTGGTCAAAATGAACGACTGATTGTGCATTCACATAGACCATCAACGTGTTTAAGCATTCTCAGTCTTGCTGACGGCCCATGACCTGGCAGTAAGAGACGGGACCGTCCCCCCCTAGACAGTCTGGTTGCATGGCCCAGGTCCTCAGGGTCTCCGACTGTACCACCAGGCTGTCCCGCCAGCTCCTAGTAACAAGGGTGTCGACTGCTCCGCCCTGGTTCGGTGTTCACTCAGTAAAATCACACACTTCCTCTTCTTGGGCTTTGCTTTGTTCTGCTTGTAAAGACAGGGTCTCCCCAGGCTGGCCTCGAGCCCTGGACGCCCAGCTTCCCGAGCAGCTGGGTTACAGGCGTGTGCTAGCATGCTGGCCTCCCGGACAGAGCAGGTGAGGGAGCACCGCTGGGGCCCATGCTCCTGGGGACGGCTCAGGAAGCCTGTGACGGGTGGGGCACAGCTGCACAGGAAACAGGGCCTGCTCAGAACTGGCCGCTGGCCACCGCGGGGGCAGGCGTGGCTGGTGAGCTTTAGCAGGGGCAGGGCTGCGTGGGGGGCCCTGAGGAGGCCATGGCAGTGGGCTGTCAGGAACACCAAAGCCCAGCCCACCGGAAGGCGCAGGAGGGCGGTGTCTCCGTGCTGTGAGGCGCCCTGAATGTGCCTGGGATCAAGCAGGGAGTGCCCTTCCCGGGAGGGCGTCGCTGCGGGCCCAGTCGAGCAGAGAGACACGGCACTCCTGCGGCACCGGGTGAGCGCCATTCAGGTGGGTGAGGGGCTGTGGGCACCGTCTGTCACTCGGCGGGTCCAGAGCGTCCACATCCAGCGCACAGAACCTCACACGTGGCACTGTAAACTGCCACCTTACAGTGACAGAGCGTTTCCAGGTACTAAGTGCTGTCTGCGGTGGAGGCTTGCAGGCGGGGACTGCGTGTAGACCATAGCTGTCGCCGCGCAGTGGGGCCTGCCTGGCTGAGCATAGACACCTCGCAGCGACGCTGTAGTTCGCTGTGAGCGTGGAGCCCAGACTTCTGGCCTGGAAACCACACATGGCAGAAGAGCCGCGGTGAGCACGCGAGCAGGTCTGGGCCGGGCTCCCAGGGCTGGCAGAACCGGCTGCTCCCTGCTCGGACACGCTGTCTGGGGAAGGCTCTTCCGGCTGCAGCGTGTCTGGGTAAGTGACAGGGTCTTTCCTAGGACCCCTCGTTTGAATGTCATCTCGGAAAGTGCAGGAACGGGAGGAGGATTGGCTTGTCCCCATCTGCAGCACCGTTCCTAAAACGCTGTCCCGCTGGCCTCCGCTAAGCACCACTGTCTGTCAGAGCCTGCTGGTTGGTTGTTACGGGACCCAGAAGAGACAGCCATGCGGACTGGTGGCCATTACCTGCCAGCTGGTGTCCCCTCATCTGTCTGCCGCCCCCGGACAGTGATTAGAATAGCGAGCGCACTGGGAGCTGCCCAGCTGGTGGGGCATTGGGCAGCTCCGCAGCAAAGGCGCAGCCCGAGGGATCCAGCCACAGGTGGTCACTGGGCGGCCGTGGGCAAAGCTCCTCTGGAGTGGGAGTTTCTGGGGGCCCTGAGAGTACACAGCTGAGGGCCGGGAAGCGTGAGTGTGCATGTCACGGGCACTGCAGAATGAACGGAGCTGCTTGAATGGCCGAGCCGACTACCGGGACTGACAGCTGTGCATCGAGGACACGAGGTCATAAAATGTGTGGAATTGCGGAAGGAGTACCTGGCCTAACAGGGCAGGGCGTGGGCTGTCTGAGAGTACCTTTCCATGGTAACTTTCTTCAGACCCTAGGTTCGAAGTGACCAGGGTCACAGAGGGAGCCGGGAGCAGTGTGTGCGCTCTGGCTCGGAGACTCGCAGAGGTTAACGACAGCAGTTGCGATGGCGTGCCTGCCGTGGGGCTTTTCTCCTGAAATAGTAACTCTACGAAAAAGCAGTTTGCAGCTCTCTCCTGAGCGCTTCTTGTGGCCTGTGGCTGCTGTGGCCTGCGCCGTGCTGAGCAGGCCCTTGGGCACCGGGCCGGCAGGTGGCGTGCGCAGGCGTGGAGACGGGTGTGGCCGGGTCGGCAGAGGGAATTCCTGTGCTCACAGCTTGCGTGAACTCGTTCCCAGATCACGCGGGTGAAACACAGCCTGTGCCGCTCTGATGCTGTAAGGGGGGAGCGAGCGCTGCTGCAGGGCCGCACCCTCGGGTGACGGCATCCACGGTGCAGTGTCCTGTCCCACCAGCCCGTGAACCCCAGGGGCAGTCTACGTAGCTGACACTTGGACATCGCAGCCTTGGGGGCAGGAGGCCCAGTCCCCAGGTTGAAATCCCTGTCCCTGCCTCTCGGCGATGATGTCTCAGCTCTGACCCCTGGTGTGGGCCACACGACAGGCGGGGTGGGTGGGGCTGCCTCCCAGCACCGGGACGGGGCCTCTGACACCACAGGTGCAGACGGCGCTCCGTCACCAGAGAGGGGCGTGCACCAGGCTGCTTCCTTAGGCAGTTCTGGAATTTCGATGTGGGTGCTAGGGTCCTAACATCCATAGGAGGGGCCGCATGGGGGACGCGCTGCCCTGCGGGAGGGCTGCTGGCTGTGCCCTGCTCACCGGGACTCGCGGTGCCGGATGTCATGTCTGCTGTGGAGTTTTCCAGAGTCCCTCATTGTTGCCACAGGAAGTTTTCCTCTCGTGTTAAGTCCCGCTGGGAGGACACTGCCGTGAGGAGGGTGGGATGACAGTGGGTGCAGCACGGTCACTGCTTTCCGGACTGGAGCGGCTGCGTTCACGCCGCACTGAGCCCGTCCTGGGCGCTCCTACCCGGCAGTTTCACTGACGCCGGGATTCCAGCTCCAGCTGCTTTCTCGTCGGCTCATTCACGAGTAATTGATGTTTCGGGAGTATTTTTTCTTCCAGACTTGGAAACACAAAATAGAAGCTTTTCTGTTAGTTTTGAGATTTTATCAAGTCGCATGGGTTCTTTCAACTGACTCCGGTACCACCACGTCTGTGGCATGGGGTGGTGGCACACTGCGTGGCTGTCCCCCCGCTGCAGGCGCGTGTGTTCTCAGGGGGGTATCGCCTTCTTCCATGCAGGGTGCCGGCCAGGATAAACTGGGCATCTACGTCAAGTCCGTCGTGAAGGGCGGTGCTGCAGACGTGGTCAGTATCATCTTTGAAGAAGTTCCTTTCACACGTGCCGCGTCGCTGACTGGACTGCCGTGTCCGCACGGCACCAGGCGGTGTTTGTCGGAGGGCGGGTCTGGGTCGTGCTCACCGGTGCCGCCCGTGCCCCCAATACACGTGTGCACCTTTGGGTGTTCCAGGATGGCCGACTGGCTGCAGGTGACCAGCTGCTCAGTGTCGATGGACGAAGTCTGGTCGGACTGTCTCAGGAAAGGTGTGAAGGGCTTGCTGGTTCTGTGGGGGCGGGAGGCGAAGGCTGGGTCAGGGCCGGCCCTGCGTCGGCAGCTGGGGCTGTGCCGCCGCCGAGTGGCTCTGGTCCGCCGCTGCCATGGCGCTGGTGCCGTTTTCCACGTGGCGATGGCTCTCTCCTCCCTCTCCTCCCAGGGCAGCAGAGCTCATGACAAGAACCAGTTCCGTAGTGACACTCGAGGTGGCAAAGCAAGGCGCCATCTACCACGGCCTGGCCACCCTGCTCAATCAGCCGTCACCCATGATGCAGAGAAGTAAGTGCCCGGGGGCCACCGTGCTTGCGCATGCACTGTGCCGTGGGTGGCCCAGCCCCACTCTCCGCGTAGTCACAGGGACTCCATGGTGTGAGTCGGGGCCTTCCTGGAGGGTCAGAGCGCTTCGGCAAGGTGCCCGTGGCTGATGCCCGAGCCAGCCACATGGGATCTAGCTGCCTTCCCCATCACGCCACCTGGCCACCTCGGGTTGGGCCCACGTGGTGACTCATCATGTGGCGACTCATCAAGTGGCGACTTACCAGCCCCTTCCTGTCACCAAGAGCCTTAATCCCACCTCACGGGGCTGCTCGACTTCTCACACCCCTCCCCGGCCTGGCACCACCAGGCTGTCAGCAGTGGGCGGGAGACCCGGTTCCTAGTGGACAGCAAACTCGGGTGTGGCCCCTGAGGCCTTTCGGTGCAGCTGCTGCTGCGACGGCTCCAGGGGCTGAGGCTGCGAGCCCCGAGCAAGCTCGAGGCTGGCCTGGGCGGCACAGCGACTGTCCAGATGGGCGTTGGGGCGTGCTCATGCCGGTCCACCTTGGAGGCTGGTGGACAGCGTGATGCAGCGAGACCCAGTCTTAAAATGTCAGTACTGGGGCCAACAGATGGTGTGGTTGAACCCTGGACTCCCACATGGTCGACAGTGGTTCAAGTCCCAGACCTGGTGGCTTGCTTTCTCACTTTCTCTCTTTCTCTCTGCCCCTCTCTGGTCAAATTAAAATAAAGAAATTTAAATAAAATAATTCTTTTTTTAAAATTAAAGAGACCCAGTCTTAAAATGTCAGTACAGGGGACAGCAGGTGGCGTGGTAGTTAGGGTGTGAGCTCCCACATCCTTTTGTCTCTCTCCGGTGAGTGCACATGCCCTGTACAGAAATTTTAACAATGATAAATAGATAGGGACCAGCAGTTGACATAATGGCTATGTCGCTGGACTCCCATGTAGTCGACTGCGGTTCAAGTCCCAGACCCGGTGGCTTAAACTTAGGCCGGGCTTGTGTGCATGTGTGCCCAAGATCCCGAGAGGAGAATGGAGGAGAAGGGATTGTGGTGTGGCCATACCCCTGGGGGGTGATTTCTCGCTTTCTGTCTGTTTCTCTCTGTCTGGCAAGTACATAATGCCCTATAACCAAAAAAAAAAAAAAAAAAATCTCCAAAAAAAAAAAGAGTAATATATATAAAATTAAATAACTCTTTTTTTTAAAAAAAGTCAATATGTTTTATAGGGAGGCTATAAGAATAAACTCACTTCTCTATGAAGAACTTGAATACATTTGCATGTAGGTTGTTTTTTCAGCCCTACGTGAGTTGAGATAAGATGATTATCTTGTATATTAAAAAATATATAAAGTCAATATAAGTTTTGGACTGTTTAAAGCATTACTTCACAACCCACAGGAGAAAGTTGTGACTCACATTCCTTCTGCAGTGGTCTCGTACCTTCCAGATCACACCTGGCCTGGTGCATACCTGGCTAAGCACGCACGTGGCTGGGCACCACCCCCTTCCCCACAGTCCGAGCTCCCGGGCAGCCCAGAACCTGCCGCCTATCTGGTAGTGACCACCAGCAGCAGCAGACGGGCCTGTTCCTTCTCAGCACGGATGGACAGACAGATGTGGAGCTCGCTTCGGCTCCCCGAGGCTTTAGTTTACAGTGTTCGTTTTTGTCATTTTTGTCAGAAGGTGCATATTCCGTCTGAAGGGAGAGAGTGAGAGCGAGCACAGGAAGGATGCCCTCCGGGCACGGTCACACGGCTCCCTCCCCCACCTCTCCCTCCCCTCAGGATTTCGGGCACCCACGCTCATGCATCCGGCGTGTTTCTTAGGCCACCAGGTCTGGGACTTTGAGCCATGCGATTGTCGTGTGAGATCCAGCCTCCTAACCACCAGGGCCTGGGCTGCCTGGGTTTGCAGTAATTAGTAAAGAGTGAGCTAGGATGCGAGTTACAGGTCGTTAGTGAATCCGCGTAAAGCGAGAAGAGAGGAAGACTGAGAATGGACGAGCTGAAGGGCCACGTCAGAGGAGGCTGTCGTCAGTGATTAAACCCTGAATATTGAAAGTTACTGCATTGTTTTTACGTGGTGAGGGAAGCATATTGTCTTTAGTCTATAATTAGTTTGTGTTCTCCAGGGGGGTGACTATGTTACAGTCCTTTTCCTCCAGTCCATTTTTCGCTTGCAATTTTGGACATGTATGCACACACATGTATCTGGTGTGTTTTCAGGCTGCTGAGTCTGGGACTTGAACTGCATAGTTGGCCTTGTGGGATCCAGCCACCTTAACCACCAGACCTGGCTGGCCATTATCTCTCAGTTTTAAGAGAAATTAAAAATGGTTAGCTTTGTTACTTAAAACAGGTAAGTTTCAGTTTGAAAAAATAATCTTTGAAAATATACTTTTTCTGTCAATCCTAGTTAAATAAGTTTTGTTATTCTGGATATGCTTATTTGAAATCTTTTAGAAGTTTTCATAGAAAGTATCCTTAAATGCACATTGCCTTATAGCTTATGTTAAGTCCAATTCTTAATGGAATTTTTAATATGTGTGGATTCATCTTTCTTTTAAGCAAATCAAGGTGTTGAAAATGAAATTATGAACAAATGAAGAGGGATACTGAGCACTCTTTGATTTCAGTTTCAGATCGTCGTGGCTCAGGTAAACCCCGCCCAAAGAGTGAAGGTTTTGAACTTTACAATAACTCAGCTCAAAATGGGTCACCGGAGAGTCCCCAGCTGCCGTGGGCAGAGTACAGTGAACCGAAGAAATTGCCTGGAGATGACAGGCTGACGAAGAACCGTGCCGATCACCGCTCCAGCCCCAATGTGGCAAGTAAGAGGCGTGACCGTCCTGCTCCCGAAGCCCCGGCCACGTCAGGAGCAGGGCCACCACTGGGCTCATCAGTGGGTGCATTTATCAGCTGCGTACCTTAGCCGCCAGGGCATGGTCATCAGAAGGGGTGTCAGAGCTGAGATTCTAAAAGGAATAAAGGAAGGTGGAAAAGCTGAACTCCGTGTCCACTCCAGGCAGACCCATGGTCCTGGCTCCAGGCAATGGTTGGCATGTGACCAATAGGAGCTGAGCGGTTTCTACACGTTTAAAGGGTTCTCAAAAAGAACTAAGGAAGAAATGCAGTGGGAACGCAGGCTGGCCAGGCCTGCAGTGTTCCCTGTCTGGTCCTTTGCAAAGCCGCTTGCCTGTCCCGGCTCCTCTGTAAGCCACGCAGCTCCGGCTGGTTCCTGACTGAGAGTGTGCTGAGGGTATTTCTCACGTGCCTTTTTTTTCTTAAGAGGTTTTTGCCACAGGGTGCCTGTGTGCGGAGAGAAAGAGACACAGGGAGAGGGAAGGTGAGAAATCAGCCCCAGGGGAGATGGCCACCGCAGAGTCCCTTCTCCCACTCTCCTTCTGGGGTCTCAGGAACGTGTGCACATGTACCTGCATGATTTCCAAGCTACCGGGCCTGGCATTTCACCGTGGTAGGCCGTGTGGGAGTCCAGCCACGTAGTCACTCTGCCACCTGCCTGCCCCACAGGCCTTACGTTTTCTGTCTGTGCTAGACACATAGCAGCTGGACGTTGTAAGAGTCTTGGTTGCTGCTCTTAAAGACATTTTGGCATGCTACATCAAGTTCGTTTCCTTGCCATGTAACTTTTTTCCATCTTTTCCTGACAGATCAGCCCCCTAGCCCTGGAGGCAAAAGCGCGTACACCTCTGGAAGCTCAGCGAGGATAACGTCGGTCTCCACCGGGAACCTTTGCACCGAGGTCTGGGAGACCCGAGGCTTTCACTGTGCACGTTAGCACTCAGAGTTCCCGGGAATAGCTGGGGTACCCAACGAGAACGTCACTCTGAAAAGCGTTAATTATAATGCCTGAATTTGTAGACTTTAATCTTTTGAATATTTGAAATCTACTAATTGAGAAAATTAGTTTAAAATTAGTAAGTGGGCAAAACAGTGTTTTCTGTTATCAATGGATGAGGCTTTTCTGATGTTTCACAGCATGTATTACATACGCTGTCTTCACACTTTTAAAGTACATCCTTAGAAACTAAATCAGTCTGTTGTACCCTTGGAAAAGCTTGTTTCCTTTTTCCTTACTATTTACAGGAGCAGACCCCTCCGCCAAGACCAGAAGCCTACCCCATCCCCACTCAGACGTACCCCAGGGAGTATTTCACCTTCCCGGCCTCCAAGTCCCAGGACCGGATGGCGCCCCCTCCGAGCCAGTGGTCCCACTACGAGGAGCGGCCACACGTGCTCACGGACAGTGCCCACACCAGTGCCGTTCAGGTTAGAAACGGTTCCCACGGACTGCTCCGCCCTCGGAGCAGTTTAGGAGACCGCCAGCTGGGGAAGCCGTGGCAGGGTTGGCTGACGGCCTCACCGCGGGGTCGCCCGCATCCTCCTCTGGTTATGTGGCTACTTCTGAGAGAAAAGGGGATGAGATATTCGATACAAAAAGGGATTCTTTGTTCTCTTAATGTTTGCTTTGTGAAATGATAGCACTATAAAACCTTGATCAGTGGTATTTTTGGAGAAATGTTTGCGATAGAGTAAGCTCTTAGGTGCATGCGCTCCCCAGAGAGAGACAGAAAGCAGGGGTCACCCCCAGAGGATGGCCACACCACAGCCCTTCTCCTCCTGGGATTTTGGGCATGCATGCACACGTGCCCCCTGTGAGTTTCAAGCCACTGGGTCTGGGACTCGAACCGTGGTCATCCCTGTGAGAGTCCAGCAATGTAACCACTATGCTGCCTGCTGGCCCTTGGTTACAGTTTCAAGGCGAGGGTCAGAGATGTAGGAGTGAGAAGTAACCCAGACTATATGTTTTGCACTTGTTTCTGTCGGACAGTGCCTGCGGGTGCAGCTGCCTGAACGAGTGGGAGATGGAGGAGGTTGGAACCCGGGCAGTCCGTGCAGCGAGGGCTGGGTCTGACTGTCTTGCTGGGACTGGGACTGTGAGCAAGAGCAGGGGGTTGGAGAGGGCGCTTTACCCAGGGCTGGTGGGGCGGGGTGGGGAGCATGGGCGCTGAGAAGTCGGAGCTCGCTCCCTGGTGGAAAGGCCAGCGGTCCGTGCGGTTACGTGGGCCACGCTACTGAGCATGTTGGTTTTTGACGGAGAACCGTGCCCTCTGGGCAGCTGGGTGAGTCTGGGTCCGATGGCGGTGACGGGGTTGCAAGTTTTGGTCCGGGTCTGGTGGCGTGGTCGGGGTTGCGAGCTTAGTCATTCTTAGATGCAAGTGGTCATTCTGGAGCTGAGACAGGGTCTGAGCTGAGTCTCAGAGGAGCCCAGCACAGATGGACGGAGGAGAGGGCTGCGTGTCAGCCCGAGGACGGCGCACGGAGGTGGGAAGGGGGAGGAGGAGCCTGTTTTTTGTGAGCGGAAGGTGGCTCTGGCCACAGACGTCAGCAGAACCCCAGGCTCTTCTCGACCTGCTGCTGTGCATTCCACCCGCTGTGGGGCCGCCTGGTCCCCGAGGGTGTCCTGTGCATGCTGATGCCCCCTGCCCCCCACTTGGGGTGCAGATGCCTCTCTCTGAACCTCACAGATAAGCTTTGCCCTCCTTCTCGGAGTTTTTTTCTTTTTTGTTTTTTGTTTTTTTTCTTTTTTGGAGAGGTTTTTGCTATAGGGCACGTGCGCCCACCAGAGAGAGACAGAGAGATAGAAAGCGAGAAATCACCCTCCAGGGGGGATGGCCACGCCACAATCCCTCCTCCTCCGTTCTCCTTTCAGGATCTTGGGCACGCACACACACATGCGCGGTGTGAGTTTAAAACACCATATCCTGGACTCGAACCAGGGCTGGCTACGTGGGAGTCCAGCACATAGCCATTATGCTAACTGCTGGTTCCTCGGAGTGTGTTTTGTTAGAACTTAGCAAGACCTGCTTCCTGTGTGTCAAGACGGTTGGGTTTTATTAAATTTGCTGTAGGGGGCATGTGCTGGCCAGAGAGATGGGGAGAGAGGGAAAGGGCGAGCACCCATTGGGGGATGGCCACGCCGCAATTCCTTCTCTATTCTCCCTTAGAATGTTGGGCTTGCATACACATGTGTCTGATGTTTGTCAAGCCACTGGGTCTGGGACTTAACTAAGCAGTCCGCCACGTGGGACCCAGCTGCCCTACCCACCGTGCCGTGGGCTGGCCTGGCAGTCGTGCTTCGATGCCCCTTTTCTCCCCACTCAGGAAGTAGCATTACTTACCTTCGCATTTTGGCTCAGAACTGCCGTGCTCTGTCTCAGCAGATGGGTGGCAGGGGCTGGGAGGGTACAGATCATGGCAGGGCTGGGCGGTCGGGCGAGGGAGTGAGCTCAGGAGCTTGGGGGAGGCCTCGCGGGGAGCCCAGGAAGACTGGAACCAGAAGGCTTGGCCTCCTTGGCCTGCGGGCGCAGGTGCTCGGCCCACGGCCACGTGACCCGCAGCACTGCGTGAGGCCCACAGGTTGCACCTAGGAGGGGAACGCCGTTTCCTGTGTGCCAGGAGAGCTGTAGAGCGGTGGTGGAGCGTCCTGCTCTGTCGGACTGCTGTTTTGTAAAGTTGTATTTTGTCTTTTTATTGATTTGTTGTTTAAGGAAAAAGAAATGGTTTATTTTCCAGGTTTACGTCTTTGGTTTCTGCTCATTAAAGGAGTGGCAGAAAGATGTCCGCTTGGACGTGACAGTGGTCACCCTAGCCTGGCAGGCTGTTTTCAGACATGCCAACTTTGGGACTTCAGACAGGCCTTTGAAGTGTGTTCATTCCTCTCTCCCCCACCTCTCTCACGTAGACACACACACACACACACACACACGCTATGTGTGTACCAGCATCTTGTGTGACCGACATGGCCAAGACCGCTCACGGGCAGAGCCGGCTGTCAGAGGTTAGGCTCGCTCTGCGTCTTGATTCCCAGCTCCAAGAGGGCTCGGAGAGCTGTGGTGGACGAGCGGCTCAGAGTTAGCAGTTCCCGGGGCCCCGTGAGCCCCGTCACCTGGAAGGACTGCCACTGCTGTCCACGGACTTGGACTGAGCATGTCCCTCGTGCCGGTGGCAGGGCGAGTGGCCAGTGTCGCGGCGAGCGAACCACGCTCATGTCACGCGGGGCCAGGCATGCACAGAGAAAGTGCTTCTCTCCCTCCTGCTCTCCCGAGAGCTGCCTCTGCCCAGGGAACACGCACACTGGGCAGTCTTGGCCTATCCTCTGCCCCCCGTTTCCTGAATTCGCTGGGTTTCTACCTGCAGAAACAGTGTTTGCAGATGCTTAGGGTTGTCCTTGGTTAAATGGCTGGAATATCACCATTCTCCCTTTTCTTTTCCAGCGTGTTACTCGGTCCCAGGAAGAACTTCGAGAAGATCAAGCTTACCAACTTGAGCGACACCGAGTCGAGGCAGCTCTGGAACGGAAGTCAGATAGCGACATGTGGATAAACCAGAGCTCGTCCGTGGAGTCCAGCTCCTCCAGCCAGGAGCACCTGAACCACTCCTCGAAGTCCGTCACACCCGCGTCCACCCTGACCAAGAGCGGCCCTGGCCGTTGGAGGACGCCGGCCACAGTGCTGCCCACCCCGGTGGCTGCCTCCCAGCCCGTGCGCACAGACCTGCCTCCACCACCCCCTCCGCCGCCCGCCCACTACGCCGGCGACTTTGACGGGGCGCCCATGGACTTGCCTCCCCCGCCCCCTCCTGCCAGCCAGGCGGGGCCCCAGGCTGCTCAGATGGCCGCAGAGCGGAAGAAGCGAGAAGAGCACCAGCGCTGGTACGAGAAGGAGAAGGCCCGCCTGGAGGAGGAACGGGAGCGCAAGCGGCGGGAGCAGGAGCGGAAGCTGGGCCAGCTGCGCGCCCAGCCCCCGAACCCCGCCCCGCTGCCCCCGCTGGCCACGCCGCAGGCCAGGCCCGAGAAGCCCTGCTCCCTGCAGAGGCCCCAGGAGACGGTAATCCGGGAGCTGCAGCCCCAGCAGCAGCCTCGTACGATCGAGCGCAGAGACCTGCAGTATGTCACGGTCAGCAAGGAGGAGCTGTCCCCGGGCGACAGCCTGTCCCCGGACCCCTGGAAGCGGGACGCCAGGGAGAAGCTGGAGAAGCAGCAGCAGATGCACATCGTGGACATGCTGGCCAGGGAGATCCAGGAGCTGCAGGACCGGCCCGAGCGCTCGGCCGAGGACAGCGACCGCCTGCGAAAGCTCATGCTCGAGTGGCAGTTCCAGAAGAGGCTGCAGGAGTCCAAGCAGAAGGACGAGGACGACGAGGACGAGGAGGAGGACGACGTGGACACCATGCTGATCATGCAGCGCCTCGAGGCCGAGCGGAGAGCCCGGGTAGGGGGGGCGCGGTCGTGCACACGGTTGACCCCACGGGGCCTCTGCGCTGGTTAGAGGCAGCCCAGCCCACGGTCTCGAAGGGTTTCAGAGGGCCCTGGGCTCGTGATGTCCCATGTGTGACCATTGGCCAGTGTCTCACAGAGATGACCCAGGGCTGTGAGGCCAAATTTTACAGTTTAAGCAGAGCTTTCTTATGTTGTCAAGGTGCTCACTATCCTTCGGAACACTCCAGTTGGGAAACGAGTATTTGTTAGTACCCAGTACAGCTGAGCATCTCTAATCCAGAAATCCAAAGTCCGAAGCCTTCCGAGCAGCAGCATTGTGCTGGGGATCTCACACGTGCCCTTCTGTGGGCTGTGGTCACCGGCCGGCCGCTGCACACCGTGTCCCGGAAGGAGTGCGTTTGTGTTTAGTTGTTTCCCCGTGGGCCCCATCCCATGATACCTTCCATGAATATGCAAATGTCCCAGGATCGTAGAAGTTCTGAGACCTGAGATACTGCTGGTGCCGAGAATTTGGGATGAGGGCTGTCCCACCCAGTGATGATCTCTCAGGTGTTGGCGGCGATTTTTCTGAGAGACGGAGTCAGACTTGTTGCGAGGCCACGTGGGCCGTGGCTGCTGCTCCACTGTGCTGCAGAGACGCGGCGTGGTGGCTAGGAGTGCTGCCTGCCAGCCAGACAGTTCACAGAAAGCACGGTGCAGGCACTCGCTGGCCCCGGCCCATCGCTAGCACCTCACGGTGGTTGGCAAAGGAGACCGGTCAGAGCCACGCAGGGAGGGTGTATAGTCGCTTCGAGAGCGAGTCTGTAGGGCGCTCGCTGTCGGGGCCAGGCGCTGAGTTAGCACACACACCTCGGTCGCACTGCACGCTCGCTGCCGGGGCCAGGCGCTGAGCACGCACCACGGTCCGTACTCCATGCTCACTGCTGGGGCAGGTGCTGAGCACGCACCGCGGTCGCACTGCACGGACTGAGCACTTGGTGTTTTATTCCCTTCTCTGTGTTATAAAATGACACTGGTTCTTTTTGTTTCAAAGAAAAGAACAGAAATTAGTTTAATTTTTAAAATGCCAAAATGCCAGATGTTTAATGACGGCAAGACCCTTTGTTGCCCTGTCCAAGATGACCAGCCCGGAGCTGGTCCTCAGCATCCATTAGCGTGTGGGGCGCTGCTGGCCGTGTCCCGCTGGGAGTTCCGGCGACACGCCCGGTTTATTAAGCAGTGTGCTGAGGAGAGTCTGCCGAGAGTGCTCCTTTCTGTTTTTAGATTCTGTTTCTGATTTCAGCCCTTTGGGATGCTGCCAGGCTGGACGTGTGTCCCACACCTAGCGAAGGCAGGCGTCCTTGTGGCCTCGGGCCACGCTCGGCAGTACGAGGACCCGGAGCCCAAGCGTGTGTCCGTCTTCAGGTCGTGGGTCTTCCCACACGTCTCTCACTCAGTCTTCACATATGCACATCCCCGCCAGATGTGCCGACCCCACGGGACCCAGCCCCGAGCTCTCCTGAGGCGGAGACGCCCGCGCCACACTGTCAGGTTACGTCTCTAGTAGGATTCCCTCCCGAGGCCCGCCGCAGCAGACCGCCCCGCGGTGACGGCGTGTGTCGTCGGTGCTGCTCTGTGGCCAGGGCAGCCGTTTGGGTAACGGCTCAGTGCCTGCTTCTCTGCCAGGACTCCCTGCCTGTCCTCCGGCCTCTCCCAACAGTGACACTCAGCGGCCTGTGGCGCCTGTGCTGGCCGGCCCAGTGGGTGTAATAGGGATGCTTAGAAAGCGCAGGACAGGCACGGCCTGTCACCCACGCCCACAGTAGAGCTCACCTCGTGGGCACGCGCTGGGACAGCGACCAGCGGCCTGCAGCAGCTCCCCCTCGCTGCGAGGACTCAGTCCGCACTGGAAGGTCTGCAGCGGCTCTCTACCTCAGTGTTACAAAGCTGAACATTTCTAAGCCTCTTAATAAGGATTAAGATATTTGAAAAGTTCCTCCTGATGACTGAGTAGGAGGTACTTGTGTTTAGGTTATTACGAGTAACGTCTTACTAAGAGCCATGGGCAATGGCTGCTTTCCTTTTCCGTGTGTGTTAACGATGAAACTCCAGCACGTGACGTCACCTGGATGCATTTCCCCTTCCGAGCGGTGGACGTCCATGCGCGGCAGAGAGCTTGCTGCGCGGGCGGCTCGAGGCCGGACGGGCGCGGCAGGCGGCGGGCTAACGCTAACTGTTCTCACACCTGGTCTTTCTTCTGTCTCCTTCTCTGTCCCCGCAGCAGACTGCTCTACCAGCAATCTCTGTTCTAGATTTGGTACGTTCCTGTCCCCCTCGCTGCCTTTCCCTGTCTTGATCTCCAGTCTTCTCCTAGTGGTGGTTGTGTGTCGCCGTGGCCCGGCCCCGGGCTGTCCCCCGGGAGGGCAGCGTGACTAGAAGCATGCCTGAATGTCGTAGCTGCAGCTCCCCGCTCCCCTCGTGCACTCCCGTGCCCTGTGCCTGTCTGTTGACGGGACGTGCCGGCAGCGAGCCCGACTCGTGGCCACGTCAGCGGGCCTGTCCACGTTTAGCTGGTAGAAACCCTGTTGAAACGGTGTGGGCTCTGTTTCCGGTCACGATGGCGCTGTCTGAGACGGCACCAGCCCTCAGTGTGGGGCGAGACTCCTCGTGGGCACGTACCCCGTCATTTCTGCAGTAAGACCACCTGGGTTTCAGTTCAGTGTGTCGGCCTTGTCAATTCCACAGTCCATCGAGAAGTCCCCGAGCCCCGTCTTTGGTCACCCAGGTGTGTGCCGTCAGTCACTCCCTGCCCACTACACGTCATGCCCTGCGTGTGTGTCACGTGCTAGCTAATTCTGACCCGGCCGTGTGTGTCGAGCACATTAGGTAGGCGGTCAGTCTTAGCTGGGAGAGAGAGCCCACGTCTGATAATGCGTGGTGTTGGCGGGGCTGGTGGGCAGTGGGAGCCCTCCCAGGCGAGGGGTTCGCCTCCGTGCGAGGGGCTCGTGTCTGGCAGCCCCCTGCCTGGCAGACCTGTCCTGGGGGGCCCTGGGCGTCCTGTGGCTGGGAGGCCTGATGAGCAAGCTGTCTTGCTGAAGAGCTGGGGGGAGTTGAGATTCCTGTTGGAAGAAATGGGCGGGTATTTTCCTTTCTTAAAAAGGATTTGAAGGGCTAGAAGGTGGCATGGTGGTTAAGGTGCTGGACTCCCCAACATGACTGGCCACGGTTTGAGCCCCGAACCTGGCAGCTTGAAAATCACGCTACGCATGGGTACGTGTGTGCCTGAAATCCCGAGTGTAGAATGGAGAAGGGACTGCTGCGTGGCCATCCCTCCAGGGTGCCTTTGCACTTGACCTCTGTCTGTCTGTCTGTTTCTCTCTGGCGAGCAGATGCACCCATGGCAAAATTCTTAAAAAAAAAAAAAAAAAAAATTAGGGTATTCGTTAATCCTCAGGCAGCGCCTTCCTGGGTGTCCCTAAGCCCAGTCCCCGGTAAGGTTCATGCTGTCGCCACCGCACCGCCCTCTGGAGCACGCTTGTGCCGTGGGGCTGCAGGTGGCCTGGCGAGGCAGCCCATTTTGTCCAGACGCTGAGCTTCTCAAGACGGCGAGGGTCACGGCAGCATGTGGCCGTGGGGGAGCGGCGCTCCGGGACTCGAACCGCAGTTGGCCGTGTGGGAGTCCAGCGCCTGGACTCCATGCCACCCCTCCAGTTTACACACCAGCAGCTAAACATGATGGCGCGTGTCGCTGCGTGCCTTTTCCAGGCAGCATTCGCCTCCACGGTAGCAGTGGCCTTTATCCAGCTCTGTGTGTGAGTTTTCGCTAGTGGTTAGGATCAGGGTGGCCAGAGCCCGATTCCCACGCCCCAGGTACACTGCGGGGGAATCGCGAAGCGGGAGGCAAGAGTGCCACTGGGAGCCGCTCCTCGGAGAGCCCCTCCTAGGGAGTCCGGCTCCCTCGGCCTGTTCACACTGTGGTAACTCCAGGATGAGAGTCAGCCTTGCCCATGGTGTCGGGATCAGCAGGGTCACAGCCCGTCCTGGGGAGGGACAGCGTCACCCCACGTGTTGGGAGGACAAGTGCACCCTGACCAACACCTGCACGTCTCTGCGAAGTGGGGTGCAGAGCCATGGCTGGCAAAGATGGGGCGAGGAGAGCTCGGGCGTGGGCCACCTTGAGCCGCCCCACCCTGCTGGGTCTGCCTGTGTGTTCCCTTCAGTCGGTATCCTGCAGCTGGGCTCGGGACACTGTGACCACTGGCAGCCTCATGTTCTCCCTGCTCAAGGACAGCGTGGGCCAGGGCATGACGCTCTAGGTGGCCGGATCCCGTGTGGGCAACTGTCAGGTTCTAATCTGGACCCCAGGGCTTAGAAAACATGCTGGACACCAAGATCCCAAGGGGAGAGTGGAGGAGAGGGGACTGGCGTGGCCATGCCTCCACAGCGTGCTTCCCTCTCTGTCTGCCTCTCTGTTTTAAGCAAGTGCACGCACCCTCTAACAAAGTCAGTGTGCAGCCGTGCTGGGGAGGAGGCCTGGCCTGGTATGGGCGGGCTGCACAGGCTGCGTGAGGGCCGCAGCCCTCTGACGCGGAGTGACCCCCTCCTGGGAAGTAGCACAGAGGCCTCGCGGAGCTGGGCCGGGCCTGGGCTTGGGGTCTCGAGAGCCTGTGGTAATCAATGAACTAATCAGGCTTCCTGAGGCCTCAGAGGGTGGTGGGCTAGAAGGGCATAGCACAATGCCTGCAGTGAGAAGTGGATGTTTTTTTAATTTTGCTGCAGGATTCGTGTGCTTGCCAGAGACAGGGAAAGAGGGAAAGTGAGAAAGCACCCCTCCCCCGGGCCATGGCCATGCCCTCCTCCGTTCTTCCCTCGGGATTCGGGGCTTGCACAATCCCTGACAACCTGCTTCTCAAGCCTCTGGGCACGAGACTTGAACCATGTGCTGGCACAGTGAGACCCAGTGCCCTAACTCCCACGCCACCAGTCGTCTCCAAAGGAAGACGTTTTTAAGGACTTTTCTGTTCTGTAAAAATGTCAGAAAAGGATATCTTGACCCCATTTTATGTTCTGATATCTAAACATGACTGTCTACCTTGGTAGAATTTCTGTTACAGAGACAGGAATTAATTTATTTTGTGGAATGAGGGAATAAACACACAGCTCTCATTTCGTTCTCTGAAACTGCATTCTAGAAATGTGGATGCCCTGTGCAGAGAGGTGCCTCGGCTCACAGCAGACACACAGGCCTCAGGTCTAGTCTCCTTAGAGAAGTACGCTGGACCAGCAGTTGGCGTAATGGCTATGTTGCTGGACTCCCATGTAGCCAACCATGGTTCACATCCCAGACCGGTGGCTTAAAACTCACGCCATGTGTGTGCGTGCTTGCCCAAGATCCCGAGAGGAGAATGGAGGAGAAGGGATTGCGGCGTGGCCATCCCCCTTCGGGGGTGATTTCTCGCTTTCTGTCTCTCTGTCTCTCTGGCGAGCCACGAGCGCACGCGCCCTATAGCAAAAACCTCTCCAAAAAAAAAAAAATCCCCTGGACAGTCTGGAGTTCTTAGGTCGCAGTTATTTTAATCTACTCTAATCTCCTCCCCTAAAGGCCACTTCCTGCCAGGCTGTTTTGATAGCTTGTAACTCTTTACCCTGCCAGCAGCGGCTCTGCCCCAGGCTGGCAGTTTGGGCTCCCAGAGTTACATTGTAATCTCGCCAAGCCCCTTCAGCTGCTGCAGGAAGGTGGGACACTCCCTGTGTGCATTTGAGCTAGAATTCCAAGTTGAAAGACTTCCTTTTTTCCTTAATGACTTAGAAAGGTGCAGAAGAGTATCTTTAAAAAACAAACAATTTATGTTTTGGAAATGAAAATGACATTGGTAAGAAGTAGAGCTACACTGGTCTGTCTGCCTCCCCCAATTCTGCGATAGGGCACTTGGGCTTGCAGGAAAGAGACAGAGGGCAAGGGAGAGTTACTAACTGATGAGTTAATGGCAAGGAGGCCGCCAGTCCATATTTGGAAGAGCTCAGGAGGGTGGTTGGTTTGAGAAGATGCCGGTTTCTAGGTGCACGAGGAAGTGCGTGTGCCTGCGTCCTGAGCACCCCAGGACCTCCTGGTGAATCCAGCAGGGCGAGCGCCTGTCGGCAGTGCAGTACGTGTTCTTGCTCAGAACTTGTTAGCTCTGAAATTGGCCCCGAGAGCAGAACATCATGATTGGCCTATGCTTTATCAGACGAGGGGGAGCAAACGCAGTCTGCATTCTTCCCGAGTGACAGAGTACAATGTTCCATATGCACTTTTGCCCTTCAGTTCTGTTACTTTGAGGTTCATTTGTGCTGTTCTCATCGCGGCCGGGCGCTGATGCCTGGAGCTCCTGGCCGTCCTGTCTAGTGCGCCCGGTGCCGGTGCCGGGGCGTGGTGGGGCCCACCGCAGCCTCAGCTGGTAGCAGCCTTCCTGCCCCAGCCCCTGAAGCCAGTGTTCCCTCGCTCTCCCCTCAGACTGCACCCAGGTTTTACGAAAGCGAAAGTTGAAGTATTTTTGAGAGGTGATTGTAGTTTTTTTCTAAGACGTTTTTTTCTTTCTGTTTTCTTATCAGGCATTAAAAAGCCTGATAGCGCAGGTTAACTTAACCCTTTCCACCAGATACTGTACCCCCCAAATCCAGGAATAATGAAGTTGTTAGGTTTTTTTAATACAAAGAAACACGTTTCAAATCCAAGAATTAACATTGTATTTTTGCTGTGAGCAATTTGCAGGGAAGCTGGGAATTCTATAGATACTGACACACATCCTACAAGGATTTTATGTATAGAATTCTTACAGGGATTGGAGACTGGAGTCAGTGGCTTCAAATTCCACTTTAATCTCAGAAGTCTTGAATCGTCCCCCTCAGGGTGTCTGACAGCGCAGCTGCCAGGAGTCCACAGAGAATGTGGCCCCGGAGAGAGCGGGCCGGGGGGAGGGGTGGGCGGGGGGGTGGGGAGGATGCATCGGGCCTGTGACCAGGAGGATGGGGGCTAGGAGCAGATGCAGCTATACCTGGGCCCTGGGAAATGTCCTCAAGTACTGAGTGTTTTTGAAGAAGAAGGGTTAGTGACCACAATTTTAGACCGGATAAGAACCTTTTCATTAGTCATCTTTCAGAAGCAGGACAGACCGAGCTGGGGGGTCCAAAGTAGGTGCAAGGACACTGGACACATTCGGGCCTTGAGCTGGGGGTGCCGTTCTCCAAGCCTGGGGTGGGACCTGGAGGCGGAGTGCTAGACTCTGCCCCCCAGAGAAGGTGGGGAGGCTGCCAGCACAGCTCCTGCAACAGCCTCGTCCCCAGGGGCTCTGCTGGCGCGGGGCCCCAGCCACTGACAGACAGGCCCCCTCCCCACGCAGACAGGGAAAGAGCAGGTGGAGGGGGCGGGGCCGGCCGCCTGCGGAGCCTGTGCATTTACGAGGCTGCTCCACTTGCACGTGTTTAATAAAAGGCCCGCACCTTGGTGCCCGGGTGTCTGATGAAACCCTCCCGTGAGAGAGCTCTCGGGCTGTGGAGACAGCGTCCAGGTGACGTATTTGCAAATCGCAAAGCCATAGACTGTAGACGGACGTCCCCCGCGGTGACCGTGACTGTGTGCGTGTGCGTGGCCGTCTCTGCCTGTCTGTGTCACGTCCTGTAGTGACGCCGGTTCCGAGTGGAGGCTGAAGCCGGTCTGCCGTTAGTTGCAGGACGAGGAGCGGCGGCGGCAGCAGCAGCTGGAGGAGATGCGCCGGCGGGAGGCGGAGGACCGCGCACGGCAGGAGGAGGAGCGCCGGCGGCAGGAGGAGGAGCGTGTCAAGCGAGATGCCGAAGACAAGGTTGTGGTCCTCTGAGGGCGGCTGCGCGTTCCCGGGAGCCTGACGCAGTTTGGCTGGGGCCGAGGGGGCTGGAAAGTGTGTCTCTTAAGATGCACCGGAAAGAGCGGGGCCTGCAGCCCTGGCTGTCGCTGGACCAAAACTTAAGCCCATCTGGCCCGCCCTGCTCCTCGGCACTGTCTCCAGGCCCCTCCTGGGCTCGGGCGCCCTCAGACTTCTGAACGTCAGGTGTGCTCGGCAGTGAGCTCTCGGAAAGAGGGTCTTTCCTGGGCCTCTCCTCTGTACAGGACGCGACCAGCTCGTCTCTGTGAGGGTGATGAGTTGGAACCGCGAGAGGCCCTGGGAACATGGCTTTGCAAATAGATGGTTTCTGACGTGGTCGGCCGGTGCTGGTAGGAGAGCAGAAGACTTGTAAACTATGACACGAGGAACTTTAGTGTGTAAATCTGATGCTCATTTTCAGTTATTTATTCCCATATGTTTTTCATTTGAGTGATCCTTTTCATTAAATTTTAAAATGGTAGCTAATATTGACATTCTGATGCGGGAGCTTCAAGACACCCTCTGGCTCCCTCTCCACTGATGTCTTCACAGCTGAGGCCCTCAGGGAGGAGGCCATGGCCCCTGAGCTGCGGTCTGCCCTGTCGGAGGGCAGCATGAGGCTGCTGTGGTTTGGGAGAAGCTCCTCTTGCCCGCTCTTCCCTTCTGTGAAGGTGGAGGCTTTGAGTGGCACGGCTTCCGGTGGGGGAAATGTAGTCTTGTCTCAGTCCTTGATGTCCCAGTGAAGTACGAAGTACGTTAACGTTAACGGGCGTGCCCGCCCCAATAAAAGAGGCCTTGGGCAGGCTGGTAGGGATGGGACCCGTGAGGGCACAGGGAGGGACGTCAGGACACACGCCTCACTGGGAGGAGGAGGCTCTCCCGTGGGCACTCGAAAGCCCACCCTGTTCCTGTCGTCCCCAGACGTGTGCAGGTATTGTCAGAGCCCGAGCGTCTGGGATTAGGTTACCCTGCGAGTCTGTCACTCCCGCAGTGTGAGTCGGCATCGCTGAGCCCAGGCCTGGGCCCCGCGCCCCGGCGGCCGTCCTGCGTTGACCACTGCTGCACGGCGGGGTGGCGCTCTGGCACTGGACAGACCACGCGGTGCCCCTCGCTTACTTAGGCCCAGTCCTGCCTCGATGGCGCTGTGGCGGGGTGGCCAGTTGCCCAGTTGGGCAGGGCACGGTGGCTCTGGGCCCCCACGCCAGTGGTGTGGTGCTCTCCTATGTTGGTGACAGCTTCGTCGTTGAGCGGCCACCGTCAAAAGGAGCTAAGTTAATGTTTTTACGAGTAAAGTCCAAAGCTGGTGCATCTGCTTTATTGTAGAGAGCGTGCTTGGGGGTGGGACAGAGCTGGGCTGGCTGTCGCATCTGCTTTGGTCGAGGAAGTGGACCCTGGGTTTCCCGGAGGTGTGGCCGAGCCCCGGCCGCCACGCACCGCTGCGACTTGTCCACACAGCAGACCCACACAGGTTGTGGGATTCCCACCTGCCCCGGGGAACCGTATTCTGTGTAGACGAGAAGAGGAAAGTGTCTTTCTTTCTCCACATAGAGCAAGAAGGTGGAGTGGAAGTGGGTCCAGGCAAGCGGAGGGCCCAGGCCAGGTCTGAGTGAGTGCAGGGCGTGCCGTGTCGCAACACCAGCCAGCCAAGGTCCGAGCACAGCGTGCTGTCCGAGCCCCCACCTTCTCGTTTACTTCTTTCTCACGCTTACAATTTTGTCAATCTTTAGCAAAACTGTGCTGTTACCTTTTTGAATGTTAAAAGAATTTCAACACTGTCAACTGCCCGTGCGGGTGTGTCGGAAAATGTACAGTGTGTGTCTCTAAGAACTCCAGCACTGTCCGCTGAAGCCCGTGCGGGTGTGTCGGAAAATGCTCCGCGTGTGTCTCTAAAGACTCCAGCACTGTCCGCTGAAGCCCGTGCGGGTGTGTCGGAAAATGCTCCGCGTGTGTCTCTAAAAACTCCAGCACTGTCCGCTGAAGCCCGTGCGGGTGTGTCGGAAAATGCTCCGCGTGTGTCTCTAAAAACTCCAGCACTGTCCGCTGAAGCCCGTGCGGGTGTGTCGGGGAATGCTCAGTGTAACGCACTCGCCTCTCGCTCTGCTGCTGTTAATACCTGGCTCTCTCACCTTCTGTCTGTCAGGGCCCTTGCGATCTGAATATAACCAAGCCTGCGGAAAGCGTACTTGGTAGCTGTTGCTTTGGGGAAATGAGTGTGTTCTTCGGTCTGTGGCTCCCTGTCACTCTCCCTTCCAATAGCCGAAAGGCCACGGGTGACTTGCCGCTGTCCTCATCCGGAGGACGCGCCTCTGGACGCCCAGGGGCTCGGGGAGAAAGCATGCCAGCCCCCTCTGGCAGTGCCGGCGTAGGGTTAGTTTTGTGTTGTCTTTAAACCCCACAGGAACAGGTAAGTCCTGTCCCACCACATCCAGAAGAGGGAGAAAGAGGGAAGGAAGAGGAGAGGGATAAGGCGGGAGTGGAGGGGAAGGGGATGTCTAGCCAACAGGTGGAAGGGCCAGCGGCCGGGAGTGGCCAGCCCAAGCCCGAGCGCGGGATGGGAGAGAGGGAACAGGGCAGGTGCCTTCAGAAGGCCGTGGAGGAGCCCATTTCTGGCCGACCTGCCGCTTCTGTTCCCATTGTCGTGCTGTTTAAACCGACGTCCCGGGGCCTTGTCTGTGCGGTGACGGGGACCGATGGGTCGGCACGCTTTTCGCTCCCTGGGAAGTCCCAGTGGACCGGCCGCCCCTCCTGACCTCTGACCTTTGCACTCTTGTCTGTTCCCGCCTGCAGAGGCGACAGGAAGAAGGGTATTACAGCCGCCTGGAAGCCGAGAGGCGCAGACAGCACGACGAGGCGGCCCGCAGGTTCCTGGAGCCCGAGGAGCCCGGTCTGTGCCGACCTCCACTGCCACGGGACTACGAGCCCCCGCCCCCGGGCCCTGCGCCCAGCGCCCCTCCTCCCCCGCCTCAGCGGAACGCCTCCTACCTCAAAGCCCAGGCCCTGTCCCCTGACTCGCTGTTCACGGCCAAGTTGGTTGCATTCAGTGAGGAGGAGGACCACGGCCCAGCAGGTCAGGATAAGTACTCCCACCCCAGGCCGTCCCCCGGGGCCCCCTGCCCGCCACGCCCGGCCTCCTGTGGCCTCTCTCTCGCCAGCTCATGCCAGCCTCCCCCAGCCAGAGCTCACAAAACAGGCCAGCCCCCGCCCCCTCCACAAAAGCCGGGCTGCGACCACCCTGGCCGCTCCAGAGACAGAGGTAACTGTGACCCCCAGCCCTCGTGTCTCCGTGATTGGAGCCTGGGGTCTCTGCACCCTGCCAATCCGTGTGGTCTGCTGCGACCCTACCTGCTTGGGTGTTTGGATTTCACGCCATCTCGCGCCTCAGCGTGGTGGCCTCCCTGCCCTGATCGCAGTCTGCTTATGCTCGCTTTGGGTAATCCGCTGTACACTCAGCTTCTCTGTCCTTCCGAAAGCTTGTCTCTGGCCAGCTGACACAGTCAGCCCGTTACTCCCTGAGCCATCCCTTCCCCTGCTCAGACAGTTCTCACCTCTGGCCGAATGCGCGCCTTCCCCACGGGGGCCTGCTCCTTGAGAGCGGTGCTTCTGGGCTAGGAACACGGACACAACTCTGGCACTGTTGGACCGCTCCTGCTGGCAGGCTGGTGTGTGGGCATCTGCTATGCTGACCCACAGCGTAGCCACGGGGCCTCCCGCCAGGGCCGGAGCGCCTAGTCATGTGGGACGCCTCGTCCCTGCCGCCCCCTGTCCTTGGCACCTCATGGCAACAGCAGCCAGACCCGGGCAGGCATGGCTGCAGACACCTGCACCTGCCACCCGCAGTTCCAGGCCCAGACCTGCCACAGGCACGGGCACCTCCGGCTTGGGCGACAACACTGCGCCTGCCCTCAAATTAGAGCCACGTCCGCGGGACACAGGCCTCATACTAGTCTCGCTCTAAGTGGCGCTGACACCTGGGCACCGAGCACCCCGGGGGCAGTAGCACTGCTTTTAACAAGACAAGATGTGAGCTCTTCACGGACGGTGCGTGGGATGGGCGAGTCCGAGCACTGACAGGGCCAAGACTTGCAGGTAGCCGTGGCTCACTGTCTGGCAGGTGAGCACTGCCAGGTTCTGCCTTCATGTCCCTGGACCCAGGCTTTGGGCCACTTCGAAGGTTCAGGATATAACATTATTTAGTCATTCTGGAAGCCCAATCCAAATTACACCTGCTTATAAATAACTTGTTGTTGGGACCAGCAGTTGGCGTAATGGCTATGTCACTGGACTCCCATGTAGTCGACCACGGTTCAAGTCCTGGACCCCGTGGCTTAAACTCACGCCAGGCGCATGTGCGTGCGTGCCCAAGATCTCAAGAGGAGAATGGAGAAGGGATTGCAGCGTGGCCATCCCCCCTGGGGGGTGATTTCTCGCTCTCTGTCTCTCTGTCTTTCTGTCTCACTGTCTCTCTCTGTCTTCCTGGTGCACGCACACGCCCTATAACAAAAACCACTCCAAAAAAATAAATAATTTGTTGTAAATATCTAGAATTTGGTACCTTTTAAAAAGATAGTCATAGAAGAATAATAAATTTGAAGCAAGATGCACTCAGTTTTCTGATACGCAGTTTTATGATCTAAACTACAAGTATAAGTGTCAATGGCACAGACTACAAGGCTTGGCAGCAGAGTATGTAGTTAGGCATCGTCTCTGACCGCCCTGACTGCCGCTCAGCCCGTTGACCCTCTCCTCCCTCACTGAAATGCCGCCCAGAGGCGGGTTCCTGCTGGCCGGCCACCCCGTGGAGCGGAGCTGTCTGCACCTCATGCAGCACAGCCTGGGCTTGCCTTCAGCTCACCCGCGGACCACGTCACCCCTCTGCCCTGGCGGATCAGAAACTCCGAGCCCTGAGGCGGAGCGAATAGTGCCGACTTTAACATAAACCTATTAAAGCATTTAGAGGGCCGGCAGGTTGCACAGAGGTTAAGGCACTAGATGCCCACGTGGTTGACCACTGCTCAGGTCCTAGACCCAGCAGCTTGAAACTCAAACCTGTCACGTGTACGTGCATACCCAAAATCCCAAGGATGGAGAAGGGACTGTGGTGTGGCCATCCTCCCTGGGGGGTGATTTCTCACTTTCTCTCTGCCTTTCTCTGTGTCTCCAGCAAGCACATATGCCCTATAGCAAAAATCTCTCTCTCAAAAAAAAAAAAAAAACATTTGGAAGTCATTCACATTTCGTAGTATTTACACACAGCAAAAAAATTAGACAATCTGGTCAACTCTGAATGTTCTAGAAATTTTAAAGAACTGGTTTTTACCAGTGGAAGAAGCCAACGTCATTGTTAAAACAAAGCTCATAGGATACGATACCGTATTTTTAAAAACAGAAGAAAAAGTTTAAAGGCATTACAATTGGAAAAGTCCCATCATGCAGATAACAGGTGGACGCCACTGAGCTGTCCAGCGACGGGGAGGGGTTCCTGTTGAACCTCCTGAGCCTTGGTGGAATGGCGTGAGCTGCAGGAGCCAGGCCGGGCCTGCGGAGAGGGTCCTGAGTGAGGGCACGTGTCTGGGCAGAGCACTGTCCCTCCGACGGCAGCCTGGCGCTGTCCGTGTCGGTGGTTCTGCACAGAGCCCGCCACGCAGGAGAGGGACATGAAGTGCTTTCTGCAGCAGGTGGAGAGGGAGTGCTGGCCTGAACATGACGGCGTTTTACGGCCTCCATGGCCCAGTGCTTCCGGCCGGCAGCGCCCGCCGAGTGCCCCAAGCATTCATCAGCCCGGCCTGTTTCAGTATAAGCAGAAGCCCTTCAGATGTGCATTATTTTCTGGCTAATATTGTAATTAGTATAAATGCATCTGATGTAAAAATCTATTTTAGTGCCACTCCACGCTTGTGCACGGATGCACGCACGACTTTCTGTGCACTGCCCTTCAGGCCGATCCGGCAGAGCAGGGCGGGGCCTAGCCATGCTCCCTGCAGCACGCCGCAGTGGTTCTGTCGGAGTAGCTGCAGCCCTTTCTTGGGGAGGGGCATCCACAGCCCTCAGAGGTCACCAAGGAGTGCCCTATCACGTGGCTCCGCCTTGGGGCCACACTGGCTGCTGTTGATTCTGGAGGACATTCTGAGGGCTGGGACCTGTGTGGGACGTTTGGCTGGTGTCCCCATTTAAGTGGGCCTTTGTGCATTTATCTTTGGACCCATGGTAGGTAGGCACTGTATCAGACCTGGACTCATCCTCGCGGTGTTCAAGAGCACAAGCTCTCTGGGCCCTTCTGAGGCAGGGCTCGGATCACTGGCCGCAAGCAGGTGTGACTTCCAAATGGAGGCTCTGCCCTGACACGCCTGTGCCCGCTCCTGCCATCGCTACCCGAGGCCTTGCTGTGAGGCCTCTGCGTCCTCGGGACAGTCGTGGGAGCGGTTCAAGCACTTTAACTTCTCACTCTTTCTTCCATGGAAAAGGACCTAACTCCTACCTGGGACCCACTGGAGCAGTTACCGGAACCCAGGATGCTCATCAGGATGCGAGAGAGAAGCGCTCCCAGAGGTACCGTGGCTCGTGGCAGTTTAAGTGGCCTGGGCGGGATGGAAATCCGGGACCGTCGTCTGAGCGTAGAGTGCTGGTCCGGTCCGTTCCAGACGTGGGACCTGGCTTCCACGGAGAAGGCCAGGACTCAGCAGGGTCTGGGGGTCTGCCAGTAGCCGTGGGCTGGCCCTGGCAGGGCCCACAACCTGATGGTTCCCACCTGAACTTCAGTCAGGACGATCAGTACCCTGACTGTTCGTGAAATGCTGACGTTCAGCCAATCAGAAAGCGTTTCGGTCCCGCTCTGTAAATTAAGTTACATTTCTAGAGACTTCTCAGGTAACTTACCATGCAGGGTTCGTTAGGGTCCTGCTTTTTTAATCAGGGCACCTCTAGGGCAGCTCCTCTCCCGGTGAGAACTGCGGCCCGCTGAGGTTGGACTCAGCGGCGTTCTGAGAGCCGGCCTGACGGGCCAGTTAGCATTTCAGTGAGAGCACCTGGCCGCCCTTCCTGCGTGAGATGGAGCCCGATTTCGAGGTGTCGGAGCAGCCTAACAAGATTTAACAAAACTGCATCCCTCACGGAGTATTTTGGCTACTTGCCCGTTAGGCCAGTCGCCTGCACGGTGGCAACGGTTTCTTGAACAGGAATCTCTGTCTTTCCCTCTTTGGCAGCCAAGATGCGGATTTGCCTGGGAGCGCAGGAGCTCCTGAAAACCTGACGTTCAGGGAGCGGCAGCGCTTGTTCTCACAGGGTCAGGACGTAGCCAACAAAGTGAAGGCGTCCCGCAAGCTGACGGAGCTGGAGAGCGAGCTGAACACGAAATGAAGACGAGGGGCGCCTCGCGGCTCCCCAAACCTCTTGGCTGTGGGTCTGCGCGTGTGAGCTTGGAGAAGGGGGGAGGTGATGTTTCTACGTGATTCATAACTTGTTTCGGAAACGTTGGGACTTACAGATGTTTCAGTTCTAGGAAATCTATGTTACTTTTCTGTGAAACTCATTCATTACAGCTTAAACACTAATTTCTCAACTCCCCGACTCACGTGAAGACGCCTTTCGTTGCCATCTTTGGTGTCTTACATTCAAAGGGGATAAGGTGGAGGCGGTGGAAGCCCGCACAGGCGGGCAAGGTGCGCCCTGCTCCTTTCCAGACACTTTATTTCGCTGTTAAGCAGAGAATCGCTTGAGCTGCCTGGACCGCTGCTTATACCACTTAGTCACGTCCAGAGTATGCGACAGGCGGGGATGTGTCCCCGTCGGCCATGCCTGCTCATGGGACATCCTTGCTGCTCTGGGTCCCACCGTGAGACGGTGCATACCCAGCCGGGGCTCTCCTTCCTTCCAGGTCTGTGGCCTTATGACTGGTCCTGATGCTTAATTTTAAGAAACTCCAAGGAGAAAAGTTTGAGGATTTAAGCTTAGAGGATTTTATTTTTAGAAATAGCAGGTGGCTAGACCAGGGAGTCAGCAGTGACCCTGGAGACGACAGTCATTTAGGGAGGCCAGCCGTGCCCCAGTGCCCGAGGAGGCCGTGTGGGGCATATGGGTGCCCAGCCGCACTCACAAGCCAGTGGCTTAGCTGTCAGAGCGGGGGCGACGGTGACGCCCAGGCTCAACTGTCCAAGGAGCGCGGGGACGGTGATGCCCGGGCTCGGCTGTTGCTCAGAAGTTTTACATTTGCAAAAGCAGCAGATCTATACTGACAGCCCTGCCAGCAGGAGGAAGGAGGGCAGTGAGCGTGTGGCCTGTCGTTTACGGATCGTAAGGATTACTCACTGGCAGTTCAAGCTATTTTTCTTACAGATACTGGAGTTATTTAATTTTAGTTTATTGAATTATTAGTTACCACTGTTATCTCTTCAGCTGTATGTATATAGCTGACGATGGGGAGACGGACCTCAGCTTTTTATATTGTGTGAAGTTTGACAGGCCCAGATATTGGGAGCCACGTGGTTCTCTGGACCGTCTTATTCTCTTCCAGACGTGTATGCCAGGAAATATGCACACTTTCAAATAGAGGAGCAGAGGGTTTTTGCTGCCTTAGAAATCACTTGTCAGAGTTGTATGATAAATCATTAAAATGCAAATGTAAATATATTTTTATGTCTATCAGGGTTCTTATTTGAAAGTGTGCTTTTAGCTGTTTCCTTTAAGTAAGAGAGTAAAATGGTTCTAAGCGTTGATGAAGGATTTGCACGCTTGCTCCAGAGCTGTAGGAAAAGCAAGCTCCTCCTGCACCTTGAGAACACTGGCAGCCTCGTGGGCCCAAGTCCACACTTCCTTTCAATAAAAAGATGCAGATGAATCGCTGTTAATATATAGAAACATGCACAGAAGTACATGCGACACCCGGATGTCTGCATACACGGACGTCGTGCGGGTATGAAAGCCGTGGACGGGCTTTGGCAGCCTTGGACAGGGAGGTTGGTGCGAGCACGCGAGGTGCTTCTCCCACCTGCATTCCGATGGGGGCGCATCGGACTGCGCTTCGTCCATTTCTACTGTATTGCAGTTGAGCCCATTTTTAATAAACTTTGTATGTATTCAGTGTGTTTGCTATTATTTTTAAAGTGCTGACAGAGTTTATATTTGTAATATAAGCCTCCCTGCCCCATCCTTCTCCATCTGCCCACTCACTCATTAAACGCTGACTGAGGACCACTCCTGCCTGGGTCGTGATTCCGGCGTACGCAAAGCGCTCCTGCCTCTGGCTTCCCTGCAATCTGCCCTGGGTCTCAGGGCACGGGCATCCCAGAGCGAGCAGACTGTACAGACGAGGTGTGTGGGTGAGAGGCGTGGAGCAGCTGGGGGCCAGGCCTGGCTGGCAGACACCCCTTCCCACTCCCACCTGTTGTTTCCTATGGGGAGAGTTTGGCGGACTTTCAGGTGGGGGAGTGTCAGGATGCAGAGTTGCAGTAGATGGAGGGAGTTCTGTCGATCCTTGCAGCAGACAGCTGGACCAGCAACATGCAGTGGACACGGGGGGTGGAGGGCGGCTTGCAGCCACAGGGGCCGGGCCTCGGGGCGAACCAGGTGCACCCAAGTTCCCCTGTGCTGTCAGCAGGGCTGCAAGGCCAACTGAGCTGCTGGGGGGAGTGAGAGCCAAGACCCCAGAAGACAGTCTCCGCTCCGCCCTGATGTGGAGCTCCCCAGCGGCACTCCACGGCTTCCAGCTTTCCGACTGGAGGCTCACCCCATGGTCAGACCTCGTGTTCTGCCCCGCAGCCTGGGTGGTCTCGTGGATACTCAGTCCAGTGGACCTTGTTAAAGTGGCAGCTGCTTCCAACTTCAACTTGGAAATGTAAAATAAGTAGGACGTAATTCATCAAAGAGAAAAAGACCTGGAAAACACTAGGTAACAGCTTTAAAATGTTCCACCCACCTCCCCCTGGTTTCTGTTTTTTGGGGTTTTCTAGTGGCCTTCCCTGTGCCTGCTGACAGGTCACACAGCCCGAGCTGAGCGCGACACAGTGCAGCACATTTGAGGATGGCGAGCAGAGCCAGCCTCGGGAGTCTACATCGGGTCTGACGTTTGGAAAGCGCTCGTGGGTTCAAGTCTGGGTGGCGTTTGGCTGAATTGAAGCCATCTCCCGGTCCTTCCAGGGGATCCCGTGCCCTTGGGTGCAGCGAGATTAAAGCGCCAGCTCCAGAGGCCGGGCTGTAGTCCGGCCATTCCCACTGCGGCAGATCGGCTCAGAACAAACTCAGCCTCCTGGGGAAGGACAAGAACAAAAAGGAGTGAAGAATGAAAGGAACGCAAACTAGAAGGGAGGAACGGAGGCCCACACCAGGCCAGCGGGTCTGGGAGTGCCCTCCACAAGAGGCCTCTACACGGGGCCCTGAGGCCAGGCCGGGCAGTCTGGGCAGGAGGGGTCGCAGGGACCCGGCGTGTCTGGGAGAGGGCCACAGTGCCCTCGGGCTGGGGGTGCACATAGCAGGTTCTGAGCGGAGCCCCGGGTGGCACATGCGTGGACGTCCCAAGCTACGATGGCAGCACTGTGGGCTGAGGAGCTCGCGGTCAGCTGGACTTGCGGCAGGGAAGGGCAGCCAGAAGCGGACGTGGGGAATGGGGAAAGGCCCCCACAGCAGACAGGGCTTGGCCTAGTGTGGCAGGACAGTGGGAGAGGTGCTCCCAGCAGGGGAGCAGCGGGAGGTGGAGCAGAGTTCCTGCTGAGCCACGAGACAGGCTGGGGGCAAGGCTTGGCAGGGTCTGAGGGCTAGGGAAGGAGGGCTTCCTGGCCTCGGGCGGACACCCCCTGTGTGGCCACCTTCCCTACTGAGGGGGCGCGTCGTGAGCCTGCGGAAGTATGTTTGGAAATGAAGGTGATGAGACAGGTGCGGTGGAGATGCTGAGTGAGCAGAGGCCACCTTAGCCCTGAGGACCTGTTCCTGGCCTTGCGGGGGAGGCCTGCAGACACCTGCCCGATGGGGAGATGGCAGCGAGTCTTGCCTGGCCACGAGTGGTCTGAAAGGCCATGGGAGTGCCCATGCCAACCACGCAGTCCGAGCCATTGTGCTCGAAAAGCAGCCTGAGCCTGGATTCTGTTTTCTGTGAACCTGAAGTCCACGTGTTCACCCCAAACAGAAATGTGGCCGTGTGAGGTGGCTGACGTCCCTTCCCTGAAGCCGTCGGGCTCCAGAGTACCTTGCCACCCTGTCACGTACGTCAGCCAAGTGCTGTCAGCAATCTGGGCCAGACACGCCGTGCCTGCCGGCGTCCCCTCAGGTGCCCCGTCTCCACTGGCCGCAGACACGGACGTTCCCTCCCGTTTATTGGGTGACTTTGGCCATAGACTTTGTCGGTAGTTGAGTATGAAACAAATATGATTCATCTGCAAGAAATGAATATAAACGTGTACAGCTTAAGATCACTACTTACGAGGGTGTTGAAAACATGTGCGTTTGTATCACTTTCTGTAGGAAGGAACAGGATTACTCTGTATGGTGCTGTGTCAAAATCCCGCCCATCCTTCGGAGCCTTCAGCTGCCGAGATTTCCCAGAACCGTCCATCTGTCTCCCCTGGCGCTGAAACCTCCTTCCCGAGGTCCTCAACGGTGCTTACAAGAGCGGTTTGCTGCGCATGGGAACACGCACCTTTGAACCCGTCCTCCCAGGCTTTGGACAAGCTTGTAACCCTCATGACATGAGAAAGCTCTGGGCCGCCAAGGGGCAGCGAGGACAGCACCCCTGGCCAAGGCAGGCACAGTGTGGGGGACACGCCTGCTGTCCAGGGAGGCGGGGAGTGCAACACCATGGGGGTGGGCAGGTGGTGCGTGTAATCACGTGTACGAGGGCAGGTGGTGCGTGTAATCACATGTACGAGGGCAGGTGGTGCGTGTAATACGTGTGTGAAGGCTGGTAGTGGTGTGTGTAATACGTGTGCGAGGGCCAGTGGTGATGCTGTTAAACGTGTGCAAGGGCAGGCAGTGGTGCATGTAATACGTGTGCAAGGGCCGGCAGTGGTGTGTATAATACATGTGTGAGGACAGTTGGTGCATGTAATGACTTGTGCAAGGCAGGTTGTGCGTGTAATGACGTGTGCGAGCATAGGTGCTGGTGCATGTTATCACGTGTGGCGGCAGGTGTGGTGCATGTAATACGTGTGCGAGGTCAGGTGGTGCTGCATATCATACATGTTTGACAGCAGGTGGTGTTGAGTTCAGTCACATGGTACAGTGGTAAAGCAATTGCCCTCTGTGATGACTTGTGTGCAAAGGTCTGGGGCTCGCACCCAAAGGCCCCCTTCGCGCACCAGCATGTGTGTCACATCATCGAGCTGACTGAAGCCAGAGGTGAGTCACAGCACCGAGACTATTGGGGTGTGCTCACTCGCTCGCTCTGCCTCAATCGTGGGAGAATTAAATAAAAATTGTTAAAAGAACAACTACCAATCTTACAGCAACAAAAAGATTTGTTAAAAAAAAATACTATGCACACTTTCAACAAATTAGATAACCTGCATAAAATGATAAAGTCTTATAAAGACATCAATTACCAAAACCAAGTCAAAAGGAAATAGAAAATCTGAAAAGAACTTTAATGAGTTAAGAGGTTAATAATAATAATTATAAAGCCTTCCCCAGAGAAAAGCCCAGGCTCAAAATTCTATCAGACATTTAAAGAACAATCAACACCAGACCCTCACAGATTCTTTCCAAAAAATAAGAGGTAAGAGGACATTTCCTGTTCCATGAAGCCAGTATTACCTTGATACCAAAAACACAAAGATAACATGACAGACCAAAATTACAGGGTACTATCTCTTATGAAAACAGCAGCAAAACACTCTACCAAAAACTAGTAAATTGATTTCAGCTACACACACACACACACACACACACATACACACACACATCCTCATCCAGACATATACATACACACACACCCATATACACACATAAGTGCATGCACACACATACATATAAACATACACACATATTCACATGCATATATGTGCAAACACGCAAATATATACACACACACGTATATGCATATATGCACACATACACAATGCATATATACACACACGCAATACATACACACATATGGACGTGCATATACATATACACACATTTACATACATATACATATACATATATACACATATATGTATATAAACATACATGCATGGGTGTGTACAAATATGTATACACATACATATATACACAAACATACACACATACATATATACACAACACATACAGTAAATACACATATACATGTCTATATACACGTTCATATACATGTATGATCACATGCAGGCACACATACACATAAACAAACATATATGCATAAATACACAGGAATCTATACACATATACACATGTTCACACATATTTATACACGTTTATACACATGCACACATATGCTGTATATGCATATGCACATTCATGCATGCATATACATGTACACATATATGTGCATGTGTGCGCATGTGCACACATATTCACACACGCACACCATATGTGCATGTGTGCACACGTGTGTAGACGTGTGTTTATGCACATTAACACAGTACATGTATATATGTGTGCATACATGGATATATGCACACATGCACATATATATGATCATATATACACACAGAGCCATACATTTATGCATGCCTAGACACACAAGCATATATACACACATACACGTATACACGTGTGTATGCACATGTATACATACATATGTACACACGTGTGCATATGTATATGCACACACATGTATGTTTGCTTGCATGGTTAGGCCAGCATCCGGAACTCATCTCCTATGATAGACCAGGCCGACAGCTAACCGGCAGAGCCATGGTCACATCAGTAGACGAGAAAAAGCACCCACGCCATCAGCACTGAGTGGCAAGCACATTGCGCTGGCACGGAAGCGGAGGGCCATTCCTCAGCCTTAAGTGCTTCTGCAAAAGCCCTACAGCTAACGTCGCAGCCGTGGTGTGGACTGGCTTCTCCCCTGAGGTCTGGGACAGCTTAAACCTGCCCCTCTCAGCACGTCTGGCCAGCACGGTTGGGGCCACTGGGCAAGCGGACTGAGAGAAGGCGCCTGCCTCTGCGAAGAGGAAGGCAGTCTCTGTTTGCCGATGACGAGAGCTGATAGAAAATCCTGAGAATCCACTAAAGAAAGGAGTGCGGTTCAGCAGGGTGCAGGGTACAAGATCAGTACAGAAGTCAATTGTGTTTCTTTTTCTTTTTTTTTTTTTTCCCTTTTTGGAGAGGTTTTTGCTATAGTGTGCATGCACTCATCAGAAAGACAGAGACAGAGAGATAGAAAGTGAGAAATCAACCCCCCCAGGGGGGGTGGCCATGGCACAATCCCTTCTCCTCCATTCTTCTCTCGGGATCTTGGGCACACACGCACACACACACACACGCACACACACACGCCCGGTGTGAGTTTAAGCCACCGGGTCCAGGACTCAAACCATGGTCAACTACATGGGAGTCTAGCGATGTAGCCATTACACCAATCGCTGGTCCCAGTTGTGTTTCTAAACTGTAGCAATGATGATGACAGTGACATCAAGAAAGCAATGCCATTTATATAAAGCATAAAAAATATGAAAATACTGTGGGATCCACTGAAGTACAGCACCGACAGTGGCGTTGCCGATCGTTAACCGTGGCAAATGCGAAACAGAATGAAATGACACCAGCGAAACTGCACTTCACTGCCACTAAGATGGACATGAAGACAGGTGTGAGGGCTGGCGAGAACGGGGGCAGCCGGAACGCTGGCGGACTTCCGGGAGGGCCACACGGAGGGTCCGCAGCTCCTCAGGTGTGGGTGTGTACCGAGAGGAACACTTGCCCTAAAAGCGTGCAGCCCTGCTCACAGCAGCCAAGGCAGAGGCCCAGCCGCCGTGAGTGGACACACATGCTATGACTCGTACGCTGGGCTGCGTGACGTGAGAGAGCCGTGATGACACTGCACCAAGTGAAGTCAGACACAGGGCCACGCGGTGAGCCCGTTACACAAAGTGCCCACGAGGGGCAGATCTACAGAGGCGGGGATACAGGCCGGTTCCTAGGACCCATGGCAAGGACAGGGCCGATGGCTCAGGATTTCTTTTGCAGGGTGGGAGGTGAAAAATCCCGAGCTTACTTTCGGAGATGGTTTCACAACTCTGAGTATGCTGAAAGCCGTTTACACAAGTGAGTGGGGCGTGTGAATCCTCTCCCAGTAAAGCTATGTAGGTGGAGGAAGGCGGGGGCGTGGGGACACAGCGGCTGCTGGGGTTAGGACCAAGTGGCCTTGAGAGAAGCCCACCACAATTCTTTTTAGGGGATGGGGACGGTAAAATCGAACATAAGTCGAGTCTAGGTGACTCAGGCTGGATGCACAGCACAGAGGTGAGCGTTAGAAGCAGGATTGTCAAAACACTAGCCCAGGCTCTTTGGGAACTGTCTACTGGCTGGCAGGGAGAGTTTTAGCACCAGCAACTGACAAACAGCAGGGGTCAAACGGGAGGGACCACATGCTAGGAGGAGGCACTGAGTCCCAGGAGGAGGCACTGAGTCCCAGGAGGAGGCACTGAGTCCCAGGAGGAGGGACTGAGTCCCAGGAGGAGGCACTGAGTCCCAGCAGGAGGTACTGAGTCCCAGCAGGAGGGACTGAGTCCCAGGAGGAGGGACTGAGTCCCAGGAGGAGGCACTGAGTCCCAGGAGGAGGGACTGAGTCCCAGGAGGAGGCACTGAGTCCCAGCAGGAGGGACTGAGTCCCAGGAGGAGGGACTGAGTCCCAGGAGGAGGCACTGAGTCCCAGGAGGAGGGACTGAGTCCCAGGAGGAGGCACTGAGTCCCAGCAGGAGGGACTGAGTCCCAGGAGGAGGCACTGAGTCCCAGGAGGAGGCACTGAGTCCCAGGAGGAGGGACTGAGTCCCAGGAGGAGGGACTGAGTCCCAGGAGGAGGCACTGAGTCCCAGGAGGAGGGACTGAGTCCCAGGAGGAGGGACTGAGTCCCAGGAGGAGGCACTGAGTCCCAGGAGGAGGGACTGAGTCCCAGGAGGAGGCACTGAGTCCCAGGAGGAGGGACTGAGTCCCAGGAGGAGGGACTGAGTCCCAGGAGGAGGGACTGAGTCCCGGCAGGAGGTACTGAGTCCCAGGAGGAGGGACTGAGTCCCAGGAGGAGGCACTGAGTCCCAGGAGGAGGCACTGAGTCCCAGGAGGAGGGACTGAGTCCCAGCAGGAGGCACTGAGTCCCAGGAGGAGGGACTGAGTCCCAGGAGGAGGCACTGAGTCCCAGGAGGAGGGACTGAGTCCCAGGAGGAGGCACTGAGTCCCAGGAGGAGGCACTGAGTCCCAGGAGGAGGGACTGCGTCCCAGGAGGAGGCACTGAGTCCCAGGAGGAAGGACTGAGTCCCAGGAGGAGGGACTGAGTCCCAGGAGGAGGGACTGAGTCCCAGCAGGAGGCACTGAGTCCCAGGAGGAGGGACTGAGTCCCAGGAGGTGGGACTGAGTCCCAGGAGGAGGGACTGAGTCCCAGGAGGAGGCACTGAGTCCCAACAGGAGGCACTGAGTCCCAGGAGGAGGCACTGAGTCCCAGCAGGAGGTACTGAGTCCCAGGAGGAGGCACTGAGTCCCAGGAGGAGGGACTGAGTCCCGGCAGGAGGTACTGAGTCCCAGGAGGAGGGACTGAGTCCCAGGAGGAGGGACTGAGTCCCAGGAGGAGGCACTGAGTCCCAGCAGGAGGTACTGAGTCCCAGGAGGAGGCACTGAGTCCCAGCAGGAGGTACTGAGTCCCAGGAGGAGGCACTGAGTCCCAGGAGGAGGGACTGAGTCCCGGCAGGAGGTACTGAGTCCCAGCAGGAAGTACTGAGTCCCAGGAGGAGGTACTGAGTCCCAGCAGGAGGTACTGAGTCCCAGCAGGAGGCACTGAGTCCCAGGAGGAGGGACTGAGTCCCAGGAGGAGGTACTGAGTCCCAGGAGGAGGTACTGAGTCCCAGCAGGAGTTACTGAGTCCCAGGAGGAGGCACTGAGTCCCGGCAGGAGGTACTGAGTCCCAGGAGGAGGGACCGAGTCACAGGAGGAGGCACTGAGTCCCAGCAGGAGGTACTGAATCCCAGGAGGAGGGACCGAGTCCCAGGAGGAGGGTCCAAGTCCCAGGAGGAGGGACTGAGTCCCCGGGCCTCAGCTTCACCTGCGGGAAGGTCTGTACCTAGCACAGGGCCAGGCCTGGGGGCAGGGCGGGCCTGCCTCGCTGACCTGCCTCATCCCTGCGGGGCTCATCCTGACCCGTGGCCCACAGTTCCTCTGCCGCCCCGTGGGCGTGTGTTCATCCTCCCACGGACTCTGTCTTGGGGAAGGAATGAGGTCGGGGTGGCAGAGGAAATGCTGCATTGACCCGCCCTTCTGCCCCTTGGTTGCAGGCCAGAGAAGAAAGAATCGTTGAGCTGGAAATGGAAAACACGATTCTTCACCTGAAGTTGGCAGAGGTACAGTCTCCACACCCCGCACACCCAGCCGCGCTGGAGAAGGTGGGGGTGGCTTTTGCCGAGCGCCCTGTCGCGCTTCCCTGGGAAATACTTTAGCTGCATTAGGCCCAGGGAGCCATGATGGCCCAGGGAGCACCCGAAGCACTCCGAGAGTGACCCCGCGTGGCTCGTGCCCAGGCGCGTGACTCTGGGCGCCCCAGGCACCAGTCCGCATCTGGGTTGCCTGCACCTCCTAGGGACCCAAGGGGAGGCTTCCCGGGGAAGCCCAGAGAGGATGAGAACCTTCCTGCAGTCACAGAGCCTGGGCCCCAGTCGGCTGGAACCCCCAGTTATGGCCGGGCGGTCCCGTGGCTGAGGGTGTCGTCCTGCTGGAACGGTGACTGCCAGCAGCCCAGCCGTGGGGGAACCAGGGTCTGGCTTCTGGCTAGCCGCCCTTCCACCAGCACACGTGTGCCTGAGGTCCCAGCTGGCTGGGAACGCTGCAGGAGACCCTGCTGAGGGTGTCACCCCTCTCCCTGGTGACAAGGGAATGAAAACCTTAAAAATAAAGGAACAGGAACAGTGAGAGAGGCTGGGTTTTAGGCACAGCGCAGTGCATCGGTGGGCTCCGTGACTTCTCGGAGAAACCGAGGTGCCACCCTGGCCCAGCCACGCTCACGTCCCTGTCTTGGTCCTGGCATGGGGTGGCCTCAGTCACGCCCTTGGGTCACAGGGGGGCTGGGTCTCCCCGCACTCACGCAGGTCTCAGGGTCTGGGACTGTCGGCTGCGCTGTGGGGCACCCAGCACAGCGAGACAGCGGCTCTGGCTGCCCCGACGCAGGCCAGGCCTGAGGAGTCCCTGCAGACGTGGCTGGCGGACACCGGCGAGTGGCTTTCCAGCCTGGGGAGCTCTGCGGCAGCCCGCACGCCGGACACTCCACCTTCCATCAGGGCGCGTCTGGGAGAGCCGTGAAGCTCCTGGCACGTGTGAGCCCCTCACAGCTGCTTTTCGTCTCAGAACAGAAAGCCTTCCCTCTGGGACCAAACTGCGGCTCTTGCCTGCACTGGCCCTGGGCCCTGGCAGCCAGCCTCACCTGCCTCAAGGCTGCAGTAACCCCAGAGCTGCAGAAAGAGTGGCGCCCTCCGTGCCACGGCACAGTCCAGGAGCAGGGCTCAGTGGACACAGGTGCTGTGGACCAGGCCGGGGCAGGCGGCGGAGCTGCTCTGTGCCTAGGAGCGCCCCATGCAGGAGAAGGTGCTGCGCAGCCCCTCCCAGCCCGGCCTACCCACGCCCATGTTCCCGTGCGCCGCGCCCCCACCTACCTGAGGCCCTCTGCGTGCACACGTCCAGCCTCACTCCTCACCACTTCCGGCGGCTCTGGGGGCTTGCAGTTCCTCCCCTGCAGTGCAGACCCCACTCTCTGCTCATCAAAGTCCGGATTTTCCCAGGCCTTCCGGTGTCAGCTCTTTCCCGCTTTTTATTTTTCTCCAAATTGCTTCCCGACCTACTGAGTCAGAGGCTTGAGTCTGGCGGCCATACCTGTGTGCACTGTGCCCGGTTCCCCAGGGAGAGGCTGAGCCTGATGTTTCAGGGCTGTGTTCTGCTTTGGTCTTTCCTTAGTCAGTCGAAGACAGAAGCAGTCCCTCCCTGGAAGCCCCTCCAACTCCAGACCCTGCTGCATCTGGTCCCTGGGGCATGCGCAGGCCGCAGAGCATCTCCGGGATGGCGTCTCCGCAGCCGGCCTTTCCATGTTTTTCTATTTAATGTATGCGCTTCTGAAAATGTCCACATCGAGAAGCAGTAGGTTTTTTGTTTGTTTGTTTGTTTGTTTGTTTGTTTTTTAAAGAGAGATATTTGCTGTAGGGCATGTGCACTTGCCAGAAAGAGACAGACAGAAAGCAAGAAATCACCCCCCAAGGAGGGATGATCACATCGCAATCCGTCCTCCATTCTCCTCTCGGGACCTTGGCACACATGCACAGGCGCCCGGCGTGAGTTTAAGCCACCGGGTCCAGGACTTGAACTGTGTTCAACTGCGTGGAAGCCCAACAGTATAACGTACACCATCTGCACGTCCCAAGAATCATTTGGTTTTCTGACCTAATCATAACATTTCTCAGCTGTCTCTGTATCACACTGATTTGGTGCGACTTATTCCAGAGACTTTTTTTGAGAGGTTTTTGCTATAAGGGACATGCTCTTGCCAGAGAGACAGAGAGATAAAAAGGGAGAAATCACCCTCCAGGGCAAATGGCCACACCACAATCCCTTCTCCTCCATTCTCCTCTCGGGATTTTGAGCATACATGCACGCACACCCATGTGAGTTTTAAGCCACTGGATCCAAGACTCGAACCATGGTTAACTACGTGGAAGTCCAGCAAAGTAACCATTTTGCCAGCTTCTGGTCCCACTCCAGAGGCTCTTCACCCTGCCACCTCTGCCCAGCCCACTTGGGAGCCAGCCGCCCTCCCCAGGGAGCTCCATCTCTGTGTGTGACTCCCTGTCTGTTCCGGCATGGCTCCCGGCTGGGGCGCTGTCCTATTGGACCTTCTCACCTGGGGACTGGGCCACATCGTGTGACCCGCATCTCCCTCACCTGGCCTGCCCTTGGCTGGTGCCTGTGTCTCACGTGTGTTGTGGCTCTGGGTTGTGTGGCTCAGGGTCTGGCCACGTGATGCATTCATGCCACCACCTATGTGGCAGCGTGACAGGTGCCGCCTGAGCCCAGCCTGCCTTCGCATGTGGGATGCATGGTCACTGTCCTGCAGGAGGAGCCCCAGCCAACACTGCTCACAGAGACGCCGTGGGGCCATGCTGCCGAGCGAGTGTGGGGATCAGCATGGCAAAGCAAGAACTGAGTCCCCGGCCCTGGTCCCCTGGCCAGGGGGCTGTGCCTGGTGCCCTATCCCCAGACCCATCTGTAGTTCCCGGTCCCTGATCCCCTGTCCCCATCTCCCATCCCTATCCCTGGTCCCCTGTCCCCAGTCCCTCTCTCTGGTCCCCTGTCCCAGCTCCTCTGTTCCCTGGTCCTGTCCCCAGTCCCTGTCCCTGGTTCCTTGTCCCCGGTCCCCTGGCCCCAATCCCTATTCCTGGTCCCCTGTCCCCAATCCCTGTCCCTGGTTCCCTGTCCCTGGTCCCCTGACTCCAAACTCTGTCCCTGGTCCCCTGTTCCCAGTCCCTGTCCCTAGTTCCTTATCCCTGGTCCCCTGTCCCTAATCCCTGTCCCTGGTCCCCTGTTCCCAGTCCCTGTCCCTGGTTCCCTGTCCCTGGTCCCCTGTCCCCAGTCCCTGTCCCTGGTTCCCTGGCCCCAATCCCTGTCCCTGATTCCCTGTCTCTGGTCCTCTGTCCCCAAACTCCGTCCCTGGTCCCCTGTTCCCAGTCCCTGTCCCTAGTTCCTTATCCCTGGTCCCCTGTCCCTAATCCCTGTCCCTGGTCCCCTGTCCCCAGTCCCTGGTTCCTTGTCCCTGGTCCCCTGTCCCCAATCTCTGTCCCCAGTCCCTGTCCCTGGTCCCCTGTCCCCAATCCCTGTCCCCGGTCCTCTGTCCCCAGTCCCTGGTTCCCTGTCTCCAGTTCCCCAACCCTGGTCCCCTGCCCCTGGTCTCTGTTCCTGGCTCTGGGCTCTCTGTCCAGCAAGGGCCCTGCTTAGCCACCGTGGGTCCCTGCGTGCCGAGGCCGTTCCTCTGTGTAGACCACCGGCTTTCTTGGTGAACTGAACCCATGCAGAGGCCATGCCACCACTGACCTTGGCACGTCCCTCGTGCACACTGCCTGTCCCCCACTCGCACCTGCTCTCCACGAAACGCCCAGGGACACGTTTCTGCTTTTACACTCCTGCCGCTGAGACCCCTCACAGCTGGGCTTTCTCCTAAGTACACGGCCAGCTGTCACCCCAGCAGGCCTTGGAGCCTCCACGCCTTTGCCCTGCACGCCCCGCTTATGGTCCGCCCTGTCCAGGGGGCCGCTGCCCAGTGCCCCGGCCTTGGTGTTTTACATAGGCAGCCGCCAGGCAGCCCCTGAGAGCCTCGTCCTGCATTCCCCGCTGGCTCTCCAACGGGCCACGGCCTCCGAGCTCGACCAGGGCCTCCCGGCCGCTCCATGGTGGCCAGTGCCCACGTCCCTCAGTCACCCGCCCTGTCCCCAGCCACCTCCCCAGCCGGCCTCTGCTCATGCGTCCCTCAGAGAAGGCGACTGCTACTGCTTCATGGGTTTAAGACTTCACGCCAAGGGAACCAGCAGTTAGCGTAATGGCTATGTCGCTGGACTCCCACGTAGTCGACCGCGGTTTGCGTCCTGGACCCGGTGGCTTAAAACTCACGCCGGGAGTGTGTGCGTGCGTGCCCAAGATCCCGAGAGGAGAATGGAGGAGAAGGGATTGCGGCGTGACCATCCCCCCTGGGGGGTGATTTCTCGATTTCTGTCTCTATGTCTCTCTCTGTCTGTCTGGCGAGCGCACGTGCCGTATAGCAAAAATCTCTCCAAAAAAAAAAAAAACCTCACGCCGAGTAGGTGGCCTCGTTGCTTAAGATGAAGACACGAAGCGTTTTGCTAACCCTATTACAAAATTTAAGTAGCAAAATGTAACAAAGTTTAAAATCTGTCAATTATGTACTGAATCGGTATCATCTTTGGCAATTAGCTGAGAGAATATCTCTGTAGTGTCTCTACAAGAAAATTATGAATGTGATATTTTATTATAGAACTAAACTGATTCAATTAAAAAAAAAAAAAACTGGAGGAAAAAAAAGACTTTACCCAGTATCTTTCCACACAGCGGCACCAGGAACGGACCGGGTCGCGCCTCTGCGAAGCCACGCAGGTGTACCCTCTGCAGGGTGAGCAGCGCCTGCCGGGAGGCCGGGGAGGCCTGCGCTCGGCCCCAGCCCAGCTCCAGCGTGGCGTTCAGGTAGCGGGTCATCTCACCGAGAGCCCCAGGTGCAATTCGCAGTGCGGGCCTGGGCCCGGGAATGCATGGCGACGTTGTCATTGGGAAGCCCTGTCAGGAGAGGGGGTCTCAGATCGGACACGCCTGGGGCCAGCCACCCAGCGGACACTGCTGAGACCCAGTGCTCCCTAGGCTGGGAGCGCGGGCTGGGCTGGTTCAATTCCTGGTCCAAGCTCCAGCAGCACCTGGGGTCAGAGCCGCTCCGGAGGCCCACGCGGGTCAGATGGAGGCCTGTGCCTTGGGGAGCAGCGCTCCGCGGTGCCATTCCTCGTGCCGACCTGTTCTCTGGGCTCAGAGCGCTTCTGTTTGCACGGGCTGGTGCAGGGAGCAGTCACCGTGGGAGCGCTGCCTTGTCACATGCACTAGGTGGAGAGGAAGCCTCAAAGGCACGAGGGACTAAAATCCGGAGCGAAACCGGAAGGAAAAGCACCTGGGGCCTGAGGTAAGGGCCCGGTGGCCCCGCAGTCATATGACCGTCCATTGGAGGTACTCTCGGGCCATGCTGTTAGTGGCCAGAGGTGGCCCGTACCGCACGTCACTAAGGGTGAATAGCTCCTTCCAGCGGCCAGCAGTTCCCGGAGAGCAAATGGGAATCCCATACAGTGTGCTGGCAGTTCTCCAAGGTGACCTGGGTGGGGATATTTTTATACCTTCACTTAAGATGCTGTTTTACCTTTTGTTATAAACAATGCGACCAGGGTAAGAATTAGGAAGAAGAAGTCATCTTACCACAATAAGAGCACCGTCAGCGGCGGGGTGTCTGCTTTCTGTGGGGCGGAGTGGGAGAGCTTTCCCACAGCGGCTGCAGTGTGCCCAGAATGGGTCTGCCCAAGGCCATGCTGTCTTCTCCCGCTCAGTGACACAGTCCCTCTTTGACACTGCTGTGCTTCTCTGTATTCTAGACACTGAAAAGACTTTAGTTTAGCTTTGATGTCTTAGTAAAATGTTTCCCAAATGCATGGAGGTAATCTCCCTTTTTTTTTTTTTTTTTTTTTTTTTTGGAGAGGTTTTTGCTATAGGGCGCGTGCGCTCGCCAGACAGACAGAGAGAGACAGAGAGATAGAAAGCAGGAAATCACCCCCCAGGGGGGATGGCCACGCCGCAATCCCTTCTCCTCCATTCTCCTCTCGGGATCTTGGGCACGCACGCACACGCGCCCGGCGTGAGTTTAAGCTGCCGGGTCCGGGACTCGAACCGCGGTCGACTACGTGGGAGTCCAGCGACATAGCCATTACGCTAACTGCTGGTCCCAGTAATCTCCCTTTTAAAGAAAAAGAAAAAAAAAGACTTGCTTAAACAACATCTCCGCAAGCTCAGCTAGGGTGGCGACATTTAAGAGCGTTAATACTGAGGATTAAACGGTGAGCAGTGGCGTGTAGGTCTCTCACTCTGTGGAGATACTTGTGGAGGCCTTGAGATACTTCCAGGGGAGCGGCGGTCCGGGCCGCGCCCCGGAGGTCTCCGACAGCTGTCCCGGGCCGCTGTGAGCACGTAGGCGGAAAATGGTTCTGGCCGGGCTCCGCGGTTCCCACCGTGTGCTCCTAATCGCGCTTCCCGAGGAAGCTCTGGGTAACCCATCAGAGCCATGCTCGCCGCTTAGCGAGGGGCGGCCCGAGACCGCCAGCCACAGAGGAAGTGAGCTGCGGAAGGAGCTTCCCCGTGAGTGAGCTGGGCTTCCTGTAGGGACTGGTGAGATGTCGTTGTCTACTTCTTAAGTACATTTAGGTATAAAATACATAAAGTCACATATGTGCTTGAAAAAAAGGATTTATTATTATTATTTTAATTTGCTATAGGGCACATGCTCTCACCAGAGAGAGACAGGAACTGAGAGGGAGGGGGAAAAGTGAGAGAGCAAGCCGCCAGATCTGCAGCTCAGACCGTGGTCTGCCGTGTGGGAGTCCAGTGCCCTTACCCCGTAACACCTGCTGGCCCAACATACATACTTAAAAAATGATTTATTGGTATTTATTTAATTTTATTCATTATTATTATTTTTTAATTTGACTAGGGAGAGAGAAAGGGAAAGTGAGAAAGCAAGCCGCCAGATCCAGGACTCAAACTGCAGTCGGCCCTGCGGGAGTCCAGCGCCTCAACCAGCATGCCACCTGCCAGCCTCCATAAGTACTTTTGACATCGCAATTCCAGAGCTATTGGTGAGGGCTCCTGGGAGCGAGCCTGGCATGCGCGTTGGGAACACGGCCCCCGGGGAGCCCTGTGTCCATTAGACAGAGCCCCCTTGGGCAGAGTTGCTGAGAGGCGCTATCAGCCACGTGGCCACACTTTTTCTCACAGACCCTTAGGTAATTACGTCATTAAGCCATGATGAAGTAACGGCAACACCGCTTTATTCCCTGTGCACGTCTTTCTCTTCCAGAAACTTAAGCAAGAGCTGAAGGAGTTTCGCTCTTCTGCTCTGGAACTTCAGAGGCAGTATTGGGACCAGTCTCAGGACTGCCTCTCTGCAGTAGCGACTGCAGTTCAAAGTGCACAGCTCGACCACGAGGTCTTGCAAGGTACGTGCTGCCCTCGGCCGGCCTTTGCAGGGGCTTCTGTCCCGGTTGCCACCCCCACACTCTGCAGACCTTCAAGGGTGCTCTGCAGCCCTGACATCGGCCGGCCTTTGCAGGGGCTTCTGTCCCGGTTGCCACCCCCACACTCTGCAGACCCTCATGGGCGCTCTGCAGCCCTGATATTTATCATCAGGCCGCAACCTGGGCCCACGCCCACCTTCTGTGTGAGACGCTCCTCGAACGCGGGCTGTGCTTTTCATCCGGTCGATGCCTCCTCCGTGCTCAGTCCCGCAGCATCACGGGCACTCCTAGTTACGGCAGAGTCTTCTCTTTCCTTTCATTAAGAGATTTTTGCTATAAGGTGCATGCATTCAGAGAGACAGAGAGAGACAGAAAGTGAGAAATCACCCCCGGGGAATGGCCATGCCACAGTCCCTTCCTCTCCTCCCTCCTCTCCGGACTGTGGGCACGCACAATACATGCACCAGTGTGAGATTCAAGCCACCAGGTTCCGGACTTGAACCGCGGTCGACTGCATGGGCGTCCAGCGCCTTAACCACTAGGCCACCTGTAACCCCAATGGACTTAGCTCCTTAACCCGCCGCCCTAGGCCTGCAGTGCCAAGCTCTCCCACAGAGCCCTGCCCAGACGGTCACCGCATACCTGCTGTCCCCTCGCCCACCACGGGGTGGACAGGACAGTGCTCAGCGGTCACCTGGCTGCCGCTCCCGGTGTGTCGGGATGTGTGAGCGTGCAGCTCTGTGAGGCTGACAGGCGTTCCAGTGAGGAGTGGAGCCAGGCCCTTGCTGCCTCTCCTCAGTCCCTCAGCTCAGTGACTGCGCCAAAGCGGCTCAGGGGTGTGACCGCTGTGTGTATATGGTGTGTCTGTGGGTGTGTGTGGTGTGTCTATTCCTGGTGTGTCTGTAGATATATGTGTGGTGGGTCTGTGGGTGTGCGTGGTATCTCTGTGGGCATGTGTGGTGTGTCTGTGGGTGGTGAGTGTGCGTGCTGTGTCTGTGGGCGTGCGTGGTATGTCTGTGGGTGGTGAGTGTGAGTGGCGTGTCTGGGTGGTGAGTGTGTGGGGTGTGTCTGTGGGCATGCGTGATGTGTCTGTGGGTGTGCGTGGTGTGTCTGTGGGCGTGTGTGGTGTGTCTGTGGGTGTGTGTGGTGTGTCTATGGGTGGTGAGTATGCGTGGTGTGTCTGAGTGCGCATGGTGTGTCTGTGGGTGGTGAGTATGCGTGGTGTGTCTGTGGGCGTGTGTGGTGTGTCTGTGGATGGTGAGTGTGTGGGGTGTGTCTGTGGGCATGCGTGGTGTGTCTGTGGGTGGTGAGTGTGCGTGGTGTGTCTGAGTGTGCGTTGTGTGTCTGTGGGTGGTGAGTGTGCACATGCCCATGGTCTGGTGAGCCTCTGCCCCAGGAGGAGGCAGTGATGTTGGTCCTTGCTGAGGGAGTACCTGGGCGTAACCCTTGGAAAAGTGCTGCATTGGATGGCGGCCCTAAGGGTCCCCATGCGGCAGTGAAGCGGCAGCTTGCGCAAGCCCCACTGCAGGGGCGGCTAGGCCCCGGCCGCATAGCAGAGCTTGCAGGCTGCGTGCCAGCCCCCGGTGTGAGGGTGGTCCTGGCCAGCCAGCTCCCCAAGGCGGCTTCTGCTGAGTCCCAGGCCTGGCGTCTGGGGCTCCACAGCCAACCCTGCAGCCCCTGCACCTCTCAGGAGAGCAGAGACCAGCGGGGCCTGTGCCGGGGCAGCTGCAGTGTCATGACCCAGAGGGCCTGCCCCTCCCGGAGACCATTCGCGGAGTTCGGATCCCCTCCTCACTCTTACCTCCGGCTTCTGTCCCGATCAGCTCCCAGGCTCTCGTGCGGGGCAGACGCTCTGTCTCAGGGTCTGCGAGAGCTGTGCTTGTGCTGGGGTCTGCCCCCAGCGGCCCCCGGCAGGTGGCTTCCCACTGCTAGGTGATGGAGCTGAGGTTGCTCCAGCTGCAGCACGTTCACTCTCCACGCCAGGCCCTCCCACACCCCAGGGTGCCTGTGGACGCAGCCTGGAGCACGGCCGTGGCTCCCTGGTGGGCACATCTCGGAGCCAGGTGGCCTGGGACCCAGACTCCCGGGCGAGCTGCCGGTGGCCGTGGGCCCCTGCTCTGAGCCCGAGGAGGGCCAGGCCGCGGTCTCTCAGCGCTCTGCCCAGGGGTGGATGGCCACAGGGTGCGCGGCCTCGCTCCTGGAAGGGGCAGCTCCACATACACATGTGGCCTTGCAGCGACCCGGGCCGAGGCCGGCTGCCTGGCGCAGTCCTTGCGGGAGGTGGAGGCACGCTACCAGCTGGAGAAACAGAAGAGACGAACGGGCCCTGCACAACAGCCTGGTGGTGAGCAGCTCGCGCCCTCCTTGTCCACCTCACTTGGGGCTCCCAGAGGGTGGTCAGCACCAGAGCGGGCCCTGTGGGGGTTGTGGCACTGGATGACCCGCGCAGGGCTGAGTGGGAATGTGCTGGGAGCCGGGGAGAGGCCGTGAGGAGAGGGCATGGGGGAGCAGAGAGGTTGGCCCAGCAGAGCCCTGGGCTGGGAGCCGGGGCCGTCTGCGGGGTGGGGGTGAGGGTGCCGGCCTGAAGGTGCCCGCAGACGCGAGCCGCTACACTGCCAGGATGGCGCTGGGGGCCGGTGGCAGAGAGGGAAACAGGGCGTGACCGAGCAGCACCCCGGCAGGGCTGAAGTGGGGTGCCTGCAGAAGAGGTGCCACAGATGCCGTGGCGCAGGGCTGACCCCAGAGGCAGGCGAAGCCACCGCAGCCCCACGCAGGACAAGACGCCCATGACGCACTCTGTGTCTTCCACGCCCAGACGTGACTCGGGTGTGACTTACCTGTCGCTGCCAGTGGCTGGGGTGCAAGTCCTGGCTGAGCGCGGAGACTACAGTCCTGTCATAACCAGGCCTCACCTCCGCCAGGTGCTGGTCCCCTCACAGGGGCCGTCTACACAGCGCGGGGCTCACCACGGTCTGCTTGGCTGGAGAGGAGAGCAAAGGCCAGGTGGCTGAGCCGGCCACGTCTCTGGGAGGGCTCGCACCCGTGCCTGAGGCTGGTTGCCGCTGTCCCCACCCCAACGTGGTCTCGAGAGGGTGGCTTCCTTCCCGCGGTGAGGCTGCGGTGCAGGGACCCCGAGGGCCGTCTGCCGCGCCTGGTCTTTGTCCCTCCAGGGAGGCACTGCGAAGGCGGGCGCTCACGTGGGTGCTGCCAGGACCAGCTCGTCAGGAACACGTTTCTCTGAGTGGAGAAGGCTGTGGGTTAGAACTCACCGCAGTAACAGACGCACAGACACACGGGTGTAGACACAGACACACGGGTGTAGGGTCAGGCGGCACAGCCTCTCTGATGGAGAAGTCGCGACCAGAACTGGCCTCGGGTTTATTCTTTTATAGGGCAGAGAATGGGGGAAGGGGAAATGGGATGCAAGAGGAATGGGGGAGAAGGAAGTGGAACGCAGAATAGGGAGGGGGAATCGGAGTGCGAAGCCAGTTGTTTTGGGGTGTAAGTCGTCTGAGGATGTGATGTTTGGGGGACAATCTGGTACAGGCACGTGGCCCCGCTAGCCTGTACTGGGCGGTACGGGGTGTGGGTAGCAGCAGGACGGCCGCTGAGCGCAGGCAGGCGCTGCCTCTTGTGCAGAGGCTTCTCGTAGCCCCGCTGCAGGAGCTCGCGGGAGCGCGTCTCTGCGTGTGTCTGCCGCCCGCGCGTCCATCACATGTTTTCAGATCGGCAGCTCCCCACAGTGTGCTCTCTCAGCCCTGGGAGGTTCCACACGGAGTGGCTCGCTCCACACAGGAGATGCCGTGGGCCTCAGAAACAGGCGGGCGGCCTGCCGTTCCCCCTCGCCAGCTCTGGGCGTTGCTTCTCCTCCTGTCCGGAGCGAGAGTCCCGGATCCCGCCCTCCTCCTCGCTAACAAGCCTGAGACTCCAGGTCCGTGGAGTAAGGCTGAGGCCTGGGCTTCCATTCCCTGCATGAGGCATGAGGCTGGAACCGGACAGCCCTGCGGTGCCCTGCGCCTGCGGATGTGAGGCAAGGCTGGCGATTACCCAAGGACGCCATTTTCACGTCTGCCTCGCCCAGTCTCAGGGTCCTGAGAAGGCCCCCCTTTGTCACACGGACCCTCCTGCTGGGGTCAGACATGTCGCGGGCGATCGGCTCTCGCCAGCTGCCTGTGGGATGGACCTGGGAGTGCTGGCGTGTCTGGCCTCCCCCAGCACGTTGGTGCATGTGGGGTTGAACCGTCACCGTGACACTGCCTTGCTGGCCTGCTGGAGAGACACGGTGGGGCCTTGGTCCTCACGGCCTTCCCGATGGCTGAAGCTGCTCTTACCGGGGTCTGGAGAGGGCAGGGCGCCCCTTCCTGAGATGAGGCAGGTCCATCCTGGCGCAGCTGACTGCGCGGGATTCCAGGTGCTCTCAGTGACGCAGGGTCCCGGCCTAGCAGACCGCGGGCGTTCCACAGCCTCACGGAGGACGCACGACAGGACCCCTCCTGAGCTTCTGCACCAGGTGCCAGGCAGAGCCCGAGAAGCTTAGGGCAGTGGGCGTAAGTCACTCTGTTTCCAGAAGCAGAGGAGACTGCACAGCTGACTGGGAGACAGTGCACACCCATGGCATGGCAAGGGGGTGATGGGAGGTGTCTGAGCACATGGAGCAGGTGAATGCTGTTCCCGGAGACCAACCAAAGCCCGGGAGTGAAAGCACGACCCTCCTTCCAGGTGCCCTGTCAGGAAACATGGCAGACGTGGAGCCTCAGGTCTGCAGCCAGGCATGGGACAGTGTGCGCTCTGACCCGAGGGACGAGATTGCAGAACGAGAGCTAGCGACCAGCTCTGCCCATGACACTCCCACCCCGGCTCCTCTGCACGCGTCCAGGTGGAACGGGAGGGACCTCCTGCCCCAAGGAGCCTGGGTGGCGGCCAGTGATTCCAGCCTTGCCTTCCAGCACAACTGTGGGCTCTGCCCGGTCTCCTCGGGTCATCTGCCAGGCCCTGACAAGGCACCAAGGCCCGTGTGTTCTGCTGGAGGACCACACCAGTTAGGGACCGCAGCAAGTAGCCCAAGCAGTCGAGAGCTGAGTGTGACCCGTGGGCAGAGCGGCAGGCTGACGCTGGTATGGGTTCGAACGCCAGCCACACAGGAGCCATGGGAGTGCCCACGCGTGTGCCAGCCCCAAACAGCTCGCCCAGGACCACGTCATGTTTGCTTTCTCTTTGTTTGCATTTAACGTTTTTTTAAAGAAACATTTGCCAAAGGGTATATGCACTTGCCAGAGAGAGAGGCGGGAGAGACAGAGGCAAAGAAGGAAGTAGCCCGGCCCAGCGCCACTTCGGAGTCCCTTCTGCATTCCCGTCTCAGGGTCCCGGGCGCAAAGTGCGTAGCCGGCCCTGTGGCATACAGGCTCCCCCTCACACCACTGCTGGCTGTCCTTAAACTTTTAGACAGGGTCTTGCTGTGATGCGAACCCCTGACAACATGCCTCAAGAAACAGAGTTGTGTGCCACCATGTCCGGCCTCCACGCGGCCTCGGCGTGTCAAGTGGCAGAGTCAGCCTGCGTGCTGCCGGCCCGAGCGTAGCCCTGAGCAGGGCCACGTGCTGTGGGGCCCACATGTCTGGCTCTGGGGGCCCTCTCACGGAGCTGGTGCTTAAGCTCGCGGACAGGCCCAGGGTGGGTCCCGGTGCGCTCGTGCTGTGTGGACGGCAGGTGCAGTGGCCAGCACCCCGTGCTGCTGCGAGGCCTCACGCCACACCTGCGGACCCAGCGCCTTCTCCCCTTCGCTCGCCTGACCCTGCACTCCAGGGAAGGTGCCAGGGGCCTCCTTGGACGGTTCAGCGCAGCCCCCCTCCCCTTGCTGGCCTGCCGGGCTCCAGTTTCAGGCAGGCGCTGCTGGGAGGAGCTCCCTCGGAGGCCCAGCAGTGCCGTATACAGGATCCCTGGTGCGAGCGGGAGTCCCAGCTGGCACATGCTGCGTAAGCACATGAGGGCCTGGCATGGCCCGGGGACGGCAAGTCTGGTCTGCTCCAGCCGCTGCCCACCCAGGCTGCCCCGATGCTGTGTGCTGGCTGTGACAGAGTCGGGACCATGTCAAGGCCAGGCTTGTGCAGGGGCTTGTGGCCAGGGTCTGGGCGCATGGCCAGCCGAACTCTGGGACAAGGGAACAGGACATCTCAGGGTCACACGGAGTCCCTCTGCCCAGTCGTGAGCTCACATGGAGACGGTGAGTCTGGGAGGCCAGGGCGTTGCTGTGCAGTCAGGGTGTTCCTGAGCGACGCCTGGACATGGCAGGTGCGGGCTCCTAGGGCGCTGATGCGAATCTCCTGGTGTAAAGAAAACTGGGGCAGCAGATGACATAGTGGTTACGTCACTGGACTCCCACATGGCTAACCACGGTTCGAGTCCCAGACCCGGTGGCTTGAGAATCATGCCAGGTATGTGTGCACGAGCACTCCAGATCCCAGAAGAGTGGAGGAAAAAGGATTGTGGTGCGGCCATTCCCTTGGGGGATGATTTCTCACTTTCTCTCTCATTGTCTCTGTGTGTGTCTCTCTTACAGCAAAAAAAACTCTAAAAAGAAAAAAAATGAAAAACTGGTCCCTTTCAGAACCTACCAGCTTCCTGAAAGTTTCAGCGTGATGACGTGGCGTTTAGCACTAGGGACTCCATTTCGGTCTAGTCCATTGGAGCCCAGGACAGGGGCCGAGTCTAAAGTGGTGGCCCCATGGCATTTTATTCAGCACCAGATTGAACGCAGAGGCAGCTGTGGGAAAGGGGAGGGAGAGGAGGCAGGCGTCCAGTGGCGCAGACAGCCGTAAGGTACGGGGTTTACTTGCAGCCCGCTCCGTCCCACGGTGGCCTGAGAACATGTCCCGGGGCTAGAGAGCATGCTTGTGACTTGGTTCCGAGGGCAGGAGCCACAGCAGCTGAGATCAAGCACCCGGGGTTCCATCCTGGCCTGGCCCCAGAGGCAGCTCCCGGCGGAGGCCGGCGTCACATGGGAAACCCTGGGGCTAGCTTGGCAGAAAGCACAGAGCTCGGTGTCAGAGAGCAGAGGGGACAGAGAAGGACGGAAAGAGAGAGGTGCAGGGCCTGCCGGGCTGGGGTACCTGGCTCTCCCCAGGCCCACGCGGCCCACACCGCAGGCTCTGGCAAGGCTCACTGCCCGTTAGCGGGTACGGCCAGCCCAGCCTCCAGGAGGAATGGAGGACATGGACTTAGGAGCCACTCTTAGCCCTCACCTGTCCCTGGCCGCTAAAGACCCCCCAGGGGTGCGCAGGCAGGCCAGCCATCGCCGAAAGGAAGGCTCGTGCTCAGGCCGAGTATCGGCCCTCTGGCACGGGTGACCGCCACTCCTGTGGGGGCAAGGCTGGGTGTTCCATGGTCACAGGGGAAGGGTCGGGCCTCAAGGCTCGTTAGGAAAACATCCTGGGGTGGGTCTATTCTATGAGCTTCCGCCGTCCACTGATGTGGCGTCTTTTCCTCTTCCTGTGTCTGGCAAAGCGCTTGCCGGAGCTGAGTGGAAATCCAGCTGTGCTCCAAACCTGGCAGGGCCTGCAGCCACAGGGTTAGAGTGAGGCTCAGGCGCGAGGCAGCCCCGCGGAAGAGTTCTCCACGGTTCTCTCTCTCTCCCTCTCTCTCTCTCTCTTTTCTTGTTTTGTTTTGCTATAGGGCATGTGCATTCACTGCGAGAGAAAGCACCCCTGGGGGACAGCTGTGATGCGGTCTCCTACCCTCTGGCCTCCTCTCAGGATTCTGGGCACACACGCACAGGTGCCTAGCACGTCCCTGGAGCCTCTGGGTCCGAGACTTGAACCACACAGCCGCCCATGTGGGACCCAGCCTCTGTAACCTTCGTGCCACCGGCTGGCCTGCATCATCAGGTTTTTAATCTGGCTACCTTACTTTTCAATGGTCTGCCATCTGTGGGAAGTCTTACCCGATGGTTATAAACTTGGTCTCAATTCAGAAACTAGCAGATCTGACTTCTGGCAGTAGGCTTCCACACGGCTAGCACCCCGAGGACCACATGTCAAGCACCCCGAGACTCTGTGATGGGGCACCTGTCAGAGGACGTGCCATGCGGTTGAGAGAGAGTTCATTCTCCAGCAGCCTTCGTGTGGCACCACAGGCGGGCAGGGGTCAGGTGGAAACAGCCTTGTCACAGGAAAACGTCACACCATTCTGCATTGCCATTTGCCCCCCAACAGGAGTGACCCCAGAAGCCCTGGGCACTGCCGTTCACTCTCTTACGCTTGCAGTCTGAGAGGGGGATGGGTGTCGGGGACCCTGTCGGGACGGCCCAGTGGCTCCCGTGGGGTGCTCCCGTCCTGTGTGCCAGGCCCCGCACCTACTGTGAGCCGAGGAGTCCTGCACACTGCCAGACAGCGGCAGCCGGGCCCAAGGGTGTGGTGTCTGGGTGCTGTTTCCAAAGGCAGCCGTGCCGGAGCTTGGCATCTCCTGGGAAGGCCTTGACTGTGCCCACACCACTGCTGCATCGCCGCTGCGCGGCCTCCTCCGACCCCGCGTGCGTCAGCGTAGCCGTGAGCCCGTGCTGGGTCTGGGTGCATCCACTCTGTCTCTGTCTCCGGTGGGTGAGCGTGCATCCATGCTGCCTGATCTCTGCTGTGGGACGAGAGCAGGTTCTGCACCCTTCCTTTCCCTGAGGTGGTACCCTGGTGTGCCCTTTTTCACACCGACATCTCTGGATGGCAGGTTTGGGAGTGCCCGCTGGGAACGTCGCCATCGTAGGGCAGCTTTGGTACACTCTGGGGTCGCTGCAGACTCCACGTCCCCCATACCGTCAGGGGGTGGAGGCGCCCTCCTGAAGGCTCTCGTTTGAGTGCTCCATGAAGCGCCTCACAGGCACCCTGGTCTCAGGCTAGAATCTGTACCGCTGGGGCACCTCTGCCAACCCGTCACCCCAGGAAGTGCCTGGCAAGGGCTGGACAGGCCTCCAGCCACCAGCACTGGCTGGGCGCTGGCCATGCACACACAGGGCAGCACTGTCCCCATGTGTCAGGTGGCCGTCTACGTGTCAGCCCCACCAGGTCCCTGTAGCGATTGGTCTTGGCCAGGCATGTGCTCTTACAGGCCTCGGTGTGGTAAGAGCTGTCCGCTAGGGGCCATGTTCGGAGTAGCCTTGTGTCATCCTGAGCTGTGTCATGCCTGAGGCTGCAAGATTTACCCGGGGAAGCCCAGGAGGCGTGCTGTGACCCAGGGGACTTTTCAGGCTCAAACACAGGAGGAGGAAGAGGGGACAGATAGAAAGGAAGGACAGTGGGAATGAGGTTAAGTAGCAAAAATGTCTTTCCAATTCCAACAAGGTGTGTTTGTACAGAATCCTCTTGGCCTAGAGTCTTTATGCCTGGTGGTAAGAATGTCTCATCCAGATCCAGGGCCGCTCCTCTGAGATGGAAGTCACCTCCGGCTTCCAAGAAGGACAGAAGCCAGAATGCCCTTCTGTGTTGCTATTTTTCTGTGCCATTAAGTAAAAATAATGCTTATGCCAAAGTAGCATATTTGGGGATGGTATATCCTGTCACTTGTATCTGGCATTAAATTTATAAGGTAGAATTAATAGTGACACAGGAAGTTGGGGGATCAGGCCCAATAGCAGTGCTGAATCAGAGCCACAAGCTGACCACTTGTCTCATGCTTGTGAAGAATTAGAGACGTGGACACAGGGAGGGGATAGCAAAGTGAGGCTTATTAACTCTGGAGAGGAGAAACAGAGCTCCCAAGCAGGAACGGGTCCCAGGAATGGGTTGCTGAAGAGGAGCTGGGGTGAGGGGCTTTTATCCCAGCAAGGAGGGACTTGGGCTTGCATTTCCTCATGGGGGCTATGTGTCAGGTGACTCACGTCGTCCTACTTGGAGTGGGCTCACAAACACGAGACTTCGTTCTTGCAGACCTCAGTGAATCAACTCCAGCAGATCTGTGTCTGAGGTCTGCGGCCCATACACTTTCTAGTTTTTATCTTCTTCCACAAGTCTCAGGTGAGACTTGGGTGAATCTCCCCTTAAACATGAACTCACTTAGACCCCTTATCTCTGGTGCCAGCCTGCAGGTTATGTTCCCATCTCTCAAACAATAGCTCATGGCAAGTTACTGCTCAAGGTCCTTCCTTCTCTGTGCTCCAGACCGAGAGAGACGCCACTCTTTGCATGCAGCAGTGACATGGAAGATGCTAGCTTCAGCCGTCCTTGTCTCAGGCAGGCTGTGAGCAGCTCCGGCTGTGAGCAGTTCTGGGCGTGAGCAGGCAGTGCGAGCTGGTCACTGACTTCCAGTGAGAGCAGCGAGTGATTCTATTACAAGCTTGACCAGAGCGACTCCGTCTTGTTCGCTGGCTCTGTCTTACAGTTCTATGCACTAACTACATGTATGGCCCGTCTCCTACCATAGCGACTCTTCCCCGGGGCCCCTGCGCTGTTCACCTACTCAGGTCTAGACCCTGTCTCCATAGCATGGTGGTTATGTTATTATAAAACAGAAGTTTGCGTTGGCTCCACGGCCTGGTGGTTAAGGCAGCTGGATCCCTCATGACTGAATGTATGGTCTGAGTTCTGGATCCCGTGGCTTGAGAAACGTGCCAGGTGTGTGCACGTGTGTTCCTGATCCTGAAAGGAGGGAGAAATGGAGGAGAAATTGTGAAAACCCCATTCCCACGGAGGGGGGATGCATTCTCCCCCCAGTCCCCAAAGTCTATAAGAAAAAAAAAAGGAAAGAGAAAGAAACACGGAAAGTCCTGTCAGTTAAAGATAGACTAGTATTTATCAATGAAGCGCCTGTGGTCTGCGTTGAATGTGTAGTCTGAAGCAGCGGTTTTGCACCTCTGCTCCCCTCTGCTCCCCTCCCCTCCCTTCCCCTCCCCTCCCCTCTCCATCTTCCTTCCCCCCTCCCCTCTCCGTCTTCCCCTCTCCTCCCCTCCTTTCCTCTCCATCTTCCCCTCCCCCCTCCCCGTTCCTCCCCCCTCCCCTCTCCGTCTTCCCTCCCCTCTCCCCTCCCTCCCCTCCCCTCCCTCCCCTCCCCTCCCCTCCCTTCCCCTCCCCTCCCCTCCCTTCCCCTCCCCTCCCCTCCCTTCCCCTCCCCTCCCCTCTCCATCTTCCTTCCCCCCTCCCCTCTCCGTCTTCCCCTCTCCTCCCCTCCTTTCCTCTCCATCTTCCCCTCCCCCCTCCCCTTTCCTCCCCCCTCCCCTCTCCATCTTCCCCTCCCCCCTCCCCTTTCCTCCCCCCTCCCCTCTCCGTCTTCCCTCCCCTCTCCCCTTCCTTCCCCTCCCCTCCCCTCCTCTCTCCCCCTCCTCCCCTCCCCTCTCCCCTCCCCTCTCCTCTCAGGCAAGGCTCCCCCTGCAGCAACTCCGAATGGGTTGAGCTATGAGTGCCACCCCAGGTTTCACTTACTCAAAAATCCCTGACAGACTTTCTGAAAAAAATCATTTTAAAAATCCCGTTTTACAGTTTGTTGCTGATACCCTGTGCGCAGTTAAGCACCAGCATCCTCAATTCAAACAAAGCGAGACAAACTAAATCCTCTCCACAGGATCGTGAGTTAAAGGTGGCCTCCTTGTCTCCTTACCATCGCACTTCCCCTTCCTTTTTTTTTGAGAGGTTTTTGCCTTAGGGCTTGTACTGGTGCACTGGGGGCAGAGACAGTGAAGGGGGATGGCCATGCTGCAGTCCCTTCTCCTCCATTCTCTGCTAGGGATCTTGGGCACCCACGCACACACACCCAGCATGCTTTTCAAGCCACCAGGTCCGGGATTCGAACTGCAGTCAGCCATGTGGGAGTACAGCCACATAACCACTATGCCACCTGCTGACTCACACCCCCCTTGTACCAGAGCACAGGGAGTGTTGGAAATGCCTGTGGTCATCCCTCTCTGCCCATGGGAGCTTTTCAGGAGGAAATGCAGCTGGATGGCTCCCAGGTCACGTGACGGCCGTGCGCTCCTTACTCCGATGGGCGTTGTTATCCGTGTTGTGAAATTCACCCTCTGGGCAGGTCTGTCTGGTTTCTGTCAACACTCCACTAAATGTTCAAATTAGAGTTTCTGCATATTTGAGCCATCAAAATAAGGTCAAATGTCTTCTGATTGGGGCATTTTGGATTATGTAGAATCCAAATTGCTTCCTAGTTTGACAGGCCCGCTTGCTAAAGGACTTCATATTACTCAGTCTGCTGAGAAACCAGCAGTCGATGCGGGGCCTGTACTGGGCTCCCGGCTTACCTTCACCCCAGCCGTCTACAGACAGCTCAGGCACTGTGGGTGTACACACGGCAGGCAGTTGCAGTCCGGTTCGACTCGGAACAGTGTTGGGTTCAGCCCAGGAATGAGATCAATGTCGGAGGGAGAGTCTGGCTGCCCCTGGTTCTCGGCCGCTCTCTCGGGGGCACTCGTTTGCATTTCTCGTGGTTTCTGTCCTGCTCGGCACCAGAGAGGGAGGATGCTCTGCTGGGTCAGGCTCCTGCTGAGCTGCCCCCGGTGGCCCGAGTCCTGTGACTGACTGGAGGGTGAACGCGGCTTCTAGCCTGTGGATCACATGCTCGTAGCTAAAGCCTGCCGTCAGTGGGGACGTTTTCATAGATGTGCCTGAGGGGGTTCATGGGTTTGCCACACCCGAGAGGTTCTTCCTTTTCTTCTTTAGGGACATTTTTTGCTATAGGGTACTTGAGGCTCACTGGAGAGACAGAAAGTGAGAAATCACCCCCAGTGGGGAGATGGACATGCCACAATCCCTTCTCCATTCTCCTCTCGGGACTTTGGGCACACATGCATACGCACCTGGCGTGAGCTTCAAGTCTCTGGGTCTGGGACCTAACGTGGTCAGCCATGTGGGAGTCCAGCGCCTTAACCACTACGTCACCTGCTGGCCCCTGTGTTGCTTCTTTGAGCGCACCGGACCTTGAGCTGCCACTGCAGGGGTGCTACAGGGGCTTGCTGCTCCTGACCTCAGCCATGCACGGTGCGGCAAGCTGGCGTCCCCACTGCAGGCCAGCCCAGGGGGACACAGCTCAAGCCAGGTGCTCTTGTGCTCCAAGTGTGTTGTCTGGGCGAGACTCATACTTGTCTTAAACTCAGAACACCCGAAGCTGAGTCCTTGGTCTTCTCTCCAGATCGGCTCCGCTGTGCGTTTTCCCAAGGGCACAGACGGAAGCTGCCAGGGGGTGGGCCTCCAACACACAGCGCCAGGGGGTGGGCCTCCAACACATAGCGCCAGGGGGTGGGCCTCCAACACACAGCGCCAGGGGGTGGGCCTCCAACACACAGCGCCAGGGGGTGGGCCTCCAACACACAGTGCCAGGGGGTGGGCCTCCAAGAGGAGTGGGACCCTTCTGGCCAGGATCCCTTCAGTGGAGGGAAAGGAAGGGTCTTACGCGACATCCATGCACCTGATGGCACCTCTCCATCTTGTCCTGCGGCCACTCCTCTTCCCTGCTGCCCGCACTCAGCTTGCGGCCTTCAGTGTAGTCCACACTTCCTCAAAAAGGCCCTTCTTGGTGTTCCGGTCTAAGGAGAGCACTCCTTTTGCAGTCATGGCATCTTCACTTCCTTCAAGCTACTTAATGGCTTCAATGTATTTGTCATTTCTTTGCTAGCTCCTGTCCCTAGGCTGTCCAGCTCACAAGGCCAGGCCTTTGAGACAATGCTCTCAGTTCACTCCACGCTTGGGCATTTCTTTTCTTTTTTTTCTTTTTTTTCTTTCTTTCTTTCCTTTTTTTTTTTTTTTTTTTTTTTCTTTTTTTGCTATAGGGCACGTGCGCTCACCAGAAAGAGAAAGAGAGACAGAAAGTGAGAAATTACCCCCCAGGGGGATGGCCACGCCGCAATCCCTTCTTCTCCATTCTCCTCTTGGGATCTTGGGCACGCATGCACACATGCCCGGCGTGAGTTTAAGCCACCGAGTCTGGGACTTGAACCGCAGTCGACTACATGGGAGTCCAGTGACATAGCCATTACGCCAACTGCTGGTCCCACTTGGGCATTTCTTATCCATGCCGTGACAGGCACTGACTGATCAGCAGTGGTCGTACAACTCTGCTGCCTGAGCTGTAAAATTCTGGGTAGAAAAGCGGGTTCAGAAACAAGACTTAGTTTCTCAAATATGAGCCAATTGTGAAGATTTGAAAAGCGTTGTAACTGTGTACCAGGCCGCTTTGAGGTCTGGCAGGACGGTGGCCATGTTGAGAAGCCGGCTGATGAGAAAGCAGGCATGGTTGGGACCAGCAGTTAGCGTAATGGCTATATCTCTGGACTCCCACGTAGTCAACCGCGGTTCACGTCCCGGACCTGGTGGCTTAAACTCATGCCGGGCGCATGTGCGTGTGTGTCCAAGATCCCGAGAGGAGAATGGAGGAGAAGGGATTGTGGCGTGGCCATCCCCCCTGGGGGGTGATTTCTCACTTTCTGTCTCTCTGTCTCTCTCTCTGTCTGTCTGGCAAGCGCACGCGCCCTGTAGCAAAGACCTCTCCAAAAAAAGAAAGCAGGCAGGCGCGGGCGATTGAAGGAATCGGGGCGTGGCTCAGGGAGTGACTGCGGCTGCGGGGTGTAGAGAAGGGCCTGCAGAGGCAGACCTCGCGCCTGTGAATACGCGGACAGGCCGAGCCGTCCCCGATGGTCTGACGGTGCTCGCCGACTGTCTCCCCGTAAGCGTTCACGGGACAAACGCGCCCGCTCCAGCCTCTGCCTCTCTTTACTGGATCGTGAGAAGCAGCCGTGCTCGGCAGGCAGCGAGGCACCGAGCCTGTCCTCACACAGCTACGAGAAGGACTGGGGTTTTCTTAGCAGGAGTTAGGAGGCGCTAAGGAAGAAGTTTTACTCTGGCGCCCGTCGGTCCTTCCGCTCATCCTCTAGTTTGTTCCTCCTCTCCTCGTACCCAGCCGCCTGGTGTCTGAGAACCTGGCTCGCGGAGGGGCTGCGTCCCCGGCATGCGCTCCTAAGCTCAGGCCGTTCCACAGAGGGACGCTGCTTACAGAGGCCGTGTCCTCAGGGCCGTGCTGGCCAGCCTGGGCCGCTTCCCTACCTAGTTGTCCCAAAGCTACCGCCCTCGGCGTGTGCTGCTTTGTAGCGAACGTTACTGATGTTCTCTCGTTTCGTGTCTGTTTACCAGAATCTCTGTTCTTGGCTCAGTGCGGCGCCCAGGCTAACATTTGCCAGTAACCGGTGAGCACCGTGGCAGATGTGTCCTTCAGCTGTTTACAGCGGGAGGCAGCAGACCTCCGTCAGAGGGGTGCTCAATCGTTAAGCGGTGAGGCAGGGACAGAGGTCAGGAAGCGAGTGCCGTGCGTCCCGTGCAGCCACAGCTGGGGCCCCTGGAGCGCACCTTCTGGGTTCTCAGGATGCCGGAGCAGGCTGTCTCTGCTCGTAAGTCGTCAAAGTACGAAGGCTTGAAGGCTCGGCCGCACCAGCGGTGTCAGGACACAGACCGACCTCCGCATGCAGACGCAGAGGTCCAGGCCCTGCAGGGACGAAGTGCAGGGGGAAGGGCTAAGCTAGCGTTCTGGAAGGGCAGAGTTAAGCAGGGATGAGCAGAATTGTATCGCCACTCACAAGAACCCTGGAGTGAAAGAGGGGCCCCTGAGGGGGAGTTAACCAAGTAGGAGAGCTGAACTTCGGGGGGAAGAAAGGCGTTAACTGAGGTCAGGAAGATGTCAGTGACCTCAGAAGGGTGTTAAGGGCCCAGTTTTCTCCAAGCTAGAGCACATGGGCATGAGCAGGTGGCTCCGTGGCCCCGGCGGACAGCCAGCCAGAGCTGGTTTCCTGCAGGCTCGTGCTCCAGCAGTGGACAGCAGCCCCGAGGACGCGGTCTGGCCCCGCACGCTGCCCGGCCTGCCTCGGCCCCACTCTCTCTTGCCTCTTGTCCCACGCTACTCTGCAGGGGCATCCCTCATGCTGACGCCCATGGAATGGCCTTTCCGGGGGCTCCTGGCCCCGAATGCTGGTCTAGTGCTGCTGGTGCACGTTGTCACACATGCCAACGCCGGGCGGCACACCCGCTGCCTGGCCTGAGTGGGACGGCAACAGCGTGGACGGCCGCCTCGGTTAGCGGACACTGTGCCTGCACTCGGGACCCTGTGCGGCGGCCACCCGGCTCCACCTTGGACTCCACCTCGGTGCCCGTCGGGGTCCCGGTGCTGACGCCGGCCGCACTGAAGTACAGGCTCGCCCTCGCACTCCCTCCTCTCCCCTGCCCTTGGGCCTGAGAACAGACTGAGCTCTAGTGGGTCCTGACCCCTCACCTGTAAACTGCAGTGCGTGGTACACGGCAGCACCGGCCGCCAGGACCCGTGAGCTGTTCCGTGCCGTGGGGTCAAGGCTTCCCTGTCCCTGGGCCCCGCACCCCTCCCTGTCTCCGTGAAGTTGCTCCTGCAGGGCCTCGTCCCCGGAGAGCTATGAGCCTTGTTGGCCAGCGTGGCCAGGTGCCGCACTTGGCCTGATGCTCTCAGGAGGCCTGTGTGTTGGTGTGTGCACGCGTGTGCTGTGGCGGCACCTTCAGGCCTTCTTCGCTCAGCTCCCATCCCCACTTAGCGCTTCCGGCTTGTCACTGTGCGCTGGAAACAGCACTGCCACACAGCACACCGCAGAGCTGAGTGAGGGGATGTCCTTGTGTCACCCCCGGGTAGGACCGGGTGGTGGGCAGCTCCCAGGAACCCCTCGCTGGTGACCCCAACTCCGACCCTGCGGGGCCGCAGTTCCCTTCATTCCTAGGCTGCAGCCCAGCGCCCCGACACCCCCGGTCCTCGCCACTTACCTCGGTGTGGGGTCTTCTCTCACCCTCGGCCGTCCCTCCTCCAGTCCCCAGGCCGACTGGCCTGGCACGCCCCACCTCAGCTTGCCGGGGGAGGTCCGGGTGCCCGTGGCCTCGCTCCCGCCCCTGCGTTTTCTGCCAGCTGGCAGCCGGGCCCGGAGGTGGGGATGGGGCCAGGGCCTTCAGGGCACGCCCAGGTGGGGCCGTCTGAGCGGCTGAGGGCCCCGCCGTCCCTGCAGCCCAGCTCCTTCAGCAATCGCGCTTCTCCGAAACGTTTTGTTTGTTGTTGTTGTTTTTAATTTTTGTCAAAGAGCAAGGGGAAGAGGAAGCAGGGAAGCAGCCCTCTCCTGTGATGGCCACATCCCTCTCCATCTCTCCTCTCAGAATTGTGGGCGCACACGCACCGGGAGTGTTCTCATACACACATGTGCACCCAGCGTGTTTCTCACACACACGTGTGTACCCAGTGTGTTTCTCACACATGCGTGTGCACTCAGCATGTTTCTCACACACACGTGTGTACCCAGTGTGTTTCTCACACATGCGTGTGCACTCAGCATGTTTCTCACACATGCGTGTGCACCCAGCATGTTTCTCACACATATGTGTGTACCCAGCATGTTTCTCGAGCTGCTGCACCCACGACTTGAACCGCACGGCCCTGTGGGACCTGGCTGCCTTGGCCACCGTGGCACCAGCAAGCCCTCCTGGGAATTTTTTTTGCCTTAGGGTATGTGCACTCCCTGGAGAGAGAGATAAAGAGACAAGAGACAAGAAAGTGAGACATCACCTCCTTACCCCAGGGGGGATGGCTCACTGCAATCCCCTCTCCTCCATTCTCCTCTTGGGATTTTGGGCATACATGCACATGGGCCTGGCATGTTTTTCAAGTCACTGGGCCCAGAGCTTGAACTGCTGAGTCGGCCATGTGGGATCCAGCTCCTCAATGTCCACACCACCTGTGGTCCTCCTGGGAGCTGTAAAAGAGGTGCTTCCTCTCCTCTCCTCTTGGTTACCACGGGGTACAGTCTGGCGAGGAAGGCAAGGAAAGCCCCCACTCCTTCCCTCACAGTTTCCAAGTGAGGAGCTGGTCGCCGGGTCTTGCAAGGCTGAGAGGGTGGAGAGAGGCTGTGGCCTGGGTGTGGGCGTGTAGGGGCTTCGGGTCCACTGAAGCCTGGCCTGGTGCTGCTCCGCCCTGCCCTCATGGCCCTGCACTACTGCGCCCATCCCCACCCTGCTGCACACCGTCCCGTGCTGCTCCCGCCCCCGGCCAGGGAAGCCTCCCCCAGTCGCTCTCTGGCAGCCGGACTCTGGGGCCTGCTCTGGGTCATTACGTTCCCCGCGGGGCTGGCAGGGATACCTGCGCTGTCTCCAGGCCCACGGGCTCTAGTTTGAAGTCTGGTTGCTCTCTTTTTTTTTTTTTTCTTTTATAAAAAGTGATTCAAGAGACCAGCAGAAGGGGTAATGGTTATGTTGGTGGAGCCTGCAGCTTAAACCTCATGCCGGGCGTGTGTGCCCGAAGTCCCTCAGAGGAGAACGGAGGGGAAGGGATTGCAGCATGGCCATGCCCCCCGGGGGGGCGACTTCTTGCTTTCTGGCTCTCCCGCCAGCGCATGTGCCTCATAGCAAAAATCTCTCAAGAAAAAAAAAGTGATTCAAAATCCATGGCTCACAGTCATTTCAATACAGTACCCAGTGCCTGCGACTCTGGCGCTGTGTGCAGGACGTCACCGTGCGGAGCTGGCGAGGGTACTTCCCGGTGAGCTGGCTCCTGTTTGCTAACTGCCTGCGCACAGGAAGTGTTCCTGCTCCAGGCTCCGCTCCAAAAGTCCTAAATTGCCTGCGGGGAGATGTTACAAGCTGAACTGCAATTGTTTCCAGCTGCTGTGAGACTTCCCTGACCCCAACTACATAAGCCCTGTGACTAATGCAAGCCGGGCCCAGGCTCGGGTGTGGGCTCTGCTGGGGCAGCAGGGCTCCCCGAGTCCTGCTCTGAGTGGCGCCTGGTGTCGTGTTGGTCTGTTCTCTGCAACACCACGTGCAGGAGGACACGTGTCCCGACGCACAAAGCTTCCCGCCCATGGGAGCCCGAAGTCACTGCTCCGTGTCAGTTTCCCTTTACAGGACGCAGTCCTGGGACACACTGTGACTTTGCTGTCATTCACCACCTCCTGACCATGTGGGAGAGAAGACAGCCTTTCGCCACCTCGTGGGCACCTCAGCACCTGGGCGCTGGCCTCTCCAGAGCCCGGGCCTCTGCTCCGTGTTGGCTCCTGGCAACCAGCAGGCTCCTTGGGACGAGGACAGCTCCCCCAGGGGGCTCAAGACGGTAGAGGGTCTTCGGAAATGAAAAAACCGTGCCTGGAGTTCACATTTCGGCATCGAAATAAACTCGTACTGTACTTCCATGTCCGTGGACTTTCCGGGCCCCTGGTACTCCCCAGAGGTGATGCTGGTTGGCTGCGTCCCGCCCCGAGGCGCCACGCTGTTTGCTGTGAAACCTCAGGGCTGCCCCGCCCCTGTGCCGCCATCAAGAGGAGACCACCTTTTCTGGTCACACTGGGGGCAAGCGGGTATACACTGCACTTGGGTGAGGGTTTGAGAGTGAGGAAGGCGTGTGCAGGCGTGGCGAAGGCCGGGGAGACAGGAGGGCGTCCGGAGCCCCGTGTCCCCTCCGAGCAGTCCCATTGCTCCTCTGCCCCTTGCCTTCCTGTGAAATGTGGGAGCTGGGCGAGCATTTCCTGCCGGTGCCGATGTGGGGACAGAGTTACTCCCTGAACACTCCTCAGCTGTGCTAGGGACCCGGACGCAGGTGAGAGCACGCTGGCCAAGCAGTCAGGTGCAGGGGCCTCCGTCACCCCGGTGCTCTGAGCTGGCCCCTGCGTGTGCTGGCTGCCGGGTGCAGGGAGAGGCCTTCGGTGACTCAGTGGGGCTCAGGGACCCCTGCACGGGCTGGTGGCTGAGTGACCGACCCTCTGCGGTCCTGTGAGGCTCTGAGGAGGCCCCCTTGAGGCAGCTCAGTAGTCTGGGCTGCAGGGCGTTCTGGAGGCTGCACCCAGAGGCCTGGCAGGGATGCCTCGAGCCAGGGTCCGACCGTGGCAGGAAGCGCTGCCAGCGAGAGCATGGGCATTTGGGTGAAAGGAAGTCACTTTAGAAGCCCAGGGAAGGGACCAGCAGCTGGCGTAATGGCTATGTCACTGGACTCCCATGTAGTCGACCGCGGTTTGAATCTCAGACCCGGTGGCTTAAACTCACGCCGGGCGCGTGTGCATGCGTGCCCAAGATCCTGAGAGGAGAATGGAGGAGAAGGGATTGCCACGTGGCCATCCCCCCAGGGGGGTGATTTCTCGCTTTCTGTCTTTCTGTCTTTCTGGGGAGTGCATGGGCTCTATAGCAAAAAAATAAAAACTTCTCCAAAAAAGAAAAAGGCCCAGGGAAGCCTCTCGTGTGGAGTGAGGGCACGGCCATTGGGAGCGGGGGTCTTATTTTTTTATTTATTTTTTATTATTTTTTTAAAATTTATTTTATTTACCTTTATTTATTTATTTATATTTCTTAATTTGACCACAGAGGGACAGAGTGAGGGAGAGAGAAAGTGAGAAAACAAGCCACCAGGTCCAGGATATTGGACAGACAGGTTTGCCTATTGACAGCAGTTTGGAAAAATTAAACTCGCCAATGTTTAAAACCACAGTGTGCCCCTGCCGAGGGTACCCTGCAGGGAAGGGCTGTGGATTGAGAAAGGACAGAGGAAGTGGGGGTCAGGCCGACCAGGTGTCCCTGCTGGGTAAAGCTGGCCGCCCTTCCGTGCTCACTGCTTCCCAGGGGAGGCAGTGAGCACGGATGACCTCCAGCTGACCTCCGGCCGACCTCTGACCTCTGCAAAGGATTTTGGAAGAATAGGGAAAAGCATTAGACTTCTGTCCACAGTGCCAAGACTGGGGCTGCTCCAGTAGCCTCTTGTTGGAGACCAGCCACCAGCCGGGTTGGCAGGGCCTGGACTTGCAAAGCTCCGCTCGATAGCACCCATGCAGTCCCCACCGAGGCTCACGGCTTGGTTTTGATCTTTTCCGTTAGGAGACGGTCCTGGTGAGATGTGACTGTCCAGGTCAGCCTTCGGTTAACCGGACGTACAGCTTCGAGAGGTGAGTCGGCTCCAGATTGCGTGGAAAGCAGAGTCACATGTGAAAGCGCCAGCTCGGGCCAGGGACGGGCTGATGGGCTAACTTGTCGAGCTGCCTGGACTAATCGCAACGCTAAATGAACAGGACGGCAACTGTTTAGGTGCTGCCTAACGTGCACACCTCCGGTTCAATGACTGTTCTGACGGTGACGGCGAGGGATGGCCTGCTGCCAGGCCTCCTCCGCACCCCCTCGGGGCGTTCTTTCACCCTCCGAGCGAGGCTGAGGGGGTCTGGCTGGCAGGTGCTACCCGACTGCCGTCAGACCTTGGTGCCTGAGGGTTCTCGATCCAGCCCACCGAGCAGCCTTATGACTCGACGGGGTCCCGTCGGAGCCCTCAGCTGAGTCCTGATGAGGACCTGAGGAGCGGGGCAGGGCCCCGTGTTGAACAGAGCCCAGGTGGAGATGGCATGCCAGCAGGTGGCCGGAGGGTGCACAGAGGGTGTATAGACCGGGCTGTCTCAGGAGAGAGGACTGCCCCGTGGGGTACAGTGCTGCCGCAGAGCTCTAACGCAGCCTTGGTGGGATCCACTGTGTCCAAGCAACTCCTTGCACCCCAGGACCAAGCTCAAAAAAGTGGCAAGATACAGAAATCTTGCTCACCTGAGGAATAGCAGCGTCTTTCCTCAGAAATGACCAGACGCTGTTCACAGATGTGGGGAAGTGTGGCCCGTAATGGGGCGAAATCTGGCCACAGGAGTGACCGGGTGATGGGGCTCGTGAGGAAGGTTAGAGCAGCTGCTCCAGAGCTCGGGCAGCAAGGAGGGGAGGGGAGCACGCGGACGCGAGCCAGCAGCAGGAAGGGGACGTCGAGATGGAGACACCGGGTGCACTGCAGACGTCTGGGGACCGTGAAGACAGCACGGGGGCTGCCGAAAGAGACGTGGCGAGGAAACGGGGTGCGCAGGGGTGGGCCGGCCACGGGAGTGCTCGCCTGAGTAGCGCACTTTCAGCGGGGCAAGCCTTGAGCTGTTTTGCCACCATTGGAAAGGAAGAGGAGGCCAGCAGGGGCCGTGTGGTTAAGGCGTCAGACGCCCACATGGCCGACCGCGGTTCACGCCCTGGGCCAGTGGCCTGAAATCGCGCTGCTTGCGTGTGTGCACGTGCATGCCCCAAACCCTAGAGAGAGTGGTGCGGCGGGGGCTCGGGGGACAATTTCAAGGAGCCCCAACATAAGTAACTGGAGTCCCAACTGGAGAAGCCCGTGGGAGCAGGAACACGGGCAGAATCGGGAGAAGCTGTGAACGTACGACCCCAGGGCCGTGCTGGGGCGGCCTGCTGCCAAGACCCCAGGGCCGTGCTGGGGCGGCCTGCTGCCAAGACCCCAGGGCCGTGCTGGGGCGGCCTGCTGCCAAGACCCCAGGGCCGTGCTGGGGCGGCATGGGGTCCTGGGGCCAAGCGCGGAGAAGCTGTGAACGTACGACCCCGGGGCCGTGGCAGCCTGCTGCCAAACGAGTCGTCGTGAGGCAGCCCTGGCCGGGACGGTGTCAGCCCACGCTGCCGTGTACCGGGGGAGGTGGGGTGGCGGCAGACGGCCACGGAGCCCACCGACCCGGGCCGGGGAACCGCGAGGTCCCGAGGGGAAGGCGCCAGGCTAGCCCTCTGTGGGTGGACACACCCTTCAGAGAGAAGCTGGGGGCAGCTCCCACACAGAAGCTGAAGCGCACACGTGCAGACACGCACGGCGACGGTCGCGAGGCCACATCTAGACTGGGATATACGTGGGCATGTGGGAAAGGCTTTCTATTTAACAGAAACCTCTTTTCAATTGGACCGACTGATTACAGGAGAGTAACAGTGCCCGGCCGGGCTGAGGACGTCTGCACAACGTGACGGGAGCACGCGGGGGCCCAGGCGGCGGAGGGGCACTTCCCTGGGGCCCTTGCCCTGCGCAGGAAAGGGACGGTGTTATGTGTAGGTAGACTGGTAAGTCCTTCACGGGGAACTCTAAACTACACTAGCCAACCAAGAGGAATAAGAAATAAAGTGATGAAGAAGTTACAGGAAATCATAAAAATTCTCAATTCAAGAAAACAAATGAACAAAAAGGCAGGAATGGGGGAAACAGGAAAAGGGAAAAGGGATGGGAGAAGGAGGGGAGGGTGCGCTGCACGACACTGGGCCACCTTCGATAAAGCGGCACTGAAAGGAGAGGTGCAGGGTGGTCACTGCCATCTCAGGGAAGGTCGCATCAGGCATTTTGTAGACGTGGGAAAACTGTCCCTGAAGTTTATGTGGAGAGTCACACGAGAACAGTCAGAAGAGCGTGGAGAAATCCCTTGGACTTCCAGGTTTACGTAATTAGGAGGTGCCTGGAGGTGAACTAACAGAGGCTGGATGGGTGGAACTGCACACTGGTCTGAAATGAGCGCTCACAGATACGGTTCACTTTTTTGTTTGTTTGAGTATGTTTAGTTTTTGCAATGAGGGGGCTGTCTTCGTAATGTGCAGAACTCAGGGGAGGCCGACTTGCATACCGTTGGAGGATTCTTCTAGAAGAGTACCGGAACCTGTTTTGCACAGTAGTCAAAGCCTCGGTTGTGCAGCAGGGACGTCTCTCCCACTGCTGCTTCTGGAACAAAGGAGGCTCCCAGGGACCAGGTGACGCAAATCCCTGAATCCCCTTCTGTGCGCGGGACAGCCGCGGCCGGGGAGGCACTGCCATCTGCACCACCGTGTGTCCGTGGGTCCCTGCGTCCTGGCGCTTGGCCGCAGGACATACCCGTACAGCGCTGCATGTGTCGCTGGCCGCCGGCTCAGCGGGGTGGGTACGCGTGCAGCTGCCGCCACCCCCTCCCGCATGCTGGGCTCCCCCTGCTGAAGCTCTAGACCCTTCAGCTGGTCGCGGCTGTCCGCCTCCTGTCCTGTCCGTCCCTTCTCGGGCATCTGTGAGTTCCTCAGGGACACCCCTGGGGGAGCTGCCGGCCAGGACTGGGGCTCAGTCAAGGAAACGGCTTTGTTCAGGCTTGGGTGATGTTGACGTCGAACTCTGAGGCTAACTAGAACTCGCAGTCTGGGTGGCAGGGAATGGGTCTGGATGGGCAGTGCCGCTGTCTGGACCAGGCCCGCACGCTCCACCCGCACACATGCGGGCACCGCTGCTGGGGAAGAGGCAGGGCCCTCCAACCCGAGCCCGCGGGCGTTTGCGGTCTATGGTTGTGCCGCTGCAGCCTTCGCCCCGACTGGCTGGTGGGATTGGCTGAGGCTCAGTTGCCGGGTTACCAGGGTCCAGTGAGGTTGCAGCTGGAGCAGTCTGCTTGGGTGCAGTTCGCCCAGGTATGGGGCCAGTTAGGCCAATTTAAGCCCTTAGCAGCAGTGACTCAATAAACGAGGTCTGGGCACACAGGCCTCGGCTGCCTGGAGACCCCCAGGAAGAACTGGTGAGGGAGGTGGGCTATGCACGCACCGGACCCCTTCCCATCTGCCTGCAGCCCTGCAGGGTGAGGGAGGTGGGCCATGCGTGCACCGTACCCCTTCCCATCTGCCCGCAGCCCTGCAGGGTGAGGGAGGTGGGCCATGCACACGCCGCACCCCTTCCAGTCTGCCCGCAGCCCTGAGGGGTGAGGGAGGTGGGCCATGCACGTGCTGCACCCCTTCCCATCTGCCTGCCTTTGCTCTCGGCGTGTTGCTAAGCGACGTTATCCCTTTGAGAGCGCAGTGTCTCCCCCTTGCTCTAGCAGCCCAGTCGTGCACAGGCTCCTTCTATAAGGAGCTCTCCCGCCCTCCGGGGTCTGCCCTGCTCTGGAGGGGGTTTGCACTGTGTGCTGTGGTACACCCCATCCTGGAAATGGAGGGAGAGGAGCCTGTCGGTCCAGCGAGATACGAGCCTGTCCCCGCAGAGCGAGGCCTGCAGCAGAGCACCTGGCACGGCGTGTTGTCAGGATTGCTGCCCGCTCTGCTTCTCAGCACACCCTGGCTTTTCCAAGCTGTGTGGTAGCTGCAGTGTCTGGACATCACAGGTTTTCCTGGACCTGCGTATGAGCGTAGGGCCACGCGGGCTTCTGTGTGTGTGGCAGACATCCACGTGTGCTAGACGGACTTGGGGCCTACGGAGATGAGATCGCTAAGAACTGGAACAGCAGAATCAAAGACTTCATGTCAAATGTTACTCAGAGTGTGACTTCTACATCACTGTAGTTAGGCCCACTGGGATTGTATTTCCCCCTTGGTTTTTTTTCTCTCTTCTTAATAAGCATTCATAATTACACTTACTTATATAATAGAGGAAGCAATGCCTCCACTCTTCCTCAACCTCTACTAGCTTGAAAAGTAATGTAAAGTAATCTTTTCTTGATGAAAAGTAGGAGTCCTGATAGGGTTGTGGGGTCAGGAATGTGCTCAGGTCTTGTTTCTTGGGTTCTGCAGCTCGGTTCTGGGGCTGGGCTCTGCAGTTGGGTTCTGCGTCTGGGCTCTGCGGCTAGGTTCTCGAGTAGGATTATGCAGCTGGGTTCTGGAGCTGGATTTTGGGGCTAAGTTCTGGAGCTGGGTTCTGGGGCTGGGTTTCTGGGGCTGGGTTCTGGAGCTGGGTTCTGGGGCTGGGTTCTGGGGCTGGGTTCTGCAGTTGGGTTCTGGGGCCGGGCTCTGCGGCTAGGTTCTCAAGTAGGATTATGCAGCTGGGTTCTGGGGCTGGGTTCTGGGGCTGGGTTCTGGAGCTGGTTTCTGGAGCTGGGTTTTGGACCTGGGTTATACAGCTGGGTTCTGGAGCAGTTCTCCTGGTCATCTGTTCATCCGTCGTTCTCCTCCATCTTCAGAGTTTATGGTCCAGCAGAACCACAGGAAGCAATATTTGCAGATGTGTGTCCCCTACTGACATTGCTCTTAGATGGGTGAGTTAAAATATGTTCAAGCTGATTGCCACAGGTACTTTTACTTATTTCTTTTAAAATTTTACTTATTATTTTCTTAAAAATTTTGCTATAGGGCATGTGTGCTCACCAGAGAGAGAGAGGCTGAGAAAGCAAGCCACCAGGTCCAGGACTTGACCTGCAGTCAGCCATGTGGGAGTCCAGTGCCTTAACCAGCACACCACCTGCTGGCCCCTCCGCAGTTTTTATATATGTATATATATATATATATATATATATTTTTTTTTTTTGAGGTTTTTGCTAAGGGTGCATGCACTTGCCTGAAAGACCAAGAGAGATAGAGAGGCAGAAAGCGAGAAATCACCGCCCAGGGGTCTGGCGGTACAGGCCGGCTGTACTGACTCGGGTCTGACTCGGGTCTCCGTCCAGGTACAATGTGTGCATCATGGCGTACGGACAGACGGGAGGTGGCAAGAGCTACACCACGCTGGGGCAGCACTCCGCAGATGGGTCCGCCCTGCCGCTGGCCAGCTGCAGGGCCCCTGGGGTCATCTCCAGAGCCGCGGAGGAGCTCTTCAGGTACCCCCGATGGCCGCCGACTCTGAGCTGCCACGTGGCCTGCTCAGTGCAGGAGAGGGCCAGCTGCCGTCTCCTTACCAGGCACTCACCCTGCCCAGCGTCCAGGGGCCTCTGGGCGGGATCAGGACAAAGCGTCGTGGGAATCCCTTCACTAAGGCAGGAGGTCGGGGCCAGCCCTGGACCTAGTGGGTAAGGGCGCTGCCACCCCACATGGCTGACCACGTTTACTCCTGGACCCAGTGGCCTGGGCAACACGACGGGCTGTGTGTACTGCCCAGTCCTGACAGGACAGAGAAGCCGAGGAGGGCTTGTGGTGTTACCTTGCCCCACTGGGGGGCCCTCTCTCCCTCCCCTCTCCGCTCCGTCTTTGTGTCTCCTCCTTGACCTTCGCGGGCCTTAGAACCCAGGCCGGGCTTGGATGTAGGGACTCGCGTGGCCGGTGCTTCAGACCAGTGGTCTCTAACCACCTGTGCTCAAAAGGATGTGTTCATTCATTTGTTTCTAGTTTTGAAAAAGTATGGCAGACTAACCCCCAGATTTCCATAGTTCTTGTCCACTGCTTCCCGGGGAGAGGTGGCCTGGCTCAGGCTTTCCCAGCGCCTCACAGCTGGTGCCCTCGAGGCGGCAGGACTCGTACACTGGTCCTCTGTGACCCTGTGGGAGGGACACGTGTCATCCTGCTCACGTCCTAGCGTGAGCGACAGGGTGGGCACGGGGAGTGCAGCAGCGTGGCCCTGCAGACGCAGAGCTCGGGACCGTCAGTGCAGGTAGCACGTGCCTCCTGGTGGGACCCCTCACTGTCCATGCCTTAGGTTCTGGCTCAGAATTTTAAGGCTGGTGCCCCCAGAAGCGGGTGTAGGTGCAGGCAGAGCCAGGCTGTGCTGCCGAGGACTGCTTCCCCTCTGTCCTGGGACCCTTCCCTTGACAGTCCCCAGCTGGCAGCGGCCACCTGAGGCAGCAGCTCAGTGACAGCAGGCGGGACAGGCAAACTGAGGAGCGACCAGCTTTCCTCAAACACCTTTGGAAAGAGCCACCCAGGGAAGGGGCCCCAGGCAGCCCGTCCTCCGTGCTCCGGCCCTCGCTGTGGCTACACCAGGGAGGTGTGACCTCAGTGCGTGCCCAGGCCGAGCCTATGCCTGCTTAAAAGGCTGCTTCAGGGCCGGCCTGTGGCCGTGGAACAGCAGCTGGGTCCCACGTGGCCGGCTGTGCGCCAGAGGCCTGGACTGGCTGCCTGGAATGCAGGCGTTTTCACCCCCGACCCCCACCCCCACCCCCTCTGCCTGGCCGCAGTCCCCAGTGTGAGCTGCCCGGACCTCAGCCGAGTCTCAGCCTCTCTTACGGCAGAGAACAGTGAGCCAGGGCAGGTGGATGGACCGCAGGGGCGAGCTCTGGGGAGACATGCTCTTCCTTGATAATGGGTCAGGAGGGCAGGGGAGGCACGAGGGCGGGAGGCCCAGTGTTAGCGGCCACTGTCTCTTCGTTGTGGGATTATGTTTTTCTTCTCTCTGAGTGTGGTTTCTTTATTTTTAGAATCAGAACATAGTACTTTAAAAGAAAAAGCAAAGTAAGAATGCCGCTGCTCTTCCAAGCGCCTGCGTGGCTTTCCCTTTCCGGGGCTGCGGGAAGGCAGCATGGGGGTGGGGCCGCAGGAAAGAACTCTGAACTCAGTCTCCCCTGAAAGAGCATCCATTTAAAACGAAGCCAATGCTATGACCAGAATAGCGCTTGCGTCCGTAATGTGTCGGCAGCGTGCTCTGGGCTTCTGTGCAAGGATAAAGGGCCAGGTGGTTTCTGGGTCGAAGCTGGGTGCCTGTCCTGCTTTTGCACCCGGTGCATAACATCCCAGGGTGCCTACTGCCCACGGAGCCGATTGAAACCTCCCTTGGATAAAACAGTCAGTTCCCAAGGCAGCCGCTCACCCCGCGGTTAGGAGAGGGCACACCCTTCTCCCCAGGTGACACGATGCGGAAAGATGGGGCCCGAGCTCCTGGATGGCGGGCCCGGGGGGGGGGGGAGGGGGGGGGACTCCGCTCGCCCTGCAGGCCGTGCTCTGGCTTTTGCTCTGCGAGCGGATGTGCATCCCTCTGAGGGTGCCCCCACCTGTCCCGCAGGCTTATCTCAGAAGCCCCAGCGGGAAGCACGAACGTGGACGTTACCATGGTGGAGGTTTACAACAACGACATTTTCGACCTTCTGGCCAAAGGCGGTCCTGCAGGGGTGCCTGGGGTCAAGTGTGAGCTGGTGACCACCAAGGAGGGGAGGAAGGAGGTCTCCCTGCTGACTAGCCAGTGAGTCGTCTGGGCGCCCACCTTCCCCTGAGGCCGGCCTCGAGCTCCCCGAGGGCTGCTCTGCGCTCAGGCAGAGCTGGCGGTGGGCTGCGCAGGTTCGGAGCTGGGGCACAGCGTTTGGTGTGCTGGAAGGGTGAGCTTTGGTTTTGGCAGCTGTGTAGCGGTGACAGGAGTGCCCATCCAGGGTGGCTTACCGTTTAGCCACGGGCAGGTGTACCTCGGCTGACAGTGGCTGTGTCCCAAATACCCGTGGAAGGTGACGTATTGGGAGCTGAGGATGCGCTCAGCACCCCGGCCTGCCGAGCGCCGCGCACACCGGGCTCCAGCATGGCGAGGGCAGGTGGTGAGGGTCTCCTCCACTGTCACCCTGAGCCCTCGCACCTCTTCCACAACCGGCCAGACGCTGCCCCAGCACCCTGCCCTTCTCCTGGCGTGCTTCTCCATACAGGGGTAACTGTGCCGTCTCTCTGCCCAGGCCTGTCTGGCATGACCGGCCTGGCTCTGAGGGAGGCTTCGTTCATCAACCGGAGTCTAGCGGCCCTCGCAGACGTGCTGGGGGCCTTGGCTAGCGCCGAGGCCACGTCCCCTACCGGAACAGCAAGCTCACCCACCTCCTCCAGGACTCCATTGGTAATTAGGTCTCCCTGCGGCCCCCATCCTGGCACGGCCCTCCCTGCTCTGCCCCTCCAAGGACCCGCCCAGCTGCACCTCCTTCGGGAAGCTCCAGGCTGCCAGGTCCCTGAACGCCCTTGCTCAGCACTGCTGTTAACTGTCCCCGCACTGCTGTTAACGTGGTCCCAGCCGTGCGTACCAGGCTGCTCGCTGCGCATACCGGGCTGCTTACTGGGCTGCGTACCGAGCTGCTTGCCGCGCGTACCGGGCTGCTCGCTGTGCGTACCGGGCTGCTCGCTGCGCATACCGGGCTGCGTACCGGGCTGCATACCGAGCTGCATACCGAGCTGCTCGCCGCGTGAACCAGGCTGCTTGCCGCGCGTACCGAGCTGCTCGCTGCACGTACCGGGCTGCGTACCAAGCTGCTCGCCGCACGTACCGGGCTGCTCGCTGTGCGTACTGAGCTGCTCACTGTGCGTACCGGGCTGCTCGCTGTGCGTACTGGGCTGCTCGCTGCGCGTACCGGGCTGCGTACAGGGCTGTTCGCCATGTGAACCGGCGTGCTGTGGCCCAACCGTGGGGTTCAGGGCAGCTTCCGGCCCTGCTGCCCATCCAGACAGGCTCCTGCAGGCGGGGGCCAGGGACATCTGGGTCTGAGTCCTGGGAGACTTGGCTCCTGGAACAGACAGGAGGTACAGGGTAGCCTCAGCCATGCCCACGGGCTGTGCCCTGTGCTCCTTGAGCCCCTCGGTGCAGCCCCAGCGGGCAGGCTGACAGAGTGGGCAGGGCCCCGGGGGTCGGGCCATCCGGTCCTGACAGAGCAGGCTCGGATGCGAGGTGCCCTAGCGTGAGCCCCCCGCTCCGGGTCGGCAGAGGTAGGCCCAGAGGAGGGCCGTCAACACACAGGAAGGCGCTCTGGCAGGCATCATGAGCTTCCCACCGGCACGGCAGCTCTGGCCTCATGACCCTGCCCTGGGACGCCCCAGAGGCAGCCCATAAAACCCAGGCCTGCTGCCACGCTGCCCCCACGGCCACTGCCTCCCTGCTCCTGGGACGTGGCGTGCTGCTGCGCACTCTTGGGGTCTCCAGGCTGCAAGGCCCCGGCCCTCTGCCGGTCCCCATGGCGGGCTGGGTCTGGCCTCTTCCTGCACCGACTGGCTTTCTCCGCACACAAATGGCTCCTCGCAACCTTTGTTTTACAGCGTCTGCCTCTGAGACAGAGACCACCCGACGCGCTCCGGTTCCAAACAGCACAGCCCAGGGGAGGGTCAGGAGGTGGCAGGTGACCCCGACCCAGGCTCATGGGGCTGCCTGTGTAGACGGCCCCCGCCCTGACGTGTGTGGCTTGGCCCCCTTCCCCATAGCACACCCTTCTCTCCTTCACCTCACTGTCCCTTGCACACTGCTGACCTCGGCCCAGGTCCTGAACAGGGGGTGGTGGTCCCCCCAGGAGTGCAGGCACAGGGTGGACTGCTGGGCCACAGAGTCTGGGAGTGGCCTGGGTGGCCCTGCGGTGCCGTGGGAGCGCCCCGCTGCAGGGCGTGTGGGACTGGCCTCGCCCCGGGCCCCCTCACCGTTCTCAGGCCCGTTGGGGCATGCCGCCTGTGTCCTCCCAGGACTGAGGGGAGGCAGTTAGCCCGCAGCCTAGCCCAGCCCCTCACTGCGGCCAGCCCGGCAGATGGGTGGACTTGCTGGCAGCGGCTGGCTGGTCCACCCAGCGCTCACGCCTTTCAGTATTTTGGCACTTAGAGACGCTGCACTTGAGCTCCAGCACTCTTCGTGGCATTCGTGTGGTGACTTTATTTTAAAGGAGGTGACGCAAAGCTGCTGGTGATCCTGTGCGTGTCCCCCAGCCGGAGGTGCATGGCAGAGACGCTGCAGGGCCTGAGCTTCGGGACCCGAGCCCGGCAAGTGGAGCGAGGCGCGGCCAGGAAGAGGCCTCCCGGCTCCCAGGCAAAGGCGCGGGCAGGCCAGGCGGGTCGGTGAGCCCCGGTCCGGTGTGCGTCTCGTCCCTGCTTTGGGGTGTTTGCTCCCCGGGAATAAACATGTTTCATGTGGACGTGGCGACCTGGTCTCACCCCAAGGAACCGCAGTACAAGTGCAGTCCATGCCGCGGTGGACACAGCAGGAGTGCAGAGACACAGGCCTGCAGGGGCCCCCGGAGAGCCAGGCTGCTCCCTCATGGCTGGGGACCCCCGGTCCTCACTACACAGGCCGGGGCGATGCGGGCCAGGCACCAATGAGGTGGATTCTCGGCCTGGCTCCGGCCCGCCCAGCTCGGGCCCCGGCTGCCACGTGGCCCCACGGCCGTGTCCGCGTCTATGAAATGAGGAGCCGTGAGTGCTCCGAGCACAGGCCAGCTGGAGGCCTGACGACACGCACAGCAAGGCACCAAGCGGGGCGGCCACACCGGCGTCTGCACCAGTGCCGCCCCCTGTTCCCCAGGCAGGGTGCAGGGGTGGCAGGACCCCGGGTTCTTCGCCCTGGCACTCTGTGGAGTGTGGGGCCCAGGGGGCCCAGGAGGGAGAACACCCCACCTCTCCTGGGGGCCAAATGCCACGTGTGGGAGCCAGACCCGGTTGGTAGGACTGAGGCTGATCCCGGGTGGGATGGACTGCTCCCTCTGCTCCCATGGCCTGGAGTCCAGCCCCGCTGTGGCTGCTGGGCTGGGAGGTCAGGGGACCTCACCCCGTGGTGGTAAGGGCCGGCTGCGACTCCTTTGGTTCAGAAGCACCTGGGAAGGGAGGAACCGGGTAGGGGATGCCCCGTGCCGGCCTGGGAACTAGCCTGAGGAGAGCTTGGAAAAGCCGCTGCATGTGGCGTGTGGTCCGTGCCCAGCCCCTGGCGTCCCTCGGCTCCGGGGCTCTGCAGGTGGTGGGCCCAGCTGACCCTAGCTCGAGTGCTGAGCTGGCTCCCAGCACAGCTCACTCTGACCCTGAGGTGTGTGTGGGGCTGCCTGGCCGGGACCAGGGGTGGGTGGGCTTGTAGGGCCCGGCCCTCTGTGTGTTGCCGGGCCACTCAAGAGGCAGCCGTCGAGGGCTGCAGGGAAGGACTGCCCAGCGGAAGCATGTCCTGAGCTGTTGGAGCCACGGGGAAGGTCAAAGGGCAGTGAGGGGCAGCCTCCCAAGGACCCACAGACACTTCCACGAGAGATAGCCAGGCTGGTCACCTGACCTCACAGGTGCTGGCCCTAACTGATGCAGGAGAGGATGGGGTACGGCCTGAGCTGAGGGCAGCGCCTGGCCCACCACCGCCCGGGGCGCCTCCGAACCCATGGCCATCACAGCTTTGCCTGAGGAGGGGCCTTCGTAGCACAGAGGTGAGAGGGCTGTTCCCCAGAGACGCCCAGGGCCAGCCCCAGCAGGCAGTCACAGCCGGGCCCGTCGCTCCACACCGGGTGGAAGGCCTCCCAGGCACGCATGGGGGACAGTGTCGGGGCCGCTCTCACCGACTGGGTCATAAGGCTGCGTGTGCCGAGGACTAGGCCGCAGGACAGGCCGAGGACCACACTCGCTCTCATTGGCAGCACTGGCTGGAAACAGGCTGGGCGCAGGCTTTGGGGACGAGTTGCAGCTGGCGGCTCCTCTGCACGGACGGCTCAAACCAGGGAAAGGCCTGCCCCTGTCTTTGTGAGAGCGGGTGGGTGCACTTCCCAGCCATCTGCACACAGCCGGCAAGCCTGGGCTCGTGTGGCCGACTCCTGGGAGGCAGAAGGTGGGGACCCCTCCCTGCTGGCCCAGTCCGGCTCCCTTTCCACAGCTCGGGGCTGTGGCCCCTCTGCCATGTCCAGCCCACCCTGTGGATGAGGACATGCCCGGGGGAGGGGCAGCGCCCTGGGGGCCAGCAGCCGTGCCTAAGCCTGGGCTCCGGAGCCTCCTGCGAGGCAGCGCGGCCAGGCTCTGGCACACCAAGTCCAAGGAGCTGGGGGAGGGGTGGGCTCTGGCAGCACTGTGCGGGGCCCTGGGGCTGGGGCCTGGAGCTGGCAGCCGGGCCTCGGGGTCGGATTCACAGCCACGGTGGGGACAGAGAGACCCATGGCACTTGGCTGTCAGCAGAAGCACCTCGTGTGCGGCCAGGCCTCCCGTGGTGTCGGACGCCAGGAGCTGTCTGCTGGGCACGAGGGACCCTGGCTAACCCAGGGGACGTCCCCTCGGCCTGGAGCACCTCACCGAGCCGTCGTGGCTTTGGCTGGCCCCTGGGAGGTGGGCGTAGCCCAGCGAGTGAGGACCCCAGGGTTAGGGGCAAGAGCATTGGGAGGGGGTGGGGCTGGACGGCAGGGGCTCAGCTCCACTGCCTCTACCCTGCCTTGGCCTCAGCTCCCGGGGTAGGAGAGTGCCCGCGCCGTGGGCACCGAGGTAGCCAGCTCACTGCACGCGTGTGAGCACGTGACCGGCGCCCGCCCTTCCCCGTCACCCGCTTACTCTGCATCCCTCTGTCTGAGGCGACTGAGGATGCCACAGCAGGTGCTTGGGGGCTTCCGCCCAGCACAGGGCCACATGTCGCAGTGGCCGGCAGTGCGTGGCTGCAGCGGTTCCAGCTCCGCAGGGGCTGAAATGCGTGTCCGGAGTCACAAGGTGACAGCGTCAGCACCTGACCTCCAGAAGGCCTGGGTTGGAGGGTGGAGCCTCCTGAGTGGGATTAGGACGCTCCTGAGACCCGGCTCCCGGCCCCTTTCACCCTGTGAGGGCCTAGTCGACGCACCCGCCAGCCCGCTGGGCCTGGACACTGCCGCGCTGAGCGGAGGCACGTGAGATGGACACCCCGGATGGGCGTGCGTGTGCAAAAGGAGCCCTTCGGAGCCCGGCGGGTCAGCGTCCCTAAGCAGCTGCGCCTTCGGGCTGTGCCCCTCCAGGTGACGCTGCTCCTCGCCCCACCCCCACGGCTGACGGTGTCAGGGCCCACGCGTGGCCACCACCAGCAGCCCGATCCTCAGAGACCGGATGGAGGCTTCGGGAGCGCGCACTCTGGTAGCGGGGACGGCCGCCCCTGGTCTGGCCTGAAGGGGTCTGTGCTCCCCTGCAGCTCTGGCTGCTGTGACTTGGGCGAGCCGCTGGCGCCCCCTAGTGTGTCCAGCGGACGTTGCGCTCCATTCACGGTGCACCATCTGGGACTTGGCAGTAGTTGGCCTGGAGGCTCCCAGCCTGAGTCTGAGTCGCCCCCTGCTGGGCCAGGCGGGTTCTACCTTCCCAGCTGTGTGGCCCACTTTGCTCCCTTTCCGCCCAGGCCAGGGACTCGTCCACCTTGCTACCCGGTGTCCCAGCGCTCCCAGAAGCAGCACTGGCCTGCGACAGCGACAGCATGGCTGTGAGCCAGCAGACGTCTCCCAGGACTCAAGTCCCCACTCCCTGGCTCTAAGCTGGGCTCTGTGGCACTGGCCACTGCGCAGGGGCTGGGGTGAGCCCTGTGGACTCGGGACACCCCCGAGCCCATGGCACGGCAGAGCTACCACCCAGGGCTGTCCTGTCACTAGTAACAGCCGCCCGGAGTCCAGGGAGTCCCGCGGCCGGGGGCTTACCAGCCTGGGTGTGGAGGCCCTAGGTGGCAGGGCTGTGGGCGAGGGTCGTCTCCTTGGTGTGGTGCCGAGGCTCGGCACACCAGCAGAGGGGAGAGCTGGGTCCTCACTCCCTCTCCTGTGAGCCCCCAGGCATGTGACCCGGCCGCCCTGACAGCTCTAATCCTCATCTCTCTCCAGACGCCACCTTTCGACAACACCCAGAAAAGTTTTTGCCTTTTAATCCCCTTACAGCCACGTTCCACACGCGAATTCTGAAAACGCGCGGACCATTGCACTGTGTGTACAGGCCAAGGCCTGAGCTTATCCGCAATGGCCACGCCAGGGAGGACGGCCGGGCTGCCAGGGACCCGCTGCTCAGAGGTCTGAGCACCTGCACCCCCCAGCGAGGCCCCTGGAGGCACTGAAGGTCCCAGTGAGCGAGGGCTGGGCTGGTGACCTGGGACCACGGCTCTGTTTCCCGGGGAAGAGAGTCTGCCAGGCCCCCGTGCCTGGTCATAACATGGCCTGCATGGTGGGAGGGACCAGCCCGGCTGCTCTGCCCTGGGACCCGCCACCCCTCACCTTCACGGAGCACAGGTGTGTCCAGCAGGAGGCTCCCAGCTTCCCTGCCTGTGGGCAGGAGGGACCTGAGCGGCCATGCAGGCTCCAGGCGGGGCGAGGTCGGCGGAGGCCATGGCCAGTGCTGGCCCAGGCACCTGACAGAGCAAAGTGGGGGGCCCAGAATCTGCACCCGCAGCTCGACCTCCAGCCTGGCCCACCCATGGCCACTTGTTGTGAGTGCACTCCCGTCCAGAACCATTTGCCTGGAACCTGCGGTTCAGACGGGGTTGGAAGGCCCGTGGTCTCTCAGCCCCACTGACAGTGTAAGAGGAGCCTCTGGGGGCCTTTCCCCACAGCAGGTCCAGGGAGAGGCAGCTTGTGGGCCTCTCGCTGAGGAGGCTGGCTCTGGCCTCCTGGGAGACTCCCTGGGGGGCCGCCAGCCTGCCCTGGGGGGTGCAGCTGAAGGTGGAGCTGCATGAGATGGGCGCGGGGTGCGGGGCCGGCGGGCAGGGCCGCCCGTCCTCCAGGCTGCAGCCACTTTGGTCCTCCCCACCGCCAGCCTCCAGGGTCTGCGGGGAGAGGGCGAGGGTCCTAGCTCCTCCCACTGCTGCACCGGGGCCCTGCTGCTGGCTGGCCCTCAGAGCAGCACACCCGCCCGCGGCCCGCCTGGCTCAGCCCCTGGCCGGTCCTGCGGGTACCTGCCCAGCTGCCTGCATGGCCCCTCCTGTGCTTAGCTGGACCTTCCCTGACCTCCTGGCCCACAGCGGTGCCACCACCTGCCGCCTCTGTGTCCCGCTGCACCAGCCTCCACGTGGACAGCGTCTTGTGGCTGTGAGTCCAGAGACCTGAGCCCTGTGCTCTGCTCTGTCCCCAGTGGACGGGTTGGGAGCCCGGTGGCTTCCAGAAGGCACCATTTCCTCTCCTGGACAGGCTGGCTCGGTTGCTTGGCCCAGGGCTGTGGTGACCGAGGCCGTGGTGTCCCTCCTGCCTGTCCTCCGCTCTGTCCACCTTTGATTCACATGTAGTGGGTCCCGAGGGCCTGCCTTGTCACCCAAGCCCACCAACCTGCCAGCCTGGCCATTTCCCGGGGTCTCTGTGAGGGACTCTGGCAGGCCCAGGACGGCCCTGGGGTCCCAGCGGCGTCTGGGAGAGCAGGTGGGCGTGGGCCCCTACCTGGCGCAGGGCCTGGGCACTCCGGCCGCTCATCCTGAGTCACGTGCTCTGTACTGTCAGGAAGGGATCCTGCTGGGAGGCTGTGAGGAAGAGGGGTGTGAGGAGGGCGGGGACGTCGCCCGGTGCCAGCGCCTGGTCCCCCAACAGGTGGTACCATCCCCTCGCCCAGCTGTCTCCTGTCAGGAGGGCCAGAGGGTGGGGCTACGGTGCTCCGAGAAGCCTGGACGGACGCTCAGCAGCCCGCAGCGAGGGCAGGCGAGGGCTGGCAGGAGGCCGGGCTCCTCCCTTGGCTCATGCAGCCCCTTTCGGGGCACCATGGCTACTCTGGTGCCCTCACTGTGCCCTGGGGCCACGGCTGTGGTTCCCACCTGCAGTGGTGAGAACTCAGCATGACGGGTCGCAGGTAGGTGCTGCACCCCCTTCCAGCATGTTCTGGCACTTTCCCTAGTCGTGGCCGCACGGCCTGGCCTGGCAGGGGAGGGTACTGGAGGGTGGTGGTGACAGCTGAGGAAGGCGGCCTCACACTCACCATGCCCCCAGGCCTGCATGTGCCCCTCGGCCCCCCCAGCCCCGCAGACTCCACGTGCCCCGATGTGAGGGAGTGGCCCTGGCTGTGGGCGGGCGGAGCGGGTGGTGCTGAGGGCGGTGCTGACGGCCAGCTGTGCCGGGAGCCCCTGTGGGGGTGGTCTGGGCCCGGCTCCAGGGCATCGCTGACGTAGGACTCGCTGTAGCACTTCTTCTCTGCGGGGAGGGAGGACGGGGGTCAGAGACGGCCCGACGGCGCCATCGGAGCCCAGAGACAGCGTGCCCAGCCGGATTCAGGGGCAGGGCAGCCGCCTTGGGCTTCTCCACGGCTGCATCCTGTGCTCTTCACGGGGCCTACAGCGCAGGACGGGGAGACGGAGGCCTGGGCTCCTGGGACTGCTCCAGGACCCCTGTGCCTCCGGCCGCACCACGTCCTTGTCACCAGCATGGAGGACGTCCTGGTCTGTGCCACCCAGAACCTGACCCAGGCCCACTCCGAGGTGCCTGGATCCTGCCCCGGCCCGCTCTGAGACATGCTCCGCTGTCCCCGGAGGACGGCTCATTTCACGGAGGAGGCCTTTATCTTAGAGGGTTAGGGACTGCAGGCTCCCTGAGGCTCTGTGCCCCGTGGCAGAGGGGAGGGAAAGCTGGTCCCCAGGGCAAGCGCTCTCCTGGCTTTTCGTGTGAGGGGCTGGGCTGGACCCCTGGTCATGTGAGTGAGGGACTGAGGAGAGGGGCCTACTCAGGACTTTGGGGCCTTGACTGAAAGGTTCCAGAAGGTCACAGTTGGACTTTCAGGGTCAGGCGGACAGAGGTCACTTTGCTGAGGCCAGCATGCGAGACCACTGACGGGCACCTGGGTCTGGGCGGGTCTGTGTGGCTGCACTGTGCCCATGGGAGAAGCGCTGCCCAGCTGCCCTGAGGGCTGTGGGGAGCACCTCTGAAGGGTGTGGGGAGCTCCTGTGGGGGGCCTGTCTCCACTGTGGGAAGCACAGCTCAGAGGCCGCCCCGGAGTCCGAGGCTCCATCTACCAGGGCGGCTGCTCCCTGGGACAGGATCAGGGCAACCAGAGGTTTTGGGGCACGCTGATTTGGGGTATCTGACTGATCCACAACAGGGCTCCAGTCTGAGTCCACCCCTGGGTCCCAGGACCAACCCCACACTTCCCCATCTTCCTTGGGAACTACTTGGCCTCTGCCTCCTGGGGCTGTCGGTCCCCCAGGCCCAGGCTTCTGGTTTGGGGACACAGAGCGTGGCCATGTTTGCAATCCCGGCCACCTCGTGTCAGGTTGGGCATCTCCTGACCCAGCACCTGGGCTGCCCCCTCAGGGCCGTTTTTCAAACTCAAAGCCAACTCTGAGTGCAGAGCGAGGACTGGTGTGGGACTGGCTGGAGTCGTGTGAGGGGACTACCGAGCCCGGCCGAGGGACAGCAGACGCCCCTGTGCCAGACCCACCCGGACACGGAACTGGGTGCAGGTGGTCCTCAGGTCCTGGGCATGCTGCCTATCTGGTGGCCCATGCCAGTGCTGTCTATCGGCTCCGCCTGACCGTCTCGTGGCCAGCTAGTGCCCTGGCCCTGTGCTTCCAAAGCATCCCTGTGCCACAGCAGGTACCCGGGGCTGGACGAGCTCGGGCCCCTTCCTAACAGATTCTGGTGGTGGCTAAGGAGAAGGGATTCTAGAAAAACTAGTGAAAACATCACAGACACAATGGCCCAGATTCGCAACTGAGCTTACAGAGCAGTCGAGGAGATGCTTCTAAAACTGCAAAGCAGCCAGAGGAGGAAGAGTTAAAGCCAGGAAGACCCCACCAGGGCCGATTCACTGGCAGCTACTGAGGCCCTACGGCAAAGCTGCAGTCCACCTCCGACGCCGAGGCAGGGGACAAGAGCTGCAGACCCCCAGCTCACCGTGGGAATCATTGCCTCGCTGGCCACGGGCCTCGGGCCCGCCCGGTCACCCCCACCCCAAACAGAAGCTACAGATGCTTGGTGTCCTTAGAGCTGGGACTGCACACGGGGAGAGCTGGGCCTGCAGGGGGATACCACCCCGGTGGCTCAGTGACAGGACACCGGTTGCTGGGACAGGGCTGCAGGGCCACGGCCGAATCACGGAAGCTGAAACTGCAGAGTCCAGACTGCAGGCTGGTGCCTCAGGGCCAGAGCTGTGTCTGGCCTGAGCCTCAGGGCTCCTGCCTGCCTCTTGGGCTCACTCGTGCTCCACCCCGCATGCCCTACAGGCTGCCTGCTTCCGTGTCCGCACCTCCCTTCTCCAGCGCGGTCTCTGCAGCAGAATTGAAGGGTAGTTGACAATCCTGCAGAGGCACACACCAGTGAGGGTTGGGGGCTGGTGTGTCAGGTGCCTGAACCTCGTGTCCCGCTGGGCACGAGTGAAAACTGAGCAGACCGTGCTCAGATACCTCTTCTCGGGTCCGTCAGATCCAGGCCACAGGGCGAACGCCCCCACACTGGGGCAGACAGGGGATGTAGTTGTAGCTCAAGAATATTTGCTCACTGTAACATTCAATGCAAAATACAGAGATGCTTAAAGAAAAAAAGATAGCTTGCCTGAGCTGAAACCACGGTATGGCCCTGTAGGAACCGGGGCTCAGAGGAAAACCCAGACTGTAGCTGATGAGCTGGGGGGGACCCAGCCATGGAGTTCAGCCAGGTCCTCAGAGAACCCCCTCACGTTTCTGGTGGGGGGCAGTGACCAGTGCAGAGGGCTAGGAGCACCTGCTCTTCTGCAAGGCCTGTGCAGAGCCTCCTGCCATGGGGAGGGCCACAGCCTTCTCTGTGGAGTTTGCAGGCCAGGGCACAGACTCGCTGCCACACCAGAACCCCATTGTGGGGCCGTGGACACTTCTCCCCACAGGGCCGGGGCTGTCACTCAGCTACCAGCTCCGTGTACCTGGAGTTCCACAGAAAACCACAGGCCCACAAAAAGGCGAAAGCACAGCGCGGAGAGACACTGCCTGCGTCAGAGCCAGGCTCAGATGTGGAAGAGATGTGGGAGTATCAGTACAGAAGTGAAAAACACACCGGGGGTTCCGGGGCACAGAGCAGAGGGCACCAAGAGCGGGCGCGGGATGCGGGTGGAGCAAGCACATGCTGGAAGTGAGAGCTGCTGGAGACCCCTAAGGCCGGAGCAGCGGGGTGTGCCTGGGCCTCGCGTGGCAGGCAGGAGGAGCGAGCAGTCCTCTGCGCCTTCGCGGGCGTGCCGGGGACACTCCAGAACAAAACCCAGTTCTTCCCTGGCGGAGCTGCGTGCGACGCGCCCGAGGAATGGCGGTGTCAGCACCTTTCTTCCTTGGCCTGGGGTGCGGACTGTGCTTCCCCCCTGCAGAATTAGTTTCCGAAGTGCATTCGTCGAGCCAGTGTTGGAAACACCCGGTATGCCCTGCTCCCTGTGTCTGCAGAGTAGATGACGGGTGGGTCGCGCTGTGCACAGGGCGCTCCACCTGGGTAGCCCACTCCAGCCACGTCGAGGTGTGTGTGGCCGTAGGTGACCTTCCTCATTTCTTTATACCAGTTTTCTCTCCTGTAAAGTCAAGGGGACGCAGTCACTTCCCGCGGTGACCTTAGGAGGTTTAAATGAGGCAGCCCGTGGGAGGAGGCTCGTTGTCAGAGCGTAGCCGTGAGCACCATGGCCACTGTCCTCGCCACCACTGTGGGCTGGCAGCACCCGGGGGAGGGCTTCCCAGGGCCCGTGCACGCAGCGAGGCTCTGGGCCGGCCTCTACAGGTGTTTGAAGGCCTCCCTCCTACCGCCCTACCGGGAGATGGCCGTGTCCATTGTGTGCAGTGTTGAGAGAACGTCCTCCTCAGTGTTTCCGTCCTGACGAGGCCGTGGGCTCTGCGGCTTGTGGCAGGTGCCCTGGCAGACTCTGCACACACCCCGAGGTGTGGCGGGGTCTGCCGTGCCCTCGCACTGCGGCTGGCACGTCGTAGGTGTCCAGACACGGGAGGCGGGCCCCTGCGTGCGTGGGTGCTTTTTCTGAGTTTTGAGGACCTCTATTGTTTTCAGCAGTGGCCACACCTCCTTAGGTCCCCACCAACGGCTCACGAGGGCTCCGGCTTGTCCAAAACAATGGAAATCGGGGTCTCAGAAGGGCACCTGCATCCACGCACACTGGGACGGGGCATGGACAAGCCGTGGGTCAGCCTGAGTGTACGACAGCAGGGGAGGGAGAGGGTGTGTGGCAGGCGGCATGGAGGTGGAGGCCTGGATCCCACATGGCTGGCCTGCAGTTCGAAGCCCGGACCTGGTGGCTCGAAAATCACACTGTGCACATGTGCGTGCGTGCCCGAATCCTCAGAGGAGAACGGGGGAGAAGGGATTGGGAGTGGCCGTCCCTGGGGGCGCTTCCTCTCTTTCCTGTCTCTGTTTTCGGGGTGTGGACCCCCTCTGTGTGTTCTACGCACCGGGAACACACTCAGCCTTGAAGAGGAAGGACATCTGGCCCCTGCTACGACATGGAGGGACCTCGAGAACACGCCAACTGGAAAGGCCAGACCCAAAGGCTGGACGCTGACACTGCCACGTGGGATTCAGACAGGAGGGCAGAGCGAGGCACGCAGAGCCGCGATCTGTAGGGCGGGCTCCGTGAGCAGCCACACGGAGCTGGTCGGATGGGCAGCTCTTCCTGTGCGTGGAGGTCTGGGGGTAAAGCTCGTGGTAAGTGCTCACAGCAGAAGAGCGGAACAAAGCCGCCCTCAAAGGTTTTACTGCTGCCTCTGCAGATGGAGGCCCTGCTTTCTGTTCTGCCCAGTGGGTTCGCTGCGGAGCCAGCAGGTGGCGCTCTGAGCCTGCAGCAGCGCCTGGTCCCGCAGCAGGGGTGGGTTGGCCCAGCACCTTCCAGGACACGGGTGGGGTTTCCTGGCTCCTGAGTTAGGCAGTGGGGAGCCCATAACCACTGAAGACCTGCGGCTGCTTCTGCTTCTACGCTCCACTCTCCTGGAGCGCAGGCCGGGAACGAGACTGAACGCCTTGGCACACTCCGTCCCTAGGTGCATCTCGGACTGGCGCAGCCCTGCTCCGACGTGTCGCTGCCTGCCTGCGACAGCACCATCCCACTCCCACTGTACCCAGGTGGAGCCCAGCCAGATCGGGTAACTGTCACCAAGGATGTGTAAGACAGGGAAAGGGAACCGCCATCAGCAATGGAAGGAGTCAGGGAGAGCGGGCTGGCCCGAACCCCGAAGACACAGAGGGACGTGGGCATTCCTGCGTCGGGGTACGACGGCCCGGACAGCAAGATGCCTCTCAGTCAAACACAAACGCCAAATCAGCCAAAGACACGGTGGCAGGCCGAGCAGAAGCCCACGCTCCTATCGGTGAGGGGGACGCCTGAAGACGTGTCCCTGAAGCAAAATCCCACGGCCACCAGACCTCGGAGAACCTCCCACGATTAGGGCAGGCCCATAGAGCCACGTGATGGCCACGCGAGCCGGTGAGAGCCCAAGTCCCCACGCCGGGAGGCAGCGCTGACCTCGCAGGCCAGGCCACACAGCCCGCTGTAAGTGCATTCGCGCCTGGCCCCGCGCCCAGGCATTTACTGCAGACTTGGCAATCACAGCGGGCAGTCTGGGAGCCTGCGGGCGGGTGGGCGTGAGCAGGCGCTGTCCCCGCTCTGGGACAGCGAGGCAGGACTGAGGTCCCTTGCCTGCCCCGCACCTGTGGAGACCTCCAGGATGAGCCGGATGGAGGCAGGGGGCTAACAGACTCCCACGGGGGCTAGACCGTGGCACACAGCAGCGGGCGCCTTCGCTCACACCAGACACACGTGCTCCCTGTGGACTCCGGCTTCACAGGGCTCCGGGAGCTCCCGACGTCACAGCAGCCTTGGGCTCCAGCTGTGGACGGGCCGACACGCCCCAGGCCTGCGACACGGGCCACGTGTGGGGCCAGGGAGCGTCTCCCTCTGGGGGCCTAGGGAGGGGGTGGTCTGTCGTGCTGAGATCCACCTCACCTCCGCTCAGCCATGGGTCAGAGTGCTGGCTCCGCCACCTCAGCTGGGGCACAGGACGTCCCCTCACGGGCTGCCTGCCGTGGGGGCTCAGCTGGGGCACAGGACGTCACGGTCACTGGGCTGCCTGCCGTGGGGGCTCAGCTGGGGCACAGGATGTCCCCTCACGGGCTGCCTGCCGTGGGGGCTCAGCTGGGGCACAGGACGTCCCCTCATGGGCTGCCTGCCGTGGGGGCTCAGCTGGGGCACAGGACGTCACGGTCACTGGGCTGCCTGCCGTGGGGGCTCAGCTGGGGCACAGGATGTCCCCGTCACGGGCTGCCTGCCGTGGGGGCTTGACCATGCCGCCCGGGTCAGTGGCACAGAGGTGGGTCTCATGAGGTTGGCTTTCCCTCCCAGGCTGCTGCTGCATCAGGTGTGACCTCTCGAAGTCCTCAGGGCGTAAACCTCTGCGCTTTGGTGGTCGGGGCAGCAGGGGGAGTGAGTGCGTGCAGGGCCACAGCGCCCACCGTCCCTAGGCGCATCTCGGACTGGCGCAGCCCTGCTCCGACATGTCGCTGCCTGCCTGCGACAGCACCATCCCACTCCCACTCCCCGGCCGCGTGACTGGGTCGGGCACGGCCCACGTAGACAAGTTCGAAGGCCCAGATGAGACCTTTCCTTCCAGGGCTGCCTTCTGCAAGGGAAGGTGCTTCCTGAGCTTTCCCGACCCGGGGGACAGTCGAACAGCTTCCCTGGGGGAGGGAGTACGAGACGGGACAAACACACGCGCACACAGAGTGGAGACAAGACGAGGTGCTGATCAAGTCTTCTTCCTCTTCCGTTTATTGAGGGAAAATGGCGAGTTATATACAGCTGGTGGGCACCAATTGGTTGCCCGAAATGCAAATGAGATAGAACAGCATGAACCAATCATTGATGTGGGTGGATCTCTCTCATTGCCTAGAAACCAACTGCTTCCGGGGAGAACGGTTGGTCACATGATTTCTGAGAAACGGTTTGCTCAGTGAGGAAGTGGAGCCTAATGGTTTCCAAGATGGTGGATAGCTCAAGATGGCAGATAGCTAAAGATGGTTACCATATGCAGCGCCCTCCACATATCCCCCTTTTTTATTTTTTTTCAAAGAGAGGAGGAAAACCTGGGGGAATCGTGCCTGTCTTAGGTTGGAGTCGTTTTTTAGAGCCACACGTCCATCCTTACCCGTCTTTGGAGAATCCCATTGCGATGATGAGTTTCCTGTCTTAGGTGGGAGGACTGTACAGCTGTTAGGCTCAGACTCTCTTACCCGTCTTTGGCTAACCGATTCAGCGCCTCAGGCAGGAGCAATGTCTAGGCTCCGCGATACTCCATCTCCAGGTTGTGGTAGTGGACTTGGATAGGCTGCATTTTTATGGAATTAATCTGTTGTTTAAGGAAAGCCATGAGCCTATTAAAGAGAACAGGCCCCAAAGAGCAAATAATCAGTAAACCCGGAATCGGACCAAGTATGGGGAGGAAAAAGGGGAGGAGTCCATTCCATGCAGACCATGAAAGACCGTCACAAACGATGCCGGACTTGTTGGCGTAAAAGCAGCAGTGTTCCTGTAAAGCAAGACAGAGACTCCCCGTTCTGCCAGGAGGAGCAGCGCCAGGATCGAAACCAGCAGAGGTAGTGTCGAAGAAGCAAAACGGGATCAGGTATTTAAGAAGGATCTTCATTTTGTTGATCTGTGGAAGGAGAGAGAGATATCTCAGGGCTTTCATCGTCCCTGGATGGCTTGTTAGAATCAATCTGTTTGATTAATCTTTCTGGTAAACAACGCGCAGCATCCATTTTTTGAGAATAGATGCAGACAGACCCTCTGCCCCAAGTGAGGACAGGGTCCGGACCATTCCGTGTATTGTCCAGAGGATCTTTCCACAAAACGGAGGCAAATTTTGTTTTGGTAGTGTTAACAGATGGAAAAATATTGAGCTGTGCTGTGAAATCCTTGGTTCTTTGGGTCCAGATCACTAAAATTAGAGATCTGTCCCTAGGCGCAAAATAAAACGGCAACCACAAATGAAGTAGATAGAAAAGAAGGTTTAATAGAAAGAAAAGAAAGGAAAGAAAGAAAGTACACCCAAAAAGGTTGTTGGGCGGGCGGATTGCCAGTGGCAACCGTGTTTGATACTGGTCAACCGTTATTCTTATTACTAGAGGTCATGAATATTCATTAGTGGGCGGCCCCTTACACTGCCTATGTCCTTCCTTTAAATTTGAATCCATAAGTTTCCTGCACCTGCGCACCTTCCTCACAGGTAAAGTGAGGAATTTGATCACTTAATTGCGTACGCCCAGTGCAATTCAGGTTGCCCCAATTAGATCGCCCAATTAGTCTATCGTATTAATGACCAAAATGCTTGCTTGGGTCCTTTTGATAAAAGAAAATCTACGAACTATCCCTGTATGCTTCCCTCAAGTCTTTAAGAATTAATATGGCAAATTACCTCGCCCTTCCTGGCACCAGGGGTTAAGTGAGCCTTTCGCTTTTCTCTTAGGGCTGCCCGCTCATGGCTAACTAACTGCCTACCACAGTAGTTGAATGCCAGAAGCGCTCAGCAGCTGAGTCTCCATCTTTATCAAGAGACAGGAAATTTAGGACAAAAAGAGCATATGCCAGAAGGTTTTTTGGCGAGCCCTTAGTCTGTAAAAACTCTCCCTTTTTTAGCTTTTGGAGAGTATTTTTCAAGGAAAGATGAGCACGTTCAACAATGCCTTGTCCCTGGGGATTGTATGGAATTTCCGTAACATGTTTTATGTGAAGTTGTTTACAAAAAGAGGCAAAATTGTTTCCTGTGTAACCTGGGCCATTATCTGTCTTAATTTGTTGAGGTTTGCCCATAACCGAGAGTGCGGCAAGTACATGGGAAATAACATGTTTGCCGGACTCACCAGTTTGTGCTGTGGCAAAAATGAAACCGCTAAAGGTATCAACAGAAATGTGAACATAAAACAAAATCATGGGTAGATAAAAAATATAAAAATTTATCTGGAGGAAGATGGTTATTAATAGTTTCAGTAAAGGAAGCACATGCAATAGGTCAGAAATCTGTTTGTTGGAATAGCCAATTAACTTGGTCTTTAGTAAACGGCTAGATGAATGTATCAGGATCTTTGCCATATGTCCAGGCCGACCACAATTGAAGCAATTGCCTCCATTATTACGGTTAAGGAATTGGCGAACAGTATATCCTTTAAGAGCAGCAGCCAGAGCCAATCCCTGTTGGTATGCTGACCCAATATCAGAACATAGGCGAATATATCCTGATAAATCTGTCTTTTTTCTATATGGCCTGGTTGCTGTCTGACAAGCAGCATTAGCATTTTTATATGCCAATTATTTAACAAAATTGGTACCTGCATCAGCACTGCCAAATATTTTCCCTGCTGCAGTAATTAACCAATGAACAAACTTAGAAAAAATTTCGTCAGGCCCTTGTTTTATTATTGTAAGAGGTACTTAAGTCTCCTTTAGTAGGAAGTTTCTTCCAAGCTCTCATGGCTGCCGTATTAATTTGAGCAAATAGCCCTGAATCATATTGCATTTGATTGTCACTAGTTGTATAATTGCCTTCTCCCAATAACATATCTGCTGTCCAGCCATTGTTGGCCTGGGCATTACGGCGTGCGGTCTCCCTACAATTTCCCACATATTCTGATTTCCAAAGTACGTAATCCCCTCCAGAGAGGGCAGCACGGGCCAATGTTTGCCAATCTATTGGTGTAAACCAATTTTCTGCCACCGAGTCAACTATGGCTGAAGTATATGGAGCTGTAGCTCCATATTGAGCAACTGCTGTTTTAATTTCTTTTTTAATGTTAAAATCAAAGCCATGTAGGTGGCGCCTTGTGGATCTGTGGTTTCTGTTACTGGAAAGGCTTCCTGCCCCTCAAAATCTATCAATGATTGTAGTTTCTGAACTGGTTTAAGTTTTGTACCATGAGTAAAAGTGGGCTGGTGGTGATTCCACGAGGAATCTGCACTTTTAGATTTACCCACTTTTAGTTTTTCTAATTGTGATATTAATTCTTGATGTTCTTTTTCTAACTGAATTTGTTCTTTAAGTTGTTCGATCTTAGTCTGAACTTTTGCCTTAGGATCAATAACGGGCATCGCCAAAGATGGTGCAGATGCGACCAGGTTGTAAGATGGCGGTTGTTTTTTGAAAGGCGGCCATTTTGAATTACTGTATTTGACTGCCTTTGTTTCTAAAGTTTTTTTCTTCAGACGGCCATTTTGGGTTATTGCACGTGGCAGTCTTTGTTTCTAAAGTTTCTTTTTCAGGCAACCATTTTGGATTATTGTATTTGTCAGCCTCAGCCTCTAGGATTTCCTCCTCTGAACTAGTTGATGACTCGTTTTTCTTTGGCTCTTGTAGAGCCTTAAGGTTGTTTTTCTTTTTTAGTTTTTTAGATTTTTTGGATTTTGTCTTGCTTTGGGGGCTTAACTTCTTCCTCACTATCTAGGGAAATAAGATCCTCTCCCTGTTCTTTCTCAATTTTAGAATCCTTGGTTAGATCTGAGGTGGCTATAGCCTCCTCCTGGGGTTGATCATTTTGCATGATCTGCTCTCCCTTAGCGACCATAACGACAAGGGCTTCTATTAAGCTCTGAATGGATATTTTCATGCTGACTAAGCTTTTGTCCCATTATTACCCGTACTTAAAATAAAATGTAAGTAAATACTTACCAGGACGTCTTCTCTTCGTCCTTCTATGTTTTTCACCGGCCTTTCTCGGGACGAGTCTATGCTGTCCCCTTCTGGATGAGTCTATGCCGTCCCCCTTCTGTTTTCCGCCGACTTTTCTCACTGGAGCCTTCCTCGGAAGCTCTTCACTGGATCCCTCATACCCAGGTCCGTGTTCAGGCGCCACGTGTCCCGACCCGGCTGGCCAGGGTTTGAACCCCACGGTTTGAATCCCACACCTGGTGGCTTGAAAATCATGCCAGCATAGGTGTGTGTGCGTGCCCAAGATCCTGAGAGGAGAAGGGAGGAGAAGGGATTGTGGCATGGCCATCCCCCAGGGGGTGATTTCTCGCTTGCCCGCCCACTGTCTCCGTCTCTTTCTCTCTCTGTCAAGTGCATACACCCTAAGGCAAAAACCTCTCTGCGCCAAAAGAAAAAAAAAATAGTGATAATATCATGAACATCGTAGTTGGTGTTGTCACATTCAAACCTCATAGAGAAGAGGTGAGGAAACCGTGAGAACAGGAGGAAATGTGTCCCCCTGCCCACGTGTGGAGCACAACGGTGATGCCAGAGACAGTGCAGGGGATGGTGAGAGGGAGGGACTTGATGGGAAAAGAAAGAAGCAAGACATTTCAGGGACACACAAATGGAAAGTTCCGTTGATGATGATGTGTGGGACTGTCTTTGACTGACCCAGTGCACAGTGTAGCCACGATGGGAAAATTCATTTGGCAGGCTGTAGTGACAGCGATCGAAGGTAAACTTCTTACAGGACAGTGTGTTGCCTACTGCATCTATTTAAAATCAGAAACAAGGGGAAATGCCAAGCCTTCACAGCACAGCGCACAAAGTTTCTCCCCGCTTCCCGGACTCGGGCAGGTCGAGCACGCCTGCAGACGGGGCTGAGTCCATTCCCGTATTGTCGACCCAGCAGGCCCCACTGCATCAGGTGCTTGCTTCTCTAACACTCAGAAGCAGGGGAGCACCTCCCTTTTTGCTGGGGTACGCGTCCCATTTCCTGACACATTTGTAGGCCTGGCACTCAGATCTCATCCGACTGCTCTTGAGGCTGAGTTTTCTTGATGTGTCTCTGCTTTTCTGAGGAACCGAGAGGCAGTGTGATGTCAGGAGAGATGCTGAGATCAAAGAAGACGAGGGGTTGACCTTGGGTCGGACAAGACCAGTTGTCAAGTGGTTGGACCTTAGTGGATTGCCTTTTTTTTTTTTTTTAAGGTACAAGCAAGTCAATCAATATTTATTAACTCAGGGTCTTGCATTGGACACAGAAAAGAAAAAGAGAGAAAGACGGGTGGAATTTTTCCCGACCTGGGGGACAGTCAAACAGGTTCCCTGGGGGAGGGAGTGAGAGATGGGACAAACACACGCACGCACACACACATACACACACACACACAGAGTGGAGACAATACGAGGTGCTGATCAAGTCTTCTTCTTCCATTTATTGAGGAAAAATAGCGAGTTATATGCAGGCTGGTGGGCACCGATTGGTTGCCCGAAATACAAATGAGATAGAACAGCATGAACCAATCATTGGTGTGGGTAGATCTCTCCCGTTGCCTAGAAACCCAACCCAACCACCCCTTGGGGAGAACGGTTGGTCACATGATTTCTGAGAAACGGTTTGCTCAGTGAGGAAGTGAAGCCTAATGGTTTCCAAGATGGCGGATAGCTCAAGATGGTGGATAGCCCAAGATGGCTTCCGTATGCAGTGCCCTCCACAGGAATTCATCCCCGTGCTCAGAGGCGGGAGGAGAGGTGTGAAAACCCACCATGAAGAGCAGACTCTCTGGAGGGGTGGGAGAGGTAAGCCTGAGTATGAAGGATGTTTTCCAGCACATGTCTGTGAATCCCATATGAGCACGAGAAAACAGATCAGACAATGCAGACGGTGACAGCCACTTGCTCCCTGCCAAGGACGCTCTGGGCTTCAGGGAGCTGTGAGCGCCATCTGGGATGCCTCCGAGAATGCGGGGGGCAGGTTTCCCACCAGGACCTTGGCAGGTCACGGGTGGCCTTGGGGAGCCACGTCTGAAGTGCCTGCGTCAGGCTCATTGAGTCCCTCGGATGCAGCAGCCAGGGACCCCAAGTTCCCTCCACCTTTGTCAGCTCGTCCTTGGGAAGGAGAGGCCTGGGTGTCTCACCGAGCCATCTGCCCAGCACGCCCCACTTACACCACAGCTCTGATCTTCAGTACTGTGTGGGTGCCGAAAGCTTCCAGGGGAGTTTTTCATCGTATTGTGAGAGTGATTTCCTTGGGACCAGCAGTTAGCGTAATGGCTATGTCACTGGACTCCCATGTAGCCAATCGCAATTCAAGTCCCGGACCTGGTGGCTTAAGCTCACGCCGGGTGCGTGTGCGTGTGCGTGTGCGTGCGTGCCCAAGATCCCGAGAGGAGAATGGAGGAGAAGGGATTGTGGTGTGGCCATCCCCCCTGGGGAGTGATTTTTTGCTTTCTATCTCTGTCTCTCTCTCTGTCTTTTGGGTGAGCGCACGAGACCTATCGCAAAAACCTGTCCAAAAAAGAAAAAAAAAAAAAAGAGTGTGATTTCCTGGATTATTTTATAAAATTTAGATTTTTACTAAATATGTCAAGATTGCTTTCTAAAGTAAGCATTGTTGATTTTACTCATGGGAAAGATAAGGAAAACTCAATTACCGACTGGTAAACGAGCCGGCCTTTAGTGAGGGCCTGCCTCTGCTCAGCGTGCGGACCTGACTCTCCCTTCTCGGTGTCTGCTGCCGACCGCCCAGCTCCATGGAATGCGTGAGGCGGGCCCCGGCATCGGGAACCCCAGTAAGGACGGCCACTGCAGCCCTCGGCGAGGACTGGCCGGAGTCCGGCGCCACTCCAGCCGTCAGGCTGCTAGTCCTCAGAAAACCCCGTGAGGTGGGTGTGTCTCTACCCTATTCACGGGTGCGGAGGCTGAGGCTCGGAGCAATCCCTGACCCCGGCACCCAGCCAGCGTGGCGCAGTGCGGGTGGGGGTGCCCTCTTGCGTCTGCGCTGGATAGAGAAGCCAGCTCGTGTCCCCCAGGCCTGGGCTGAGCGCTGGGCGGAGCCGCCTGCTCGTCGTGTCCCCAGGGCCTAGCGCAGGGCCTGGAAGGCCGAGGTCCCCCCGTCATGGCACTGGGCGAGCAGCCATGTCCTTGAAGGCGGTAGGCCCAAGGGCTCCCTTACAGAGAACGCTGCTCGGGGGCGCCATGCATGCGGCAACCTCGGACTCGGGCTGAGACAGGACGCTGTGGTCGCTGAGGCCGAGGGTGACCCCATCTCGTAAACGCCGCGTAGGACTTGTCGTGAGCTAGGTGGCTTCTTTTCAGATTTCCGGGAGGAGCGACTAGGGCCCACCCCCATAGCTAATGGCGTCATAGCCCCGTCTACCGATGAAGTTTCTGTGACAGAGAGCGGCTCCCATGGGGCTGACATGACCCGTGGGCTGTCACCGGATCTCCTCCCCTTGGCCGCGGCCAGCAGGGGGCGCTCAGCACAGCACAGCTGGACTCCCAGTTGGCGGGGGAGGACACGGTGTGGAGTGCTCTGGCGGGGCTCTGAGACCACGCGGTCCTAGGCCACTTCGTTTTGGGCAGGGCGCTTTATCCCAGCATCATAGGGAGGGCCCCTGACGCCGGCCGTGACCTCCTCTGACCGGAGGCTGATCTCCCCCTGTCCTCGCCCTCCCTGGGCGGGGCGCACATCCTGCCACCATGACGCCACTTTGGAGGGAGAAGCTCCCAGAGCGACATCACCACCTGCAGGGTGTCGAGTGCAGCTGGTGGCCTGCTGAGTCACGCGAGGAGACGCCCACCCGCATGCCGAGTGGGGCAGACGGGCAGGGCGGGGTGCAGCGTGGAGCACAGGCACGAGCACAGCATGGCTAGAGCGGCGTGGTGCTGGCCCACTGCGCGCGGGCTCCTTCGTGGGCCAGCAGAGCCTTGCTGTCCTCACAGCAAGCTTGCAGGACCTGTCCCTAACCGGGAGAACCAGGTCACTGCTCCCCAGTGTGCCCAGGCAGGGAAGTGGGATAGGGAGATGCCGTCGTCGCTGCCTGTGCACTCTGTCCGTCCTTGTCCCACGCAGCACCTGGGTGGCCAGAGACTGGTCACTGGTGTAAGGGACGGAAAGCTGGCCCTCCGAGGAGTACAGCCTGTCAGGAGTACGGTGTGAGGGAGCGGGCTCGGCTCCGCCGCAGGGACACCCAATCCCGAGGTCCTGAGCTCGTGGCGGACTCCCATTGCCGTGTCCGGCAGCTGCAGGTTCAAGGGCAGAGGTGGCACGCATGCTCCTGCAGCTGACCCTCTGCACGGTCTCCGCCTCGCCTGGGAGGGAGCCTGGGCCGGCTGAGCCAGGCAGGGTCTCTCCGCAGAGCTGTGCTGACGAGGTGCGAATTCTCCTTCCTCATGAGGGAGGGTGGGGGGACGCCAGGGAGGGGTCCAGGGCTCCCTAGACATGCAGGGTGCCCACCAGGAGGGGAGGCGGGCCACGGCCATCTCTGTCCCCCCAGCTGCGACTGCCACTGCCAGCTGCCTTGTGCTGCTTCCGAGGGGTGCAGGGTTTGGGGGTGCCCCTCAGGCTCTGCGGGCTGTGCCCAGGGGCAGGCTGAGCAGGGAGGGGCTGGGGAACCTGAATGGGGTGCCCACCGAGGTGCCACAGCCAGGGCTAGCCGTGCAGAGGCCTGCTGTCGGAGGCCACATAGAGACCCGAGGGCACGGGATGGGCTCACGGCTCTATCCAGGCCCCCTCTGCAGGTGGTCGCAGCAGAGTCAGGGTGGGCTTGGCTGTGCCCTAAGAGCCCAGCCCCGCCCGTTCACGATGACCGTGTGTGAGACCTGTGTGCAGAAACAGCTGGGGGCCTGGTCGTAGGGAGGCTGGATCCCACAGTCAGCTGCAGAGCCGAGTCCCGGCCCCGGCGGCTTGACATACATGCCAGTGCATGTGTGCATGCCCACTTGCTGAGTAGAGGGGCGTGGGGGTGGAGGGGGTGTGCGGGGCGCTCGCTCCCCGACCTCTCCGTCTTGGACAGGTACACGAACGCTCTAGTGAAAACAACAAATCACCAGGACTAGGCTGGAGAACAAGACCCATAAATGGAACACACCCAGCTGGGACAGGCCCCAAAGAGCCCCGCCAGGTTGAGCCTCGGAAGGTGTCACGTGACAGGCTTCTCCAGTGCCTGGGATCCTCCCTGCTGGATGGGAAGGGGAGAAGCTCGGTGGCCAGGTGAGGGGGCGGTGAGTCGTTAGGGCTGTGGGCTTGGGGACTTCCTCCCCTTTCTGTGGCCCAGGGCGTGTCGGTACCCCCAGGTCCTGCTCGGGAAACAGGTTAATGCAGTGTGTGGGACCGTCGTGAGGTTGACACTCGCTGTGGCCACTGGGCAGCCACGGGAGGAGTCGGAGTGCCGAGTGTGGTCTGAGGTGGCTGCCACAGGGTAACCCGTGGGCCCGCCTGGTCCGGACGTCGCCCACCGCCGAGGCACGCGGCATGCCTTCGCAGCCAGTGTGGCCTGCAGTCTGTGGGCCCCGAGGGTGCAGCGCGTGGTGACCAGCCCAGAGGCCTGCTGGATCGCTCGCTGCGGGCAGCGGCCTGCGGTCGCCCGGCCTCAGTGGTGCCTCTGGTAAATGGATCCATCCCCATAACAAAAGTGAGGGCAGAATGCACCAGCCAGGACGAGTCGCCAGGTGGTGCAGGAGAGGCCCCGTCTCAGGCAGCGTCCCTTCACCGTGACGGTCCTGGCGGCGTGCCGGGCTGTGTGGAGGGAAAGCCCCGATGGCCCGGCCCTGCTCGCTGAGCCAGGCTGCTCTCTGCGCCGCGGCGTCCTGCAGGTGGTGTGGTCCGGGAGCCCAGCCTATGAGCTGGCGGCCTCTCCATCCTTCGTGTTGCAGGTTCTCAGAGGGCCTGGACTCACTGAGACAGCAGGCCTCCTGAGGGACTGGCCTGGGCGCTCCCGCTTGGTTGGAGCTGCCCTCGGCCCTCTCTGCTCGTGCCTGGGGCCATTTAGCGGCCATCTTCAGAGAAGGTCCTCTGTGCCCTGGCCCTGCTCTTCCCACGGCTCCTCCACAGCGTGTACAGGCCTGGGGTTCTGCACCGGGAAGAGTGACGGTGCCAGCCTCTTCCCAGCCCAGCGTTCTGCTCTAGCCTGCTCCAGCTCCGTCCTCAGGGTGCCTCCTCCCCTCCCACCTGCCCTCTGGCCCGCCCCGGGCCCTCCTGGCCCTGCCTCGCCCAGGCTCAGAGGCTTTCTGTCTGCGTGTTCCTGGACTTCCCTCCAGCACTTGGCAGGCTGGCAGCCAGTGCTCTGAGTCTTGGGGTGGGACAGTGCCAGTCTCTCCTCTGGCCAGCCATGCTGGGCAAGCCCCCCCCCCACTTCCTTATCTGTGAAATGGGCCAGAACTCCGGGGGCTTCCACGAGGGTTCCAGCAGTTAGTGGCTGCCAGGCCCCTGTGCAGTCCGGGGCACCCTAAGCACCCTACAAATTGTGGCTATTTCTGCTCTAATGACCATCATCCCCACCTGGCCCCAGAGTGATGTCTGCTGTCTCTGCAGTATTTCCACCTCGGGCCAGGGCATGGTCAATCTGTCAGGCAGGATGGTGGCATTTCCAGCTCAGCGTCGCCCTGAGCTCTGAGCTGGCGCCCAAGTGCTCTGCGTGCCTTTAGTGGATGTTTTGCAAGCAGGTCAGAGCCAGTAGCCCAGGAATGGAAGTGAGGGGCCAGCAGGTGGCACTAGATACCATATGGCCAGATGTGTGGTTCAAGTCCCAGACTGGGCAGAGCATGTGTGCATGCCCAACATCCTGAGAGGAGGCTGGGGTAGAGGGAACTGCAGCAAGGCTAGCCCCCCTGGGGGTGATTTCTCACTCCATTCTGTCTTTTTTTTATTTTAAATTTATTTATTTTACATTCATTCACTGAACATCATCACAGCATGGAAAATGAAATTTCCCATCCAGAATACACTGTATAGTGACTTAATTGTACATATTATGGGCAACAAATCATTTTCCATTTCTCGTTTCATATATATATATACCCTCATTCCTCCCCCTCTGCATTTCCCTCACCTCTCTCACACTGTCTCTGGTGTCTGCAGTTGGTTTCCATTCCTTCCCCCACCCCCCACGTTTTATAGGTTCACAAAATATCGTAATGAATCTAACTACTTTAATAGCAAGTTCAGCTGATATGTCCCTATCTGTGAACACATGTTGACTTCAGGCGTGAAACTCTGGGTAGAACGAATAGACTACAAAGTAGCACCTAGCTGAGGCTATACAGCTTACTGTGGTCATTAAATAGATACTTTTTAATATATTTTTTAATTTCAAGAAAAGCAGTTTTAGCTTTAATAAATCAAATTTTAAAATGTTAAGAGAACTTTGTTTAAGACTTAAAGCCAAGGAACAGATTAGAACTCTGTTCAAATCATAGGTACATGAACCTATTGGTGGCTCAAGAGAAGACAAAAATTCTTTTTCTTTTTTTTCTTTTTTTGGAGAGGTTTTTGCTATAGGGCGCGTGCGCTCGCCAGACAGACAGAGAGAGACAGAGAGATAGAAAGCAGGAAATCACCCCCCAGGGGGGATGGCCACGCCGTAATCCCTTCTCCTCCATTCTTCTCTCGGGATCTTGGGCACACATGCACACGTGCCCAGCGTGAGTTTAAGCCGCTGGGTCCGGGACTCGAACCTCAGTCGACTACGTGGGAGTCCAGCGACATAGCCATTACGCTAACTGCTGGTCCCATAGAAGACAAAAATTCTTAAATAGACTTAAATGTAGTGAAAAGTTTAAAAAAACTTAAATTTTTTTCTTTTTTCTTTTTTCTTTCTTTCTTTTTTTTTGAGAGGTTTTCGCTATAGGGTGCGTGCGCTCGCCAGACAGACAGAGAGAGACATAGAGACAGAAAGCGAGAAATCACCCCCCAGGGGGGATGGTCACGCCACAATCTCTTCTCCTCCATTCTCCTCTCGGGATCTTGGGCACACACGCACACGTGCCCGGCGTGAGTTTTAAGCCACCGGGTCCGGGACGCGAACCGCGGTCAACTATGTGGGAGTCCAGCGACATAGCCATTACGCTAACTGCTGGTTCCCAAAAATCTTACATTTTAAAAGTTTAAAAATTCTTAAATTTAGTTAAAAGTTTAAGTCAGAAGTCATAAAAGTCTATTTCACCAGTCCAGTCTCACGTATTTAATCTACCTTCTGTTGTGGTTCGAACTTTCCATTTAATTTCTGGAAGATAACATTCAACTCTGGATTTGTCCCTACCATTAAGTTGGGCATTTTCTTGGTTGTTTTTTGGACTCTTATTTCTGTGTATCTGTCTTTAGTTTTCCTGGTATAGCATCCCCTTCAGCACTTCTTGGAGAGCTGGTCTGGGGTGGGTAAATTCTTTCAGGTTTTGTTTAGCTGAGAATGTTTTTGTCTTTTCTTCTCATATGAAGGATAATTGCTGGGTATGGTATTCTTGGTTGAAATTGTTTTTCACTCAACACTTTGAATATATTTTTCCATTCTTTCCTTGCTTGCATTGTTTCTGATGAGAGGTTAACCTGATGGGATGGATATCCTTTGTAAGTAACTTGGCGTTTCTCTCTTGCCAATTTTAGTATCTTATCTTTGTCTGTGGTTTTGGTTAATCTGGCTATATCGATGGAAAATAACCAACGCTAAAATGTTAATAATGAATTATTAATGTAGTTTATTTTTAAGCAGAATATGAGTGACTTAGGCTTGGAGAGGAGGAAAAAACATACCTTTCTCTTAGGGTAATTAGGTATAGGGTTTTTTAAAATTAGATTTTGAGAGTGAGAGACAGAGTTTGGAATTTAGTGAAAAGTTTTTCACTGGTCTGGCCTAGAAAAGGTGGGACGTGTGGAGGATTGTAGGTTATAGTGTTACAGAGAAACAGACGCCGAGGAACAGAAACAGCACTCCGGAGAGACAGGAGAACTCTTCCTTATGTCCATGGGCAGGGAGGAGCTAACACTCCGAATCTCCAGCCCGACTGGGGGTTGGACACAGTCTTTTATGGGGGGTTGGGGAGGTGATGTCTCAGGATGTTAGGAATGGGGAAGGGGCTCAAACCTGCCCTAGAATAGAAGAGGCAGAGGAGCAGGAAGTCTAACCTGTTCAAGGTTTCGGGTTACTGGTAGCTCCAGGGAGGGGCGGTAAGTTTTCTGGAGGGCAGAAACCTCAGGCCGCTCCCACCCTGAGTTATTCAGGAATTCAGGGTCCCTCCATATTATCCTCCCCTTGAGTCTTCTCAACTGCGCTCAAGGAGGGTCAGTTAACCTCACAATCTAAATGACGTATAGCGATTTAATGTATGAATAATAACAAAAAATTTTAAAAAAGAAATCCCCCCAAAACCAACCAACCAACAACACAGGAGGAGGAAAAACATAGTTTTCTGGGACAGCGGCAAGCAGTTAATACTTGACGGCTTCAAGGTGAGAGGTTATGAATCACTTAATCATGAGGACAAGAAGTCTGACTATTTTTCCTATTTTCCAAAATCTTTTCAAAAGGGACTGGGGGAGTCACACCCACAGACATTAATAGACCATTTTTTCCATTAACAGGATTCCTCCTACAGCCTGTCCCTGCCATAGTATCTTTGAGATGTATAGTTTCAAGATTACAGTGTATTTTTTTTGCTAACCTCTTCCCAAGACACAGAACTTCCCTTTCCTTGAGATGTAGATTAAGAGTTTCTTTTACTAATTTCTTCCCAGGACATAGATCTTCCCTTCCAATCACCAACCTAAAAATTGTAAAACCCACCTATAACCTACAAGCCTCCCCCCACATGTCCCACCTTTTTTGGGCCAAACCAATAAAAATCTCTTCACTAATTTTATCTGTCACTCTCAAAACAATGAAAAAACCCTGTACATGATCACCCCAAGACAAGGCATGTATGCCTCCTCTCCAGGCCTAGGTCACTCATTCTACTTAAAAATCAACCACAGTAATTATTAATTTTTAATTTTTAGAGTTAGTTATTTTTCCATCAACAATCAGATTACAGACACATGGTCCACCTGCCAGTGCGAAAAGAGTAACTGCTAGGGGCCCCGGGAGAGGCGGCAGCCATGGAGCCTGTCCAGAGCCCATTCCAACCTGCCCGGGAGTCAGCTGTTCTTGTCGCTGTTTGGAGACCAAGTTTTTAAGCTGTTGGGCCATGTCTCAGACTACACCCAATTTGTTGGCGTAGAAGCAACATTCCTTTCTTAGAAAATAAACAGAGTCCACCCTTTTGCCAGTCAGGAGATCTAACCCCTCCGGTTCTGTAACACCACATCAGCCAAGGAGTCGAGCTGGACTTGGAGAGTCTCAGTAACATTCGCTACCTGTTGGAATGTCCATCTGCAGGGCAGTGGACAGCTGCTGGTAGGAAGCAGTGGAGGATGCCATCCCTCCAACCCCGCTCCCAACCCCAGCAGCAATCCCCAGCCCCACTAGGAGGGGAATGAATTACATTGCCCTCCGAACTCTAGTATATACCACCAGGGACATCGACAGTCTCATTTCTCTAAAGAATGTCCACTTGGGGGGGGGGGGTGATAATTGCCCAGGTGCAGGTCCTAGATCAGTTTGCTGGAAGGCACTGGTAAGCACAGGGCCTGCATACGAGGTGGAACCCCAGGTGTTGGGAGCAGATTGCAGTCACAATTTCTGGATATGTACTGTGGCAGGTCATATTACCTACTTGAGTGAACCTTGATCTGTGAAACAGTCCTGGGGCTCGGAGGAGAGGTGCACCTGGGAGGTGGTCCCTCCAGTATAGCAGTCAGATTAACAAGTGGGGTGTCATTTGTATAGTTCGGGGTGGTGTATATGCGGGAAGGGTCGTTCCTATGCAAAGTGGACAACTGGACGCTAACTGGGGTTGGACCTGATGCAGGAGAGCGTGGGTTGCGTTAATGAGTGTCATTATTCTTGGAGCGAGCTGGGAGTCCCTCCGAGGTGCAGGGAGCCTCAGCTGATCTCGAGGAGTCTGAGGTTTAAGCCTCCTGTACTGCATCCTGGATGCGGCCTGAGCCTCTGTAGGACATTTACTTCCTCCATCTGGGAGCCCGTACTGTATGAGACCCGCGTAACAGACCCATTTCCCTGCGGGGCTAGGGGAATAGCTGTAGCAATCGTGGCTCCCTCAGCTCCTAGCCACAGAATAGGTTGCCCCATTGTCCCGGCACTTCTGTGACCAAGTTAAGGCAGGACTTGTAGCGCCACCCCTGGTGCACAAATGCCCACTGGTTTGGAAGCCCCGGAATGACTATGGGATCGTAAATCCCAGGCAAGTGGGCTCTCATTGGTAGGTAGGTGCCCAGTGGCAGCCGGATAGTGGCTTGCTGGATGGTTGGGCTGCACCATTTGGGGCAAGGGAGAGTGGAGGGAGAGAAGGTGCCTATCAGCCTCAGTAAAAGAGGCCCAGGCTCAGGAGTATCATTAAAACAAAATCAGTATTAGGAACAGTGCCCCAACAAGCATGCCTTCGGTTAGTTAGCCCAGGCCTCTTAGGCCAGTCCAGAGCCCCACCACCAGGAGGTGTAGTGCTGCTAGCAGAGCCTCTCCCAGAACTTCCAGTCCCTCGGGGCACCGCTGCCAGACCAATGGAGAGAAGCACAGCCAGCACGCGGGAGGGGCTGGGAGCAGGAAATTGTGGGGGTGTGGGGTGTCATTCGTCGCTGTCCTCAAGCTCCGCCGTGCGAAGATTGGCCAGCGTCCAAAGTGACCAAAGCAGGGCTGTAGACACCTCAAGCTTCTGCCGTGCGTAGAGCAGCCAGCCCAGGAGTGGCTGCACAGGGTGTCAGTCTCGGTGACAGGTCTTGGTCCTCTGGAAGGTTATCTTGGTCGGCTGCTCAGGGTGGTTTTTTACTGTCCAGGTCCCCCGGGGTCCTCTGGTGCTATGGCTTGCTTCACTCGTGAGTGGTGGATTCACGGGGTCAGCCCTGCAGCCGTAAACCCATTATTTCTGTGGGGTGCCTCGGGGTGAACATTCGCCATTCCTCCTCCTGGGGCACTGTCACAGTTAGGGCTTCGGCAGGACTGATGGTTAAGGCAGCTGAGCTTGATGGGTCCAAAGCCGATCTGTGCTCAGCCAATAGGTCCCTTTCCGGCAATGGGACTGGGCAATCAGGCAGGTACAAGAACTCGTGGGTGACCAAGTGGCCCCCAGTTAGCAGCTTCTTGCCTGCAAGAAGGGCTGGGCCCTGGTGTTTCTAGTGACTCCCATGACGGTCCGCTTTCAGCCTGATGGGGGAGCCAGAGTCTGGGTGACAGCAGAGTGCTAAGTGCCAGCGTCTACCATAAATGCTATCGATTGGCCCCTACCTTGAGTTGACCAGGAGCTCCTGAGAGCCTAGGATCACGGAGCCCGGTCAGTCCTGTTCTGATTCCAGTATAGGTAGGAGCCTCTTGGGGGCTCTGGGCGGAAAGTTGGGGGCCCCTGGCGGGTGTCGGGTTGCTCTCCTTGGTTTGCCTCCCACTTGGGCACTCGCCTTCCCGGCGCCCATCCTCTTTGCAGTATGCACGCTGGGCTGGTCTAGGCCTGGGAGGCCAGTGCTTGGCCCTCCTCTTGGGCCAGGTGAGACAGCGGTGGCCTGAGGGCCGCGGCCACAGGGTTGCCTTTGCTTAATTTGCATGTCTGCCTTTTCCTCTCGGTCTTGGTGCATGAAGACTTGATTAGCAACTCCAGGAGCTGGGTGGTGTTCATCCCAGCAAAGCCTTTCTGTTTTTGGAGTTTTTTTCTCTTTTTCCTGGGATGTCAGAGGCCTCTTGGGCGACAAAGGCAGCATTAGTAATCTGCTGACCTTTGGAGCTTTCTGGATGAGATGAAGTATAGACCCGTATTCCTCTTAGAGCCTTGCGTAAAACTGCCCCCCCCCCCCCCCCCCCCCCCCCCCCCGGCAGCTCATGTCCCCTGAATTATTTCTCTAGCTTTTGCCACATCAGTAGTTTGCTTTGCACCGGCTTTCCTGCCCTGCAGCGCTGCCTCTCGATACCTGCTGAGATGGACGCGCCACCCTCGTATTGACATCCCAGTCAGGCTTTTTATTCGGAAAAGCAGTTCTGGCCCAAGCCTCGGGATCTGCCGCATCTTGGGGACATGCCCTTGTAGCCATTTCTTTGCTGCCACAGGGACTCTGTAGCACGCCTCGGTGTTAAGTAGGGTGAGGAGTACTTGCCAACAGTCCTCCCAGGTGGGCTGGTGGGTTTGTAGTATAGACTCCATGAGATTTATCAGTGCCTGGGGCTGTTCCGAGTAGGAGGGCGTGTGGCATTTCCAATTAAGCAAATTGGTAGTGTCGAAGGGCTGGTAGTAGAGTCACCCTGCCTTTCATAATAGCCCAATCTGCACCTATGTGTGTGTGGGGGGGGTCCTCGAGTTTCCCAAAGGGGCATTTGAAGAGTGAGGTTGCCCCAGGCCACAGTAGCTTGCCAGGTGACCGCAGGTGAGGCAGAATCTGAGTGCGGGATTTGGTACGGCTGGTGGCCTCCCCCTTGAGCTGCCAGAGCTGGCACTGGCTCCTTGGGCTGCTCTTCAGGCCTGCGGGGGGGGCGGGGATGGGGTAAGGGGGTGGGGGTGGGGGGTGGGATGGGGTGGGGTGGGGGTGGGGGCGTGGGGTTTCAATTACTGGCTCAGCCAGGACATGTGGAGGTGGAGCTCCTAATGGCTCCTCCTCTGAGGGCCCTGCGGGATGGGAACTATGGGTTTCCTTTGGTCAGGGTTTGGAATGGGGGCAGGACACGGGCGGCCAAAATAGTGCATTGCTTTTTTCCCCTCTTATGCAGGGTGGAATGACTTGGGCTATCTGTAGCCAGGGGTCAGCATAGGAGAACTGCGTGGGGTGGCCAGGGTGCCAGGAACAGCGTTGTACACAGCCCACACGGCAGGGAGATGAAAGGTTCCCTGTAGTGGCCATCCGACCCTGAAAGAGGGCCATTCAACCTCACAGAGGGCTCTCAACTTTTCCAGTTCCATTTTAACTCATAATCACCAGAGAAGCCCTTTTCAAAATGAGTCAGCATACGGTCCGGCACAGTGGACTTGGATGACATGGGCTGAGGTTTTCCTGTCGTATCCCATACAGCTCTGACCTCTCCAGCAAAAGCCTGCACTTCCCAGCAAGCTCGGGAGGTCACTGGTTGGAGGAAGAGATCTATGAGACTCTGGAGCGACAGCGGCTCCTGGGGGTGGGCCTTAGCCCCGAGGCTCAGAGGCTGTGCAGCCTCCTGGGGGCGCTGCTGAAAAGGCCAGGCAGCACAGGTGATACGTATGTTCAAGTTTGCAGGAGGGCTTCAGCCAAGGGCTCAATCAGAAGGACCACCACGGTCTCTCTCTGGGGTCTGTCCTCTCGGTATTCTAACGGTGGACACCCCAGAGCTAGAGAGGGGATTTCTGTGGCAGGTGGCAGGCCGAATGGAGGAGGACAAGGAAATGGAAATCTGTCAAGCTAATTGACAAGGGAAGGTTGTCTAGATAGAGGGTGATGCCTGCCCTCTCCTTTCCCAGACAGTGGGCAGGTTTTGCTCCATGGTGGAAGCCTTTGTAGGAGGGTCAGGACAGACTCCTGGAGGACTTTTTTTTGTCACAGTCAGGAGGAACTCGTGTCCTATCCTCTGAGGACAGAATCGGTGACCTGACCTTCGCTACTCCACCTATCTGCCTCTACAGGGAAAACTCTCCCATTGACCTCTGTGATCCCCCTCCCATGAACGGTGTTGCAACAGACAAAGGGTGGGTGCCCCAGAGGGAACCAATCAGACATCTGTCTGGCTATGTCCTTCATGGGCTTTATGTAGTTGCTTGGCAATAAACAATCAGATATAAATCCTCTGCCGCACTGACCGTGTAGAGGGACTGGGTCCCACAGTGCCAACTTCGCCATTTAGCCTTTCATGGAACTACCACAGAAATGCAGTCACAGACCCAATCATGGTCTGCAGAGATTGGAGCCAGACACATTTGCTCGTCGCAAACACTCACAGTCATTCAGAGGTCATACATTCCCTCCCACACCAACTAATTACCAGATGAGCCCTAACTGCAGGTCCTGCGACTGAAGGAGAGTGATCGGGTCTCCTCATCTACTCAATCTGAGTAGGTCTAACTAGGGCTCTACAGCCCCCGGGGCTTACCAGATCACCAGAGTTGACCAAGGTTGGTGCATCAGGGTTCAGGAGTTGGTCCTTCTCTCCAACCAGAGTCCAATGATCCAGGAACGCTCAGCCTCGGGGTGGGCATCCTGGCTAAGGGAGCCCATCAAACAAGACGGGGCATGCCTATCTCTCCACGCCACAGTGCCCATCCCGGGGTGGGGGTGGGGGCAACACCCTGGGATTGGTGGCTCAAAGGGCCAGTCTAATTCTGTGTCTTGGTCAATGGACCAAATGTTGCAGAAAAACAGATGCTGAGGGATGAAAACGGCACTCAGGAAAGAAAGGAGAACTCTTTATTATGTTGGTGGGCACAGAGAAGTTAACACTCTGACTCTCTGACCCCGACTGGGGATTGGACACAGTTTTTTATGGGGGGACTGGGGAGGAGATGTCTCAGGATGTTAGGAAAGGGGAAGGGGCTCAGAATCTGCCCTAGAATGGAAGTGGAAGAGGAGCAGGAAGTCTAACCCATTCAAGGTTTCAGGTTACCTTATAGCTCCGGGGAGGGATGGCAAGTTTTCTGGAGGGTAGAAACCTCAGGCAGCTGCCATCCCTGAGTTATTCATGAATTCAGGGTCTTTCCATATCAGTAGGTGGGTTTTATAGTTTTAGGGTGGTGACTGAGAAAGGAATATTGCTGAGATCAGAAAGGAATGTACTTTAACAGTGATAAGGAGGCTTAATATGCATCACAAAGATACTTTAATACTATGCCAAGAGCAGGATGTGGGAAGAATCTTCTTACTAATGGGACAAAATGGTCTGTCAACATCTGTGAGTGTGGCTCCCCCAGGCCCTCTGCAAAGGACCTTGGAAAAATAGGAAAAATCAGTCAGACTTCTGTCTACACTATAATGTGTCTTGGAGAAGATCTTCTTGGGTTGGGTTGATTCTATTTGAGGTCCTTTTTATTTCTTAGGTCTGGATCTTTGAGTGGCTCTTTAGGTTTGGAAAGTTTTCTTCTAGGATTTTATGAAATAGATTATCAGTGCCCTTATTGGTCTCTTCACCACCTGGGATACCAATTTTCCGGATATTTGGACGTTTATTGGTACTAGTATTTCTTGTATATTATTCTCATTTTTGGAGGGCTATTTTCTCAGTCTACGTGGTGGATTTTTCTAGGCCAGTGATTCTGTCTTCTACATCTGAGAGTCGATCTTCTGCTTGATCTAGTCTGCTTTTAATACTTTCAAGGGAGGTTTTGATTTCCTGTATTACAACCTTCATCTCTATCAGTTCCATTGATTTTTTTTATGGTGTATATTTCCTCTTTTACCATGCAAGAACTTCTTCACCTCCTGGATCTCACTGGCTCTTATCTCCTGCATCTTCTTGAGTTCATTGTCTCTCTTTTCTTGCATCTCTGTTATCTTCGTCTGCAAATATTCTAAATTCTTTATCTGATATTTCCATGAGTTCCACTATACTGTCTGTGGATGAAGAGAGTTGTTCTTTTCCCTTGGGGATGCATTGTCTTGGTTTCTCATATTTCTTGTGCCTCTGCAGTGATTTCTGATCATCTGATGGCTTCTATGTTTCTTCCTAATATCATGAAGTTCCAGCTGAGTGTTTAGAGGTGTGCAGGAGGAGGTGATCTGCAGTCACTCATCTCCCTGTAGTGTGCCCAGGAAACCCAACGATTCCCCAGAGACTCAGTTGGACATGATCTTGGGCCCTTCTCCTCTCTTTCATTTTTAGACTCGATTACTGCCTAATTTGAATTCTACCACACCCTCCCCGTCTCTGTCCCTGCTGTCCCTTGGTCATGGAGCTCAGCCTCGGCCCCTGCGGTCGCGGGCTCCTACGTGCCTTCTGTTCCCTCTGAAGCATAAATATCTTGCCAGTTGATGCCAGGTGAGTTTTTGAGATGGAGGCTGCCCTGACAGCAGAAGGCACCCCTGCTGGGCCCCCCACGAGTCCCAGGAAGGGAAGGACAGGAAGAGTCATTGCAAAATACTTTACACTGTTGCTATTTTTCATCTATTCACTCTTTTAAGTGGAATTGCCCAACACATCCTAAAAATAAGTAAACATAAATTTTCACCGAATCTGCCTAAACCTATTATTTCAGTAAACGTAACTGTTTGCTCACACAGAATTGAAGACCACCAGAAATTCAGGTGCATAGCTTCTCTGCTCTCAGAGGAATTTCCATTTTGGTCAGATCCCTGCTATTCACAAAGGCAGAGTGTGTGTGCATGCACGTGCACACTCACACGTGTGCACAAACAGGCTGCCCGCCTCCCAGGAGACCAAGAGTTTGGTGGGCCTTGGGTCCCTGTCACAGCGAGAACGCCCAGACGACAGCCACCCGTTCCCGGTCAGTGAGCAAGTGCACAGCTCAGTCTGGCTCAGGCGACATGGGGAAGCGGCTGTCGTCCCCAACGGGGAGTGGCTGTTCCTGGGTGGGAAAAGGGGAGGAAGGGCACAGTTGAGAGTTGAGACAGAAAAGCTGAGATGCCAAGTCCCCTCTGGCCAGCAGCACCCCAGGATGCCCTTCATCGACAGCCCCGTGGGTCTCCAATGGCACAGGGGATGAAGTGAGGCTGGCATCTCATGGTCGTGAGGATGAGGCTTGCTTCTGCTGCTTGTGCCCCATTGTCGAGTTTGTGGGAACAGTGCCGATGCCCCACAGACTCTAAGAGGCACCCTGCCGCCGAGGTCCCAGGCCAGACTCTGTTGGCCCCACCTTCCTTTCTTCCTGGTAATGGTAAGGAGTTACCATCCGTGTGTACCACTTAGGTGCAGGTCTGTCTGTCTGTCCATGCTGTCTAAGTCCTGGTCCACCAGCTATGCGTTGCCATCACCCTGGTTTTGTAGGCAAGGAGACTGAGTGCAGAAGCCCCCCAGCCCACCTGTGATCTCGTGGGCGGTGCGGGCCCATGTACAGGTGTTCGGGCGTTGAAGCCTGCTTTGCACCCGTGGCCGGGAGAATCAGCTATGCCAGCGAGACGCTCTGTGGAAATAAGAAGAGATCTCCCTCCTGTGCCTGCCCCGGGCACCTGCCGAGGGCGCTCCCCACAGCCCTGCAGAGTGCTCTTGAGGGAAACGGGCCACCTGACTGGCTAACAACCCACCTGGATCTGCCCCTCTGCCCCTGCCCAGCGCTGTCCTCCATGACAGACACCCCCCTGAGCTCTTGGCTGGCGGCTTCCTGTCTAGTCATGTGCAGAGCTGCAGGACTCTGGCTCAAGGGCCCTTCCAGACCTGGTAATCAGACACCTGTAGGAGAACAGGGTGGTCAGAGATGCAGGAGGCAGACCCCGATCTGTCACTGGCATTTCGGTCTCCGTCGTGGGCAGGGCCTGAGCCAGATGGCTGACAGTGAGGGACCTCTGGGCAGGGTCACGTTCATCCCATCAGAGGACACTGGAGGCTGCTGGGGAGACCTCCAGGGCACGTCCAGCCAGCCTGTTCTAGGAGCCTCCACCGGACAGATTCTGGAAGTGCATTCAGATTTCATAGTGATAAATGAGGAATTTAGTGGTCTTTCTCAATGGGAACCTTCTCTTTTAAATACTTGATTACTGGCCCCGATGTCCTGTGACCGTTTACATGAGAGGAACCCTGCTTTTCTGGACCAGTCTTCTCTGGCCTTCAGGGGCAGGGAAAGGGCTTCTGTTGGAGACTCTGAGCCCCAAGGCCCCTCCGTGACCAGGCAGCCAGCCTTCTCGAACAAGAGTAGAAGCGATCAGCACTCCCTCGCTCTGCAGACCCCTCACGCCGAGCGCCTGGGTGCAGTGCAGAGGGGCGCCCCACCCCCTCTGGGCCTGCCCTCCTTTGACCATACCCCCACCCCCGCTGTACCTGCAGCACTGCTGGAGCCCTTGCCCAGAGCAGCCTCGGCGTGCTGGCTTCTTTGGAGAGTGGTCTTCAGGTGGCTGGTGCCCCATTTTCTACCGCAGACATGTCCGTGCGAAGCCCTACAGCTCTGCCAGGCGTGACTGTTGGGGCTCTAGCCTCCTCAAGCATGCCCGATCCTGTGAGAAGAACACCGCGGACGTCCCCCTTGGTGCCAGGTGGATGCCGTTCCTACATGCTTCTAGGTCCCCATCCAGACGTTGGGCCACTCCTGCCCGCGTGGGGCACAGGCGGGGCTGAGAGAGACCGCCGGTTGCCATGGAGACCCACACCCACGCCCAGGAGTGCGCTCCGCGGCACGGCCTCTTCCCACTTGCGCGCCCCTCCTGGGGGGCTCTGATGCTTTCCCATGAGAGCCGAGGAGCAGTTCGGCTTTCCGGTGGGCTGTCTCTGCCTCAATGTGGTGACCAAAGAGACACCCTGCTCTGAAGCCCTCTCAGGGCAGCCGCCACCTGCACGTGAGCCCGTGGGGTGGGGACATCCCCACTCCTCCAGGAGGTCTCCTTGGAAAAGCCTAGAGCCAGGAGCTCGGGCCTTGTGGGCGTCGCTCCAGGACAGCGGCAGCTGAGCGAGGTCACGCCTGCAGGTGGGATCTGGTGCTCCTGGGAATCCTGGCGGGGCCCGGCCGGGGAGAGCTTGCAGAGGGAGGTGGGGGCCTCCCGACGGGAGTTTGCAGAAGGAGGTGGGTCTGCTCTGGAAACCGGGAGTGGTGCTGAAGGAAGCCGGGTGGGAGCTGCTGAGCCGGGCGTCGGAGGCCGAGCACTGGCTTTGGAGGAGGGTGCCGGGCGGCAGAGGCCAAGGGGCACCATTCAGGGCAGGATGGAGCCTGGAGCCCGACGCTGGTCCTGGACAGAGGTGGGGAGCCAGGTGTGGGGAGGCCAGCCCACCCTGCCAGCCCCTGCAGGGCCTCAGGTCTCACACCGGCCTGCTGGGCACGTGGACCTGGTGGGCACACAGATCCCGGCAGGCATGTAGATCCTGGTGGGCACACGGACCCTGGCGGGCACGCAGACGGCCACATGGGTTTGTGAACCAGCTGTGACCCCACCCTTCCCTGCCATCGGGTGTGATGAGCCTTCGTGCGGCTGCTCCGACCCACGCCCGGCCAGCTCCCTAGGAGTCGTGCAGTTCAGGACATGTTCGTTTTCGTCTCTGATGAGGCTCTCCTGTGAGGCCCTCTCGCAGCTCCTGCACTGGGCTCCGACCACTCGGGAAAACCCGCGGCTCGTTCACAAGCTCCTCACCGACCTGCAAGGGGTCATGTGCACCACCTCTCCCAGGCACAGCCCTGTACTGGGGCTGGCAGGGCGCTTCCCCGCCATGGGCTGCCGGCGCCTGGCTCAGGAGTGCGGTTCAGGGCAGCATCTGCCTGGCGGAAGTGTCTTCCTCCAGCTCTGGCAGGTCTCGTCCAGGCCCGCAGGCAGCATGCTCCGCTGCTCCTGACCTGCGTCGGCAAATCCGCCTCTCGCTGGCACTCTGCGTCTGTGCTGCTTGAGCCCCAGCGGGCTCCAATCACGCGCACCTGCTGGGTGTCCCGGCTGACCTCCAGGGCCTTCCCGTGACTCCTGTGTGTGGGGGGATGCAGCTGGGCTCTCGTCCTCTAAGGCCATCAGTAGCTGTGTCATTCTGGAACAGTCTGGAGCTTCAGCTCTGATTCTGGCCCCTAGAGAGGTCCAGCCATTGCTGCTACGTGGGCACCTCGAGCCCAGTGCACGCCTGGCTTTGGGGGCCACTCTGGGGTTGCTGCAGTGTAGGGGGGCGTCAGCAATGCCTCGCTTGTTCGGGCTCCTCCGAGCTCCCGGGCCCTGAAGTGGAGACTTGGAAACCTACCACGTAAAGTCCTCATGTCCATGTAGGGGAAGGGCACTGTCACCCCCTTCCCAGCAACTCCACCGGCCACGGTCAGGTGCTGGTAGGGGGTAGGGCTGAAGCTCCAAGCTGTGGCAATTTCGTTTGCTTGTTTTTAGGTTTTAGCCATAGGGCACGTGCTCTTTCTAGAGAAAGACAGAGGGACAGAAAGAGAAAGTGAGAAATCACCCTCCAGGGGGACAGCCATGCTGCAATGCGTTCTCCATTCTCTTCTTGGGATTTTGGCACACATGCACACGTGCACATGTGCACACAGACACACCATGATTTTCAAACCATCGGGTCTGGGACTTGAACTGCGGCTGACCATGTGGGAGTCCAGCCTTAACCACCAAGCCGCCGGTTGGCCCCTAAGCCATGTCGATTTTAATTCCTCCCCTGGTTCTGCCATAGACGAGATCCCTGACAGGCGCAGGGCGGGGCGTCGGTGCTTTCTTACCGAGCCCCGCCACCAGTTCTCCAGTTTAAAGTGGAGTTGGTTTGCTTATACTTCGGCCTGTATTTTTGTTGTTGTTGTTTATTTATTTATTTATTATTTACATTTTTTAAATACATTCAATCACATTATTTAGCTTACAAGGTGATCATTTCAATACGTGAACATTTCTCCCCGGTCCAGTTGATCAAAATATAACAAGACTACCTCCCTGTCTCAACAATGCTGTCTCCGTACCCCTCCTCAAATGTCCTTCCCCAGGCCCTTCCTGCCTCCCCATCGCCTCAGCCTTCCGTTACCTCAGGCAGAGATGACAGCCCGTCATGTTGACGAGGTCCTTTCCCGCCCAGGCAAGACTCGGAGCCAACGGCTCATTCCCCCTGGAGACCTGAGGGCTGCGGATCCGGGAGGTGAGGCGGGTGAGGCTGCTGGATGCCAACATAAACACCGGGTGTTTACCCAGCACGCAGAAATGCAGGTTGGCTGTTAGAAGTCCCGGATAAAACCAGCTGGGGGCCAAGAGAGGCACTTCCCGAGGTCCTCTGAGAGCACTGGCGGCCACTGTGCCCTAAGACTAAGCGCAGTGCTCTCAGACGCCTCCTGGACGCCTCCTCAGCCCCGCGTGAGGACCAGGACCACCACCCGCTCTCCTGCGGGACACCCCCGCCCTGGCCTGCTGGAGGCAGCTGCCTGGGGCCCGAGTTGGCGGGTGTGAGAACTCAGAGCTACCAGGTTGAGGGAGTGGGGACTGGAAGGGCCCCGGGTCCTCGGGGTCCCAAGCCCGGAGCTCGCTGTGTCGAAGCTGTAATGCCTCGCAGACAGCATGCAGAGGCACGGGGACGGCATTGCGGGAGGAGACGGAAGGAGCGGGCAGAGCCGGGCAGGGTGGGGGCAAGTCGCAGGGGAGCCAGATGAGGGGGCTGGCTGGGGTGGCAGGAGAGGGCGCAGGCGGGCAGGAGCTGTGGTGGGGCCAGAGGCATGGGGGCATGCGGACCCTCCAGGCCCCTCTTCCTTCCCCGAGCCCCTTCACCACGGACGTGTTCCCTGGGGCAGGACACTCGGGCCAGGCTCTGTCCCTCCAGCGGACCTCAGCCGTTAGGCAGAGTCTCCTCCGTGCTGGGAGATGAACGGCTGAGAGCGGATGCAGAGCCCGCCCGAGCACCGGGCCAGACCAGCCGTGGAGGCGCTGGGCGTGGAGCACGGCGAGCCCGCCACCTCAGGGGTGCTCCCGCCCTCGTGGGTCTGTCCGACATGTGTCTCTCCCTGCGCACTCACGCTGCACACGCTTCTACACGCCCCACGTGCACGTGTGCTGGCGCATGTCCTGACGTCCCGCCTCTCCTCCGGGTGCCCGCAGCACGCTCCATCCGGGCAGCCGTGAGCCTTGTCGGTGTCTCCACGCCTTGCCTGAGGCTTCCTGCCCAAGTTCTTCGCCATGGCCCCAGGTAGGCTGAAGCACGCGTGTGACGTTGTGAGATGAGGCGCCTGCTCCCTCGGAGCCTGGGCTGGCTCCCGTACGGGAACACGGCAGAGTGGCTTCAGGCACCACCCTGACGGGGCGGGAGAGAACCCGCAGCTCTCCCGCTGGCCCGGCTGCCTTTCCCTGACCGCTGTCTGCGTGGCCACTCGCTCCGACTCTTCCCGGGGCCCTTCGGTGTGTTCCTGGGGACAGGACGGAGCAAGCAGCTGCTCCCCATGGCTGTCTTCTGCCGATTCGAGCAACCGTTACCTGGGCCAAACCCAGACCCAGCTTCGATCCCCTCCGGCTTGATTTTGCGATTTTTGTGGATTGATCCATATCTTTCTATTGTAATTGAGTGTTGAATTGGAGCCTCGTGCTCAATAGAGCTATATTTCCCAGGATCTGTGATTGGCTCTGAGCTGCGTAATTTGTCTGTGTTCGTGTCTACTGGCTTCACAATCACAAATGCACATCAAATCATGGATTTTTTTAAAGAGGTTTTTGCAGTAGGGTGCATGCACTCGCCAGACAGACAGAGAGAGACAGAGAAACAGAAAGCGAGAAATCACCCCCCACGTGCACATGCCCGGCGTGAGTTTAAGCCACCGGGTCCGGCACTCGAACCGTGGTTGACTACATGGGAGTCCAGCGACATAGCCATTACGCGAACTGCTGGTCCCAAATCATGGATTTTTTTCAAGTCACAAAGACAATATTATTAGAAGGAAAAGCATTAAATTCTTCTGGCCTTTGTTGGAAAGCATCTGATGAGGGAAGCCTTCCTGGGGTGTAGACAGCACCTTCAGAAAGCGTCTGACAAGGGCTGCCTTCCTGGGGTGTAGACGGGCAGGGTAGGGGCACCTCTTATAAGTACACGTGTCCCACTGTGGGGGCCCGCCTGCATGACTGTGACAGCCAGCCACTCCAGATGGACCTGCGAGGGCAGGCGGGCAAGCCTGGGGCCAGCTCTGTCCAACACCAAAGCTCCTGGAGCGCGTCGGCCGGCAGAGAGCCCGCGTGCAGCAGCAGCCTCAGCGGGAACCTGTGCTGGGCAGGGAAAGAACGTGCTCGGAGAGGAAACTCACGGCCCACAGCCCGAGATCCCCGCCGCAGGGACGCGGATGGGCGGAGCCAACAGCTCTGGCATCACGGTGACACCGGCTGAGGAACTGTCCCTGAGCCGGCTCCGAGTTGGCGTGTCAGTGAGCCTCGGCCTGTGTGTCGGAGCCTGATCTCCGGGTGGCTCTGTGAGGCTGACTCATGCTCCAGGGGCTGCTCTGGGACAGAACAGGTCTCAGGGACGAGCGGGGCAGGCCCGGGGTCTGAGCCCAACGTCAGCCGCAGCAGCATGGTCCGCGGTCCGTGGCGGCCTCCCCTGCTGGCGCTGCTCCCTGGAGCTCACTGCCAGCTCGGAGGGCCCTTGGGAAGGCACGCTGGCCTCCTGGCAGGAGAATGGCCATCAAGGGCCTCTGTGGCATCACGGCACCACCCAGGAACTGAAGAGGCGACCAATACTCTCCTGCGCAGAGGTCAGAGGTCAGGACGGACGGTCACTGAGAGAACACAACCTTCCGTTTTGGGGGTGGGAGCACTGATGGAGTTCAGTTTCGGGCCGATTAATCTGGCCCTCTGGGGCTTAACCAGGACCTCGAGAGCTGCTTCCCAGGACCCGTCATTGGGGAGGGCTGCCCTGCATCCCCGTGGCCTGCAAGGAGGGTGCGATCCCAGCACAGCACCCAGCACGTCCCGAGTCGCCTACCGAGACGAAGGGCTGACGCGATGGCCCTCCAGCCTGGAGCCCCACGGCGCAGGCCCTCGCCGGTGGGCACCCTCCAGGAGCCAGGGCCTGGCGCCGAGCGCAAGTGCTCATTTCTGAGTGATGGGACGCGGGCGACCAGGCCTTGAGGGCTCGAGTTTAGAAAGAAGACGGAGAACACCAGTGTCACCTGAGTGCAATTTAGTGCCGGGCACTTTGGCCACCGTGGCTCCTGCCATCAGAGAACCGGGCCAAGCAGGGTCCCAGCTGGGAAGGTGCCGGGCCATCGGCCGGCAGGTGTGAGCGCTGGACTGACAGGTGGTCCGAGCCTCTCCCTCCAGTGGCCACGCTTGGCCTACGTCCTTTACCTCCCTCAGGAAGGGGACAGGAGAGGTCAGTCTTCATTTTGCTGCTGTGTACCCTGGAAACGCCCCCAAGCTCCTCGTTCCCCGGCTGCAGAGCCTATGAAACCACCTTCTAGTACTTTCAGGTTTGCAAAGTTTACTTATTTACCCCTTCCATGAGCAAGAGCCAGAGAAAGAGAGAGAGGGGGGGGAGAGAGAGAGCAAGAGAGAGCATGTGGCCCAGCGGGGTCCTGCCGCCACGCTCTCCCAGCCTCAGCAGCCCCGGGTCCGAGGCCACGAGTGTCCGTCCGGTGCAGGGAGGTCGGACTTAGAACCTCCCATGGTCAGCCACTCACAGCTTCGCGCTTGTGGTCACGCCACCTTCTGGCCACCTTCTGGCCACCGACCTTGGAAAAGATGGGATTAGGCCCAGGACTTCCCCAGGAGAGCCCTAAATGCTCCATGGGCACCCCAGGCTGCGCAAGACAGAGGGCGTACCAACACAGTGGCGGGAAGGCCGTGCGGACGCGGGGCAGGGCAGCGTGGCCAGAGAGGAAACGCGGGTCCAGATGGCTGGCCTCGGGGTGTGAGGATAGTGGTTGAGCCCCGGGATATGGTGTCTGAGTGGCCAGTGCAACCCTCTCTGCGGCTCGACTTCTGCAGTGCGCCCTCCCGCCAGGCGGGCTCCCGCCACCTCTCCGAGCGCGGCCTCTGCCTGGCCAGGGCTGCAGCCCCTCCCCAACCTCCTGGCCCGAGCGTCTCCGTCTGCAGCTCCGACAGCACTGCGCCTCAGTCTTCCAGGCCTGCTCGTTCTGGGCTGTCCCAGAGGGCAAAGTGCCCACGGCTGTGTCTCAGGGACTCGCTGGCACCCCGCGTGGTCGGGGGGGGGGGGGGGGTGTGCGAAAACCTCGGGTGTTGAATTCCAGTGGAAGTGTCTGATCACACCTTCATGGGGCTGTGCTTGTTCTTAACTCAAGATTTAAACACCCTTGAGACCAGGCGTCTCACACAGACTGGGAGCACGGACCTACCTGAGGGTGAACTCAGGCGGACCAGAAGGAAACGTCACTTCCTGGGAGCCGAGGGGAGGGCGCGGTGTCACACTCCGATCACCGTGTGCAGGCAGTAGTCCATGTCTGGTGGGACAACATGAAGGGCCAAGCTCCTTCTCCCCGGGAGACTCCTCCTCCGGGCGCGGCGGGAATTCCAGGCATTGCTCTGATCCGCCAGTGCCCCAACAGGGACTCGGGGCGAGTCGGACCGGGGATGGGGGGCAGCGCGATTGAGCCTTCGCCCCCGGGACAAAAGGTCCTAGGATTGCTGTGGGCCCCAGCCCTGGTCTCGGCTCTCACACTGGCCACCTGCACCCACACGGCTCTTTGGAGAGGCCCACAGTAGCTTACGCGCTCAGGGGCCTCCTCCGCCACCAGGAATGTGAGCTCAGAGACGCCTCTGCCGTGTCCAGAAGTTGCGGCCAGGCAGGATCACTCTGCCAAGCCACCCTAGGCTCCCGGCCTGCAGACGTGTGGCAATGGCACCACTGCTACATGGGGTGATTTTTTGCACCAGCTTGGGATGGTCACACTGACGCAAAGCTGATGGGTCTGGCTGTCACTCGCCTGGAGCACACCAGTACACATCAGGGTCTGTCTAACCATGGCCGTGTCTGCTGATGACTGATCCCCACATGCTGATGACAGATAGACCGCGAGAGGGTGGGCAGGGCTCCGGGCAGGGCATGGACCTGGCGAGCTGTGAGGCAGGAGGGCTTGCCCCTCGGCCCTGCAGCAGTGACGGGGGGGTGTGCACCAGCCGGGCCCCAGCCTGGGGCCTGTCAGCTTCCTGGGGCGGCCACAGCAAAGCTCCCAGACCGGAGCTCATCGACCAAAATTTACGGTTGCCGTTTCTAGGCTCAGGGGCCTGGCTCCAGGTGCTGGCAGGGCTAGTGTTCGGGACCGCCCAGCCTCCAGCGTCCCCTGGCGTGGAGTGCCCCCGAGCCCAGCACCCCCCACACACACATGGAAACTGAAGCTGTGCTGCGCTCAGATCCCCTACCCCGTTCTCAAGGACAGAGCCATGCTGCTCCAGGCCACCCTGCCCCAGGGTCACTCACTATAACCAGGTCCTTCTGCAAAGACCCCATTTCTGAAGGTCGCTTGGAATTCTGGGGAGGACCACCTCAAACCCAACGTGATCTGGCGGTGTTGGTCTGCTGACAGCCCCACTGGACTCCATGCCAGGGGACCCAGGGAGGGAGCGGCATTTTCTGCTGTGGCACCCAGGTACACCCACCACCCGGGTTGGGGTCCTGGAAGGTCAGGACCGTGTGTGGAGCCGTGCGTGGGGACTGAGCCTCCCGCCAGGACAGAGGGTACAGCTTGCTCAGGACCCACGGGCTCCACGGAGACGAGGAACCAAGGCCCAAGCCCAGGCTCCTCGTCTGAACGAGGCCCATCAGTGCAAGGGCAGGCAGGGCAAGTGTCCTTGGGCTGAGCAGAGGTGGCCTGGTGACCCTGTTCAGGTGGAGCGAGCCTGTGAGTGGGAGGGCAGCAGCTCCACCTGGCACAGGACAGCCCCCAATGTGGCTGCGTCAGGAGCTTGGAGATGCAGCCGGCAGCCACAGGCCCGGCTGAGCCGGCACCAAGAGCCTCCTGCAGGGCCGGACCAGCCCACTGCGACTGCGGCGTGGCCAGACAAGAGCTGCTCCAAAGAGGCGATTGCGCAGGCCCTGTGGTTGGGTCCGCGGCAGTCCTACGTCAGTGCCACAGCCAGCGACAGAGAGCAGCACCACAGGTCCCCGTGCATGGCAGACATGAGGGGCATGCCCTGGTGTGAGCAGGGACGCGGAAGGAGCACTGGACGCTGGGAGCTGTGGGGTGGGACAGAGGGGTGTGGACTGGCCACGCAGCAGCAGGGCGGGCAGGAGGGCTGGGGTGGGACAGAGGGGTGTGGACTGACCACGCAGCCGCACAGCGGGCAGGAGGGCTGGGGTGGGACGGAGGGGTGTGGACTGACCACGCAGCCGCGCGGCGGGCAGGAGGGCTGGGGTGGGACAGAGGGGTGTGGACTGGCTATGCAGCAGCAGGGCGGGCAGGAGGGCTGGGGTGGGACAGAGGGGTGTGGACTGACCACGCAGCCGCACAGCGGGCAGGAGGGCTGGGGTGGGACGGAGGGGTGTGGACTAACCACGCAGCCGCGCGGCAGGCAGGAGGGCTGGGGTGGGACAGAGGGGTGTGGACTGACCACGCAGCCGCGCGGCGGGCAGGAGAGCTGGGGTGGGACAGAGGGGTGTGGACTGGCCACGCAGCCGCGCGGCGGGCAGGAGGGCAGGGGTGGGACGGAGGGGTGTGGACTGGCCACGCAGCCGCGCGGCGGGCAGGAGGGCAGGTCCAGTGCTGGCTTGCAGTGGGAGCGTGTGGCTCAGTCTCACAGATACGCCCAGCTGCGGAGTGGCACGCTGTTACCAGGTTCAGGCTTCACGTGTTACATACGTGTGCGAAAGAATCACACCGTGACAGTCATTAGGCTAATAGGAAGTAGCAGCGAGGGAAGATCTGGGCCAGCTGGCGGCTGGAGGTTCAGGCACTGGACCCCACAGGACCGACTGGAGGCTGCGTCCTGGAACTGACAGCTTGAAAGTCATGTGGGGTGCACGTGTGCGCGCGCAGAATCCCAAAAGCAGGGATGGAGAAGAGACTGCAGAGTGGCCGCGCTCTCCTTCTCTGTCTCACTGTCTCTCTGCGGTGAGCGTGCTTGTGTGCCAGCAGAGCAGCACCCCGACAGCTCCCTGGGCGTTCGGAGTCACATGGGCATCGCCCTGGGGGGGACGCCCCTGACGGGCCACCTCGTGACTAGGGTGGGCAGCATGGAGCCGGCTCCCACACGGACGTGACCAGCCTGGAGCCTGTGTGTTGGGGAGACCGAGGTCCCGCAGTCACAGGGCGGATGGGGCACTCCGCACCACGCATCGGAGACAGGGACCGCCGCCGATTTCCTGTCCCACCCCCAGAACGTCATCTCACAAGCTCCCGTGCACACCTGGGTTTCCCGGCTGGCCGGGTTATAAAGAAACCTGCCTTGGCAAGGGCTTGATGACTGAGTAGACATGCCTGTCCTGGAATGGCACAGGGAGGAGCCCCAACAGCCTCCCACACTGTCCCTGTCATTCCCCACTGCCCCCTGCCATTCCCCACTGCTCCCCCTCCCCCTGCCATTCCCCACTCCCCCCCCCACAGGTTCTGAACACTGAGGCCAGCACGGCCTGAGGGTCCCCATTTCTTCATGTGGGAGCTGGAGGCAGCGGAGACCATCTGATAAGGCAGGATACAGGTCAGTTTTCACGCAGCCTCCTTCCTCCTGCTCTCCCCCAGCTCCGTCTGCCTTGATACTCAGCCCATGTCAGGCGCAGCAGGTCCCAGCGTTCAGGCTGAGAGCAGCCTCTTGCTCGCTCTTAGATAATGACGTTGGCTTCAGCGCCTCCTAACTCACTGCTAGCCATTACATCCCAGTCCGTGCCACTTTGTAAGCCCTCCGCACTTCTCCTGTCTCGCTGGCCTTCATTTCTGACGACGCGTGCAACTCCAGGGAACGGTCCCCAGGAGCCGTAGCACGGTGGGCCGGGCCCCTGCCCTGCTGCTGCACGCATGGCGGAGGTTCGCTGGCCATCTCAGGCGACTTCAGCAGCCATTGCTGACATCTCTCTACCAAGTCGCTCCCACGCCACGGAAGGCGAGGCCTGGGGGAGCCTGGAGCACCCAGGTGTGACCCCACTCTCAGCGCGCCCTGGTCTCTGCTGCTCCCCGGAGCCGTCCTTCACTGGCAAGTAGGGCGACCTTGGGACAAGGGGTGCTCACCACAAGTCCTCTGCCTGCCCAAATCCGAGGGGGCATGGACAAGCAGTCATGTCCGCCCCGTCTAGGGGCATGTAGGACTCAGTGTGGAGCTGACTTGGTGAGCCAGGGTGGCAGCTCTCCGTGGGTTCAGCAGAAAGACGAGGGCAAGTGAGTCCAGGGTGACCCGTGGGCCCGGCAAGAGCACACGGCTGGAAGCCCGGTGAGTAGAGGCTGTCACCAGCTCGAGGGGGACAGCTGGAGGGAACATGTCCTAATCTAAATGGGCCCTGGGGAGCAGAGTGCCTGGTCAGCAGGCCTCTGTGGGGTAGACTCCTGGCTCTGCCCCAGCCCTCTGCTGGTGGTGCCCGCGCTGTGGCCAGTTCTGCTGTGCACTCCCACGCCTCCGGGAGCGGGCTGGAGTGAGGCTGCTCGGGCCGAGGAGGAGGCCAGGTCGCCAGGCGCTGAGAAGGAGCTCCAGGGTCCTACCTGGCTTTTACCTCGCCCGCCGCCTGTTCTAGCTTCCTTTGTACCCTCCGTTTAAATGTCTTTTTATAAAAGAATTATTTTATTTAACTTTATTTATTTATTTATTTATTTATTTTATTTTGACCAGAGAGGACAGAGTGAGAGAAAGAGAGAGGGAAAGTGAGAGAGAGCAAGTTGCCAGGCCTGAGACCCGAACGACAGCTGGCCATGTGGGAGTCCAGCGCCCTTAACCACCACGCCATTGGCTGGCCGTATAGTTTTTTTTTCTTTCTTTTTTTTTTTTTTTTGAGAGTTTCGCTATAGGGTGCATGTGTTTTCCAGAAACACAGAGAGAGACAGAGAGTGAGAAATCACCCCCCGGGGTGATAGGCGCACCATGATCCCTTCTCCCCCATCCTCCTCTCAGGATTTTGGGCACGCATGTACATGCGCCTAGCATGTCTTAAGCCACTGGGTCTGGGACTCGAACCGTGGCCGACTACATGGGAGTCCAGTGATGTACCCATTATGCCATCAGCTGGTCCCCTCCTCCATTTAAAATTTTCGTTCCTCTGAGATGCATCTGTTTATGCAGTGCAGTGCCCAAAGGGTGAGCCCTGCGCGTGGGGTGCTGGAGCCCACAGGGCTGGCGGAGCTCGGAGCTGGGCCTGGAGGCCTGGAAGGCGCTGGTCGTGTGTGAGTGTGCATGCGTGCCTGGTGCAGACGGATGGGGGGACAGAGCCTGTGGCATGAACACACCTCCTCTGTGGCCAGCTCGCCGGCCTTGTGGTGGGCTCGGTGCAGTGTGGCGCACAGTGGGGTGCACCGGCAGGCTGGGGCGGCGCTGCGGGCGTCTCAAGGCTTCCACGCCATGTCCTTGGGAAAGGACGGCTAAGGGCCGTTCCTGAGGACCGCGTGGGAGGGAGTTACGCACACACAGTCCAGCCCAAACCATTACCGCACGCCGGGAGGGCTGGGGACTTAGGCCAGCCTGCAGCGGTTCCCTCGGCCAGCACCAACACCCGATCGTCATGCTAAGTCACAGCGCTCGCTCTCTGGGGACGGGGAGCGGTTCAGGGAAGAAGTGAGTTTTCTGAGGTAATTTAGCATACTCATCGGGTAAAAATGCCTCCTGACACTTGCTTAAGAAGCAAGTGAACGCCACGTGCTTTGCGCCGTCCCTGCGGGTTTCGGGAATTTCACCGGCGCCGTCTGCAGACCTGGAGTCCTGCCTGAAACGGCTGAGACCAGGCGTCCTGGGCTGGCCTGCCGGGTGGTCAGCCCTCAGCCCTCAGCCCTCAGCCCCTCGTTGGTCACGACCCCTGGCCCTGCCTTCCCTGAGGTCGCCTGCCTCAGGACCAGAGGGACCTCTTTTGAGAGGGCCATGCCTAGGTCCCCCAGGATGAGCACTCCCGCCTCCGCTGCCCTGACAGACAAGGGCCGGACGGCGCAGGTGCACAGCCCAGCGGTGGGGCCAGAGCCGGGGTCGGCGATGGGCGCCCCGCGAGCCGTCCATGTGCGAGGACGAGTCGGGGGGACCTGACCGTGGATGAAGTGAAGGAGACGACACCTGCCGTGTGAGTGCGCGTGGCAGCTGCTCCCCTCCAGCCCCCACTCTCGGGGGCCAGCACCCTGATTTCCTCCCCTGCTCTCCCCCCCCCCAGGGTGAGGCCAACGTATTTACATTCAGCCAAGTAAGAGGGCACTTGGGCCGAGTGTGGTTTGAGTCCCAGGCCCGCTGGCTTGAAAATCACGCCAGGTGCAGGTCTGTGCCTGAAGTCCCAAGAGGAGAAGGGATTGTGGCATGGCCACCCCCAGGGGTGACTTCTCACTTTCCTTTCTCCGTCTCTCCAGCCAGCTCACATTCTCTATTGTAAAAGCCTATTTTTTAAAAAAGGGGATTTGCTGAAGTTCTGGGGTCCCATGTTCCCAGCGGCCTTCCGACCCGTTAGGGCTGCCTGCCATCTCAGGAGTGCCGGCGCCCACAGTGTGACTACGGAGTCAGACGAGGCTCTTGGCCCATCCGGGTTCTCAGAGCCCGGGAGGGCTGAGTTCGCTGCTGCTGCTCACAGTGGGCTTTGGTCTGAGCGTCAAAGTCCAGAAGGGACGGGAACCAGCAGTTAGCGTAATGGCTATGTCGCTGGACTCCCATGTAGTCAACCGCGGTTCGCGTCTCGGACCCGGTGGATTACAACTCACGCCGGACACATGTGCGTGCGTGCCCAAGATCCCGAGAGGAGAATGGAGGAGAAGGGATTGCGGCGTGGCCATCCCCCCTGGGGGGTGATTTCTTGCTTTCTATCTCTCTGTCTCTCTCTGTCTGTCTGGCGAGTGCAGGCGCCCTATAGCGAAAACCTCTCCAAAAAAAAAAAAAAAAAAGTCCAGAAGGGACAACACCTCAGAGGCCGCCCCCTGTGGGAATCCTGTCCCAGGTGTCAGAGGTCACATCCCTGTCCAGACCAGCAGATCGTTGGAGTGAGCCCCATCCACCGACCTTCATTTAATTGCTGTTTTAAGAATTATTTATTTATTTCATTTTATTTGTTATTGTTATTTTTAAAATTTGAGAGAGAGAGAGAGAAAGGAAAAGTGAGAAAGCAAGCCTGCTTGAGCCGCGGTCGGCCACGTGGGAGTCCAGCACCTCATCCACCACGCTGCCTGCCGGCTCTGACTGTTGGACTTAATGGTTTCCTAGAGCTTGACACGGTGCCCTGTGGCCTGGGGTGGCAGGTCGTGGAGGAGGGAGCCGAGCAGTAGCTGCCTGCGGGCACGGGTTGATGCTGACTCGCTGCTCCTGCAGGTCCGGTCTCCGTTCCGAGTCCCAGAGGCAGCTGCAGGTTCCAAGACAGTCGGTGTGGCCTGGACGCCTGTGCTGTCATGGTGTCCCACAGACTCCCTCAGAGTGAGGCCTCCCACAGTTCCGTGTTATTACCGGTCTCTCTGGAAGCCCAGGTTTCCGAAGGCTGTGTAGGACGCCGGCTGTCGTAACCGACGCATGACGGCGTGGAGTGCCAACAGAAAGCTGTTCACCAACGTGTTCCCTCCTCTGCTTTACGCATTCAGAGCTCTGGGCCCCAGACGCGTGGGGAGACACCTGCACATGCTCGGCGGGAGAGGGCGGGCCCGGGCGGGCCCGTCCCCAGTTGTAGGGAGCCTCCTTCTCAGCTGACACCTTTCTCCGCGGACCGAGGGCCACTATGGAAGAGCTGCTTCTGCTTTGGGCCAGGCCTGGGGCTTGGGAGGGCTGCTGGGGGAGGGGCTCAGGACCTGGACACCCCGTGGTGGGCTGGACACCCTGTCTGTGAGGGAAGGGGGACTGTCGCGTTCCTCCTGGGTCTTGCTGAGGGCTCTAACACGGCAAGGCCTCGCCACTATCTGGCCCTTCCGTGTGGTCACAGGAAGCGCGGCTCCAGGGTCAGGAACCGGAGCCCACGAGAGGCGGCAGAGAAGAACTGGACTCTCCCCTGTCCCTGCCCTTCCTTCCCCAAATCCATGTCGGTCTCAGGTACCGGCCCAGCCAGAGTGTAAGTGACCTAAGTGGTTACCCGCGTTCTCCCTGTGGGCTCTCCTACCCCTTGGGCCTGGTAGTTGGACCCACCTAATCTCCCCTGGAAGTACACCAGTTTTACAAGGCTTTCATTTGACTGAAACCCAGAAATGCAGAGCTTTGAAACCCTGGGGGTACTGGCCAGGACTAACGCAAAGCTCACATGCTCGGGCTGGCAGACAAGCCCACAGTGGGGACTCAGCATCGATGTCCACTAGCCAGCAGGCTACCCGGTGGGGACCTCGCCCAGGGACGGCGCGAGGCCCGGCCGACGCAGAGCCACTCTCCCACAGGAGGGACAGTCACCCCGCCTGGGGCTGTGAGAGGCCTCGGAACCACCACAGCAACGGTGAACCCTTAGAAATATTGGCAGTTAGGAAATGGTATTTGATGGAAATGGGAACTTTTTTCTTCCCAAAATGATAGATTTCAGTTCTACCAGCTTCTGTGTGATAAGCGAGAGTGGTCTGTCGGCAGCTACCTCTTCAGCCTTAAATCTGCAGCCTGAATTTTAAATCTTCCCTATTAAGTTTGAGATTCTGCTTGGGCCTCCGATGCACGTAACGTTAGTTGAGTAATTTCTTAGGCACTAAAAACGCGAGAGAACAAGACAGACGTAAGCGGGAAAATGATCTTGAAATGCTGACGGAGACTCTCGTTGTCAAGTTAGTGGAAGCTGGCTCCATGTCCCGGAGTGGAGGAAGTCCCGCTGCCCGCCTGCTCCCAAGTGTCTGGCTGCTGCCCTCGGTGGCCACGTCGCTCTGTGGGTGCGTGGCCCGCAGATAGATGGCGGGCAGCGCTGAGCCTCTGTGTGCGCCACTGTTTCAGGGACAGCAGGACCTGCGCCTGCTCCCGGCTCACCAGAGACCAGGACGGGCCTGGAGAATCCCCACCCTGCACCCCACTCACTCGGCACAGGAGCCCGGGCAGCAGGGGGACGGCAGACCATGGGTTAGCAACTGTCGAAGCCTCTCCACGGAAGCGCCTTTTATCGGCCCGATGCTGGGGGCTTCCTGAAGACGTGTCCATTTTATTGGGTTAGTGTTCCTGGAAAAGGCAACGTAAGCCCCAGCACAGGTCAGGGATCAGAGGTGGTGGTGATGGGGGTGCGGGAAGGGACGAGGGGTGGTGGTGGGGGTGGGGGGCAGAGTCGGGGAACACAACATGTGACAGGAGTGGGGTTGGAAGCGGCCTCGGGAAGCGGCCTCCTGCCCAGCTGACCACAGCCCTGCCCCAGCGCCTTCTCAGAAGACCCCCCCTTACGCTCGCGCAGTTGGGACACTGCTGTGAAGATCCCGAACACACTGGGGGCGGTCTAGCAGGAGGGGCGCCTGACCCGGAGAGCCCTGGCAGCAGCAGACGGCCCCCCTCGCCATCTCCGAGCTGTCGCCGGGATGCACGGCCCTGCACATCCATGCCCGGGCACGGGTCTGTGCTGACTTCACGTGAGTTTGTGTTTCAGTCACGGAGTGCGTAGTCGTGGGCCCCCGGGGCCGGACCACAGCCAGTGGTAAAATGCAATCCCCATGGAGCCGGCCTACCTGGGACGGCTCAGGGCTGTGTCTGGGGGCCTCCCTGGCCGCGGCAGGTATGTGCGTGCCCGTGGCCTGAGCTGTCTGTGGGTCACGGGATCGAGACCCTGTTGAGGTGGTTTTCCCTGTCTCTTTCTCTGTCGCTCTAGCTCTCGGGAGACACAGATAGACGGTGGAGTTCCCAGCTAACGGCGCGGTAACACTGGCCGTCATTCGGATGTCCCGGGGGGCTTCGTTCCCTCACGCCTCGTGTATGTAGAGTGCTCGGCGCGTTCCCCCGAAGCCGTTCAGCCTTGCAGCCTCCTGCTGGGGACGGCCCGCAGCCACGCTCCGTCAAACTGCTCACTGGGGACCTCTGAGTTCCTCTATTCTGAAGGTGGCTTGCTGAATGCAGAGACCTCGGCTGGCACTTTAAGTGCATTCCCGGCTATCTGGGCTTCCACGGTTTCTGATGAGGACCTGGCTGTTGAGGATGAGTCCCCTTTTCTTAAAACAAGAAAAAGTCTATTTCGAGAGAGAGGGAGAGAGCGCACCCTCACCAGGGTCTCGGTGCCAGGCCCGCCCGGCTCGGCCAGCCCGATCACAGGCACTGCCATGTCCCATGTGCTCGGAGACATCTCCTATGCAAACCAGCCATCTTCCCTCCTGGTGGTCCCCCTGGGCCCTGCTGGGCGCCCGTCTGACCACTGAGCCCTGGGACAGGCCCCGCCTCCCTCACATTCCGAAGGTTTCTGTACCCCTGCGGTCGGTTACAGTGTCTTCATGTGGACCTCTTAGGGTTTGTCCCACGGCGAGTGCTTGGGCTTCTCAAATCTGTCCCCTGAGGTCTGTCATCAAATTTGGGAAGAAAGACAAGTTTTAGAAACAACGGGGGAAGCTGCCAGTTACAGGCAGCTCCGCTCGCCAGGCTGGCTGTCTCAGGCCGTGTGTCCCCCTGGCCTGGCGCTGGGCCGCACAATGACTTGGGGCGCACACACAACCCACACACGTGCCTTCGTCAGCCGGTCTCGCCGGGCCACGTCTGGCCAGAGCAGCGCTCTCGGCTTTGTGAGACTGAGAGACCCTCGTCAATTCCAGCTCTGGAGACGTTGGTGGGTGGAAAAATGTGGGTGGGTGGGCTTAACACACCCCACGACTTTCTCGCTGCCTTAGAGAGTGTGGTTATTTTTCGGAGTTGTAAGAAAACATGTTCTTGAGGAACGGGTTGTAGTTTTGACTCCACAGAGGCTGAACTGCTATGGCTTCGTACCCCGAAGTGACAGGGCTTCTACCGAGCCCAAACCCAGTTTCCCCAGGTCCTCGAGAAGCCTTCTTCAGGCTCCGAGGCTGGCGTGCACCTGCAGGTGAGGCCTGCAGCCTGGGGGCTCCTGGGCCCAGGCCGCTCCCTCCTCAGGAGCCTGGCCGCGCCTGCCATAGCGAAACCTGCGTGCTGTGGCCAGCACCGCGGGGCCACGTTCTGCAGCTGTCAGTGACTGAGCTGCACCCCATCCCCTCTCCTCCCAGGGGATGGTGGAGCCCTGTGCCACAATCCCCCCTGTGTGGCTGGGCCCTCCTCCTGGCGGGCTTACAATCTGACGGACGTGCTGCGGAGGCCGGGCGTGGGCGCTGCCGCTGACGTGGAAGGACAGCCCCTGGACGGCACTTTACCCCTCTTGCAAAATCCAGTCAAACTTGACAACGAGGGCGGGTCTGTGAGCACGCACGCACCCACTCACACCGGGTGGCTCGGCGCCGAGCAAACTGGGCCTTCAGAGCTGCAGGGCTTTGAGCAGACACACAGGATGAGGACTAGAGAGACATGTCCCTGCTCACCCAGAGACCGAAAGCAAGGGCAGCCGCCCAGCAGGCCAGCCCGTGCCAGCACGCTCTTGACGGAGCGGCTTTCTCTGGAATGATCCTACTGCGGTCAGGACTTGCCCATCATCCGTGACCTCGAGGTGGCGGGGGTAGCACTAGTTTAAAAAATGCACAGAGAGGAGAGCCTGGATTTTCTGTACCCCTGCCATGGCTTGATCTTATCAGCTCCAAACAGCTGTTTCATTCAGAGCACAGGCCTGTGTGAGAGGCAGGAAACAGGATTATCGGAGAGTAATCCAATATCCGTCAGCCACAGGGCCCAGCCTGCGCCTGGGTGACCACGGTGGCTCTCACTGCGGTGGGAGTGCTGGCAAAGGCGGGTTTGTGTGGAACGCCAGAGGCCGTAGCCTGGAGGACGTCACACGCCAGTGCTCAGAGGCACAGAATCACTCCACTCACACTACCACACGACTGCTTGTTAAATACAAGCACGCGTGAGTGCACGCACACGTGCATCCAGGCCGGCAGCACGGGCTGTGTTTCAGGTGTGACCCCTGAACCAGGAAAGCACAGGAGCGGCCCAAGAACGTCGGCTGAGCCCTCAAGGGGCCTCTGCTTCCATCTTCCCTAGAAAGTGAAGTGGGCTAAGTCGTCCCTGTGCAGAGGACAAAGCTGAGGGCCAGAGTGTGAGCAAGACTCAGTCCATGGCTGGACTTCAACGTCTGTGGCGCTTTGGGTGTGGCTGTCTGCTTGCTAGGGGTCCCGTGTGCTCGCTGGAGGGAGCGGGGGTGGTAAGACTTCACCCCTGGGGGCAGGGGACCATGCTGCAATCCCTTCTCATCCATTCCCTTCTTGGGACTTCGGGCATGCACACGCACACACCTGGTGTGATTTTCAAGCCTCCAGGGAACCGTGCGGTCAGCCATGTGGGACCCAGCTGCCTTAACCTTCACGCTGCCTGCTGGACCCCAGTCTGCACTAATTTTTAATATACGATGTTAAAAAAGTGATTTCTAGGGGCCAGCAAATTGCGTGGAGGTGTGATGTCCCAACCCCAGGGGACAGTCGAACAGGTTTCCTGAGGGAAGGAGTGAGAGCCGGGATAAGCGGCGTACTGTTACAGCATGGACACGACAGTGTCTTCAGGGTCGTCCGTTTATTGTGGGCAGCATGGTACAGCACGGAGATGGTGCATTGCGTCTATTGTGAGCAGCATGGAGACGACACAGTGCCACAGCCCCTCAGGGTCGTCCGGAGACGACACGGTGCCACAGCCCCTCAGGGTCGTCCAGAGACGACACAGTGCCACAGCCCCTCAGGGTCGTCCGGAGACGACACGGTGCCACAGCCCCTCAGGGTCGTCCGGAGACGACACAGTGCCACAGCCCCTCAGGGTCGTCCAGAGACGACACAGTGCCACAGCCCCTCAGGGTCGTCCAGAGATGACACAGTGTCACAACTCTTCAGGGTAGTCCGAAGATGACGCGGTGTCACGACTCTTCAGGGTCGCCTGGAGATAACGGTGTTACAACTCTTCAGGGTCTTCAGGGTCATCTGTGTCGTCTTCCTAGTCGTCTGGAAATGGTGCAGTGTCAGCTCTTCAGAGTCTTCCAGGTAGTCTGGTGATTGTGGGCCAGGCATCGTGGTTATATACATGCTGGTGGGCCATGATTGGTTGAATGAAGGATTGTAAAAGGTGGGTTATGATTGGTTGCTTCTGTGGAACAATCATGAGGTGCCGGATTATGCAAATCTGAGGGACTCTAGTGGCCAATCAGAGCAAGGTTTCGAAGGTCAGGTTTTTTGAAGGGAACCAATCATGGCAATTGTTTGCTCTCTGAGAAACCTCAGCAGACTCGCTGGTGCGCAGCCTCCCACAGTGTGAGTGCTGGACTTCCACATAGCTGGCCACGGTTTCAGTCCCAGAGCCAACGGCTTGAAAATCACTCTGGGCGCATGTGCGTGTGCCCAAATTCCCGGAGGAGGACGGAGAAGAAGCTGTGGCGTGGCTGTCCTGTGCTCCCTCAGTCTCCTTCTCCCTCCAGGCAGCACGTACACCTGTGACGAGGAAGTTATTTCTGGGGAGTTCCTGTCCTGTGCGTGACGTGTGTTCCTCCCCATGTGGGCTGTCCTTGCACACGTGAGGGCTGCTGGCGGGAGAGCCGTGTGCACGTTGCGTGTGAGGTCTGCACTTCCATCCAGTGTGTGTGCAAGGCGAAAGCCACATGTGGCGGCTGGGCCTGAGGACTCACTCCCACCTGAGGGTGTCTGGAGTGAGGCCTCTGGTGCAGATGGCCCTGCTCCTGGGATTCCACTCCTAATTCACGGCAGGAAAGGAAGGGCCGGGGGCCGGCCTCCTGCTGGGTCTGGTCCCTGAGAAAGCTCTGTTTGACGCACCTGGGCCGGGTCCTAGAGATGAGGCCAGCTGTTGGTATGGGCCTGCGTGTTTTCTGCCCCCTGGGTGCTTCAGAAGCTGAGAGAGTGGGGGCGGGACGCGGTGGTCCAGCTGTGGGATGCGGCCATGTGCGGCAGGAAGGCACCGTGCCAGAAAGCCCGGGCTCTAGTTCTCAGCATCACCATCAGGAGTACCGTGCCTCAGCGAGGTGTGCTCAACGGAGGATTTCCTGCCCTGTTCACGCGACACTTGGCACCAGCCATGGGCTGGGCAGGTTTCCTCCGCCTGTACTGCTGTGGGAGAGAGACGGAGGAGGCCTCCTGGACCCAGAGGGGCGGTCGGGAGCCCGGCTGTGGCTTCGGGGTTCCCAAGCCCGCTCAGGGCATGGTGCCCGCTGGGCCTGACAGCCACCCGGCCAGCTCCCGGCACTGCCTGCACTGGAGTTGCGGTCCCACACAGCCACGACCACGTGTTGACCAAGGAACGGCTGATGTCCCTGGGATGGAGGCCAGGAACAGGGTCCAGGCCTGCATGCTGAGACCCGGCTCCCACCTAACTGTCATCTGGGGTCACACAGCTTGTCACCAGGAGGGCAGCCCATGTCCACGAGCTGAACCAGCACCGAAGGGGGCCACTCCGAGTCCTTCACTGGGGACCACACTCTTCGGGGTGATGTTTCCATCTTCACAGACACACAGCTTCCCTGTACACACACACACACACCTTTTCTGTACACACACACACCTTCCCTGTACACACACACACCTTCCCTGTACACACACACCTTCCCTGTACACACACACACCTTCCCTGTACACACATACCTTCCCTGTACACACACACACACCTTCCCTGTACACACACAACTTCCCTGTACACACACACACCTTCCCTGTACACACACAGCTTCCCTGTACACACATATGCACCTTCCCTGTACACACACACCTTCCCTGTACACACACACCTTCCCTGTACACACACACAGCTTCCCTGTACACACACACACCTTCCCTGTACACACATACCTTCCCTGTACACACACACACACACACCTTCCCTGTACACACACACACACCTTCCCTGTACACACACAACTTCCCTGTACACACACATACCTTCCCTGTACACACACAGCTTCCCTGTACACACATACGCACCTTCCCTGTACACACACACCTTCCCTGTACACACACAGCTTCCCTGTACACACACAAAGCTTCCCTGTACACACATATGCACCTTCCCTGTACACACACACCTTCCCTGTACACACACACACCTTTCCTGTACACACACACACACCTTCCCTGTACACACACACCTTCCCTGTACACACACACACCTTCTCTGTACACACACACACACCTCCCCTGTATGCATACACACCTTCCCTGTATGCACACACACTTCCCTGTATGCACACACACTTCCCTGTGTGCACACACCTTCCCTGTACACACACACACACCTTCCCTGTACACACGCACTTTCCCTGAACACACACACACCCCTTCCCTATACACACACACACAGCTTCCCTGTACACACACACACACCTTCCCTGTACACACGCACTTTCCCTGTACACACACACACCTTCCCTATACAGACACCTTCCCTGTACACACACACACACATCTTCCCTGTACAAATGCACTTTCCCTGTACACACACACACACCTTCCCTATACACACACACACAGCTTCCCTGTACACACACACCTTCCCTGTACACACACACCTTCCCTGTACACACACACACCTTCCCTGTAAGCACACATACCTTCCCTGTAAGCACACACACCTTCCCTGTATGCACACACACCTTCCCTGTGCGCACAGTTTCCCTGTACACACACACAGCTTCCCTGTACACACACACAGCTTCCCTGTACACACACACACTTCCCTACATACACACAACTTCCTCTACACACACACACACACCTTTCCTCTATACGCACAATGTCCCTCTACACACACACACACCTCACATGCCACACGCACAAGATACACAAGACATGCTGTATACCTCACACACCACACGCACATGCATGCACACGACACATCAGACATGTTGTATACCTCACACACCACACGCACATGCATGCACACGAGACATCAGGCATGCTGTATACCTCACACGCCGCATGCACACATGCACACAACACATCAGACATGCTGTATCTCTCACACATGCTCACACACACACACCTTCATACATATCGCACTGTCACACACAGCACACACCTTGCACACACACCACACTCAGGCACACCTACACATAGCACCCACACCTTGCACACACACCACACCCAGCACACCCACACGCACACAGCTCTGTCACTATGGGTGACAGGGGGAAGGGGTGCCGAGTGGCTGCAAGTCCCCGCAGGGCAGGGACAAGCTCACTTCCGGGGGCCACACTGCTCGGCTGCCGTGGTACCTGCACGGAGTGAGTGAGCTGCCCCAGCAGACACGGGCCTTCCCTCACAGCCGTGGGGTGGGCTTCCCTGGGAGATCTCCCTCGGGCGAAGCAAGCCGGGTAAAACGCAGCCTGCTGACCATGCTGGCCGGACACTTGACTGCTGCCCTGGTGGGAGCCCAAAGCTTGCTGTCCAGCTCTCAGGACCACCCTCCCTGACCCATGTGTCTGTGGGGCACTAGTCCCAGGTCGCCGAGGCTGGTTACCCCTCTGAGTCCCCGGATCACCGGTGGTCTGAGGCCGGCTCCCTGGAGGGTGCCGTCCCTGGGTCTCCCTGAGCAGAAGGCAGAACGTCACTGTGTGTAACGTGGCCGGCCTGCCACCTTCCAAGGAGGGATGCGCTGCTTCACTGCTCCCTGGCCTGCACTCCCGGTTCTGGGCACGCGGACTTGTGGTCTGGCTGTTTCTGTAACAGTCAGACAGGGTGGGCGATTCAAGTGTTAGAGGACGCGGGAACAGTGCACACACACGCGTGCACACACACTAGAACCCTTGCTGTCTGTAAAATCTACCTGGGTGTCCAGACCCTCCCCGTGCAGGTGGGACCGAGTAGGACAGCAGGGTGGGAGGGGACAGCTCGGGTCACAGGTCTCTCCCTCATGCCCACACCCTGAGAGGTGACGGGCTCCATGCTGGAGCAGGAGGAAGTTCCAGCTTGGCTGACGTGGACGCACTGCATCCAGACTGGGACAGGCCCCTGGCTGGCGCCGGGAGACGATGCTTGGGCCCACAGGCACCGACAGCACCTCGCAACCTGCCGGGTCTGGATGTGGCCCCAGCTACCGCGAACCGGCCCCAGGACAGCAGGCGAACCCCACGGGTGCCAACTTGGACCAGCAGAGGGTGATGCGTGGGAGCCGGGACGCCAGGCCTGCCTGCCACTGATGTGTGGTCACATTGCTGGTCTCGAGAAGAGGCTTTTTAAGAGGACAGAGCGGCTTTCTGACCTCACTGCTCGTAGGAGAAATAAAATGAAAGATTCCACAACATGGAATTGTTTGTGTCATGAAATAAATAAGTGAAGAATGTAAAAGTGCCCATGATATTCTCATTCCTACAGCACAAAGACACCCTCACATACCGAGGAACTAGGGCCGGCCTTGTTTCCCTGTTAGGGTGTAGGGCTCCCCAAGGCCAGCACCCTCCAGAATGCAAATGTCTCCTTACTCTCCCGCCCTGGGAAGGAAGGCCCTGGAGGAAATGGGCGGGGGCGGTCCTGAGTGGCAGGTGCTGGCCCTGCCCATGGGGCCCAGGCTCCTGCTCTGGACTCCCACCTCTGGTGGGGGACAGGCAGCAGGAGCACACGTGGTGGCCTGTGCCTTCGGGGCCCTACAAAGGCTCTTCTAAAAGCCAAAAGTGATTCTCCGCCCCTCACAGAGGCTAGGGCAGCAAACTGCCTGCTGGCATTGAGCTTCTGGGCTCAATTTCGCTGCTGGGCCTTCCCCAGAGAATTTCAGAGCCTCTGGGTTTCAAAGCCGCCATGGGAAGCACTTACGGGGCCCAGTGCCCTGCAGCTGATAAGAGATCAAACCCGGAGAGGCCGGCGGAAGTGCAGGCTTTCTCAGGGCAGCTCACCCGGCAGCTGCCCCAGCTCTGAGCACTGCTCAGGGGACACAGCCAGCCCGTCCCCGTAGTGCCCGATCGCACGGTCACAGTGTGTGCAGTTTTTAAAAAGAAAAGCGAGCGGAACCATTTTACACACTCAGCTTGGCACGAGAGAAAAGGCCCGTCAGACGCCCTGGGGCACAGAGAGGGGAGAGCTTGCGGAGCCACGGGAGCCGTCACCCTCTGAGCGCCTCCAGGAAGTGGTCAGCCGGCCTCTCTGAGCTGGCAAGCCCGTGCAGGGGCACAGAGGAGAAGGTCCCCCTGCCACCGCCTTTATTTACAGGGAAGCAGTGCGCTTCTTCAGGGACCTGCAGCCTCCAGGAAGGACAGGGCTGTTTGGGGGCCGTTTCTGCAGGCTTCCTCCCCAACTCACCCACACCCCGCTTTTCTGTGCCTGCTGAGGCTGCCTCGGTGGCGCTACTAAAGGCTCCTGCCCCCACCAAAGGCTCTAGGCGCTGCCGCAGAGCTGCTCCGGGCAGGTGCCCCACGGTTGTGCCTGCTGTCCAGGACACCTTGGGTCTGGGGCAGAAAGTCCCCAGGGCGGCCCTCACAGGCCACCATCCCCTTCAGTTAGGGCTGGAGCGTAGGACTCTGTGTGTGCTTGCCCCCACCCATGAGGGCAGAGGCGTCTTTTCTTCTGGTGCCCCAGGGTGGGACAGTGGGGTGTGCAGGCCGTGGTGGCCACTCCGCTGCGTGGTGCCCCGGAGAGGGCGTGCGGGCCACGGTGGCCAGTCCTGTGCGTGGTGCCCCGGAGAGGGCGTGCGGGCCACGGTGGCCAGTCCTGTGCGTGGTGCCCCGGAGAGGGCGTGCGGGCCACGGTGGCCAGTCCTGTGCGTGGTGCCCCGGAGAGGGCGTGCGGGCCACGGTGGCCAGTCCTGTGCGTGGTGCCCCGGAGAGGGCGTGCGGGCCACGGTGGCCAGTCCTGTGCGTGGTGCCCCGGAGAGGGCGTGCGGGCCATGGTGGCCAGTCCTGTGTGTGGTGCCCTGGCAGGACAGGAGGCCTGCAGGCTCCCTGTACAGCCGCTGCTCTGCCCAGGCCCCCGTGCCCCTCACCCCTCTCCTATCACAGCAGCCCTCCCTACCGGCCTGTCCCGGCTAGGCCTGGCCTCCCTTTCTCTTGAGGCCTCCAGAGTTTAAAGCATCTCCTACCCAGAGAGCCGCAGAGACACCGATGACCTTCCCGCGGCAGGCCACCACCCTGCCGGGCTCGCCTTACAGCACCACGCATGTGACTCAAGTTTGGTTCGGACCTGCGTTTGTAGGTAACGCTCCGTTGGAAATTCCAGACTTTTCTTTTCTTTTTTTAAATTAATTAATTTAAAAAATTTATTTATCTATTTATTTATTTATAGTCATTCACTGTACATCAATACAGTATACAAAATGAGGTTTTCCATCCAGTATACATTGTATATGGGCTGAATCCAGGATATCACCATTCATGTCATTATCGACAAATGATTTTCTATTTCCTGTTTCTTACATATTTTGCTCCCCCCCACCCCCCCACCTCTCACCCTCTGCCAACTCCCCCCCACACTGTCTCTGGTATGTACAGTTGTTTTTTCATACCCCTTTTTTTTTCACATTTTATTGATTTGCTAAAGATTCTGATTAACTTAAAGACTTTCATTAGCAAGCACAGCTGATATATATATATATATATATATATATGTATATTTATGAACGCATGTCTGACTTTAGGCGTAAACCTCGGTGAGTAACGTGAACGTACGATAAAGCCGCACCTCGCTGGGGCGGTCTAGCTTACTGCAGTCTTTAGATAGGCATCCATAGGTATTTTAATGCATTTTTTTAATTTCAAAAAAGCTTTAGTTTTAATAGATCAAAATAAAAAATATTAAGAAAAATTTGCTTAAAACTTAAAGCCGGGAAAAAAGGTTAGGGTTCAGTTCAAATAGTAGGTAGATGAACCTATCAACAGCTCATGAGAAGACAAATATCCTTAAATATAGAAATCGAAGCATTGAAGAAAATCAGTAATGTTTTAGTCTAAAGTTAAAAAAACAATCTATTTCACTAGCTCAGACTCACGTAATTCATCTCTCTTCTATTGAATTTGCAGCGTTGCAAACTCGAAGTCAACATTCAGCTCCGGACCTGTCCCTACCATCAGGCTGGCCATTCTCTTGCTTGTTTCTTGTGCTCTTATTTCTGTGTGTCTGACTTTACTTTTCCTGGTATAGCGCTCCCTTCAGCACTTCTTAGAGAGCTGGCCTGGTGTTGGGAAATTCTTTCAAGTTTTGTTTATCTGAGAATGTTTTTGTCTTTTTTTCCCATATGGGATATAAACTTGCTGGGTATAGTATTCTTGGTTGAAATTGAAATTGTTTTCCACTTAACCCTTTGAATATATTTTCCCATTCTTTCCTTGCTTGCCTTATTCGGATGAGAAGTTCGACGTTCACCTTATAGGATATCCTTTGAAAGTAACTTGACGTTTTTCTCTTGTCAATTTTAGTATCTTAACTTCTTTTATTTCTTTATTATTATTATTTTGGTCAATCTGGCTATGATGTGCCCCGGGGAAGATCTTGTGTTGATTCTTTGTGGAGTCCTTTGTATTTCTGGATATTTGAGTGCCTCTCTAGGTTTGGAAAGTTTTCTTCCAGGATTTCATGGAATAGATTATCAATGCCCTTATTAGTTTCTTCACCTTCTGGGATACTGGTGATCTGAATGTTTGGGCATTTAGTGGTATCTAGTGTTACTTGTATGTTATCCTCATCTTTTTCGGTTATTTTCTCAGTGTTTTTGATGAATTTTTCTAGGTCAGAGGTTCTGTCTTCTACATCTGAGATTCCATCTTCTACATGATCTAATCTGCTTTTGATATTTTCCTTTTTTTGGAGAGATTTTCGCTATAGGGTACGTGCACTCGCCAGACAGACAGAGAGAGACATAGAGACAGAAAGCGAGAAATCACCCCCCGGGGGGGTGGTCACGCCGCAATCCCTTCTCCTCCATTCTCCTCTCGGGATCTTGGGCACGCACGCACATGCGCCCGGTGTGAGTTTTAAGCCACCGGGTCCGGGATGCGAACCGCGGTCGACCAAGTGGGAGTCCAGCGACATAGCCATTATGCTAACTGCTGATTCCCTGCTTTTGATATTTTCAACAGGAGTTTTGATTTCCTGTATTGCAGCCTTCATCTCTAACAATTCTGTTTTTCTCTTTTATGATGTGTATTTCCTCTTTCAGATTGTGTGAGAACTTCCTCACCTCCTGGAACTCGGTGTCTCTTTTCTCTGGCATCTTCTGGAATCCATTGTCTCTATTCTCTTGCATCTCTGTTAGCTTTGTCACTGAATATTTTAAATTCTTTATCCGACATGTCCATGAGTTCCCTTGTATTCTCTGTGGAGTAAGAGGAGTTACTGTTTTCCATTAGGAGAGAGATATTCTCTTTGTTTCTCATATTTCTTGTGCCTCTGTGGTTTCTGGTCATCTGAAGAATTATACGTTTTTTCCTATTTTTTAAAGTTAAATCTGAGCAGGGGAAGGCAGGAGGAGGTGGCCTGCAGTCTGTAAACAGTACTGTTTTTCTCCCTTTGCGCAATTGATTCAGTGAAAATTGAGGATTAATCTGACCCTGAAAGTATTCAGATATTTGGCTACTGAGCACCTAGGCCTGTCTAGGAAATCAGTGTATGAGGCTGAGCAGAAAAGTGACAAAGGTAAAAAGGAAAGGAAAATGAATAGAAAAAATGAAAGAAGACAAAAACAATAAGAAAAGGAGAAGAAAAAGATTGGTCAGAAAATGAAAGTCTGGGCAGAGGGGTTTTGGTGTTGAAAGCCTGAATGGGGCTGCTCAGAACGCACATGCAGATGCTGCCGATCGGCTTATCCTGGCTCCTGGCTCAACTGCGGAGCAGGAGGGTAAGGTCTGGGCAGAGGGTCTTCGGAGGTCGAGATCCCAGACTTTCCCATGCTTATTTATTGGTGGTGGGCTGACCCACCATGATCCCCGAGCCCTTGCCCGCCAGGCTCACAGGTGCACCGGCGTGAACACAGTGACCCAGGTTCTGACCAGAGCCTCCCACGGCTGCACATCCTGCCCAGGAGCTCACGCCTGCACTGGGCCTCAGTGTGAAGTGTATAAAATTCATTGATATGCATGGTATCCCTTCTGGAAAAAGAAATGTAATACACTGTGAAGTTATATGTGATTCAATGCAATATAAACAAGATTATGATCATAAATAAATAAAATAGTTTAAAAAAAGTGTAAAGAAAACATTACAGAGAGGCTAGCAGGTGGCACGGAGGTTGGGGTGGCTGGATCCCACGTGGCTAACTACAGTTCGAGTCCCAGACCCAGCAGCTTGAAGGATACACCAGGCCCGCGAGCGTGCCCAAAGTCTGGAGAGGAGAATGGAGGATAAGGGACGGGAGCACGGCCAGCCGCCTGGGGGGGATTCCTCATATTCCCTCTCTCTGTCTCTCTGTCTCTTATCTCTCTTTGGTGAGTGTATGCACCCTATATCACACTAAAACAAAGACACAGAAAGTAGCAAGGAACTTCGGGGCCTTGCCCTCGCTGGCTGAATGGAACTCCCTGTCCCCAGAAGCACTGTCCCCGCGTGGTGGCATCTCAGTGGCAATCCTTCTTGCCCTGCCCCTCTCTGCCCTGGTCCTGCTGAACTGTCTGAAATCTCACCCCAAGTCCGCAGTCGGGCCTCCTTTGCCTCACGCCCAACTTCCATCCCACCTCCAGCCTCTCAGTGTGAGCAGCTGCCGGCCTGCGTGGCTTTGCCCAAGTAGACTTGAAGTCACCTCACCGCCGGAGAGCCCAGTGTGCCCCGGGCTGGGGCAGCCTCAGCAGCCAGAGTGCCGGACAGCTGGTGCCTCGTGGGCGGGTGGACCCACTCCCTCCTGGCATCCGGGTCTGTGCTGCTGTTTGCTCCATGCCAAGTCCTGGGTGACTGATCCCAGGTTTGAGGTGGGCAGGGTGGGCTCCTGCGCGGAAGTTCCTGAGATGGGAGAGGGGCGTGTTTTCTGTGTTCTAGGCAACTCCGAGGTGGGTGGGCGGGAGCCCTTTCTGGCTCGCTCCTTTCCCCTTGAGGGAGAGTGCTGGAGCAGAGCTGTCGCCAGAGAAGAGTTCCTAGAAGCTCGGGCAGTCCTGGCCAGGGCGCGGAGGAGTGGCTGTCTGGGACCTGCCCTCCCGGAGTCCTGGGGGTTACGTGACCTTCCTGCACCTGCTCCTGCGTCTGCCATGAAAATCAGCAGAATGTGTGTATGTGCAGGGGAGGCCCGACGGCGTCTGTCTCGTCCGGATGCGTGGGGCCTGCAGCCTGTGCTCACCTGCTCTGCTCTGGCTCCTCGCCTCGCACAGGCAGGAGCTTCTGGGCCACCCTGCAGAGCCACACGCACCTGAACCTGGGATGCCTGGTCTACCTGAGGGGGTGGGGAGGGGCAGGTGCCGCTCAGGGGATGGGATTGTCCATGCTGGAGTCAGTTAGGAGAAGCTCACGCACCTTCAGTCTCCGGGAATTAAGTCACCCCGAGTTGCTGGAACGGTGCTCTTGCTGCACCTCCACCCCACATGCGTGTCGTAGGGAGGGACCACCCTCCCCGGGGCTCCAGCGAAGTCCTGCCTTTTTTTTTTTTTTTTTTTTTTTGGAGAGGTTTTCACTATAGGGTGCGTGCGCTCGCCAGACAGACAGAGAGAGACATAGAGACAGAAAGTGAGAAATCACTCCCCAGGGGGGATGACCATGCCGCAGTCCCTTCTCCTCCATTCTCCTCTCGGGATCTTGGGCACACACGCACACGCACCTGGCGTGAGTTTTAAGCCACCGGGTCCGGGACGCGAACCGCAGTTGACTACGTGGGAGTCCAGCGACATAGCCATTATGCCAACTACTGGTTCCAAGTCCTGCCTTTTGGACATGTCCGTTTCCGTCTGGAATTTTGGCGTCGTCTCGAGTGCTTTAGAAGACCCTGGCGTGGGAGGGGCGTCTCCAGTGGTCATGGGGTAAGTCTCTCTGTGCCCATCCCTGGGCTAACTCCGGCCTTGCAGATGCACTCTCCCCCCCAGGGCCAAGCACGTACTCATGCCAGCCAGAGAGAGGACCGTCCTTCCACCTGGGAGCAGCCGCCCTCCAGGGGCCCAGGAATCCCCAATGCCGTAGTGGAGCAGGGAAGAGCCCCCAGCTCCTCGGGGGACTGAGTGGCTGCCCTTCCGTTCAGGGAAGAGGAGAGAGTGGCATGCCCAGTCTCGGTGTGCTGGGCCAGCCTCGGTGCACTCTGTGCTAAACTCCCCAGAGAAGTATTATTCATCAGGTTAAACAGCTTCTCTTTTAAAAATGAGAATGTCTTTGGGAAGACAAAGCTCAAAGCTGTGGAAGTGACACCGCTGTTCAAAGCACCGGGCTGAGTAGGCGGCAGGGCTGGGAGACACCCCGCAGAGAGAGTGGAACACCCCACGCCTCCACCGCGGCAGAGCTCTGGCCACTCCGTCAGCTCTGTCCACACGCGTGTCGGAGCAGGGACCGCTGGGCTTTCCGTCTGGACGGGCCCGACGTCTCACTGGGAAGGATGCCTATAAATGCCGGGACGAGCGTACCTGGTTTTCATCGTGTGGAATGTGTGTGACGGTGAACTTCAGGTGTCACCTGGCCGGGCCACAGCACTAGCCATCTGGTCAAATGCAGCCGGAGGTCTGCTGTGAAGCCTTTTTTACGTTACCTAGGACCCTGCCAGGTAACTGAGCCCCTCTTATTGATAACTTTGCGTTCAAGTATTTCCCAGCAGCCGCCTGCCCACGGCCTCACACCCAGCCACCCGCTCCCCAGGCCGCCCGGCTCCCAGAGCCGCCTGCCCACGACCTCACACCCAGCCGCCTGCTCCCCAGGCCGCCTGCCCACAGCTCACATGCTCCTGTGGCACCTGGCTGTGGCGTTTGCAGAGGGGCTCAGAGAGGCACACGACTCCTTGTCCTGCATGGAGACCCTGGCCTGACCGGAGCCACCCTACTGGGGCACGCACAGACAGGCCCTGTCCCGTTTCTGCCGTGGTTAATTTCCACCTCGTGTCAAACCCTGGGTACTACCAGGTACTACCAGCCTTCCCTTATGAGAAGGAAGCAGACCCCTGGCTGTGAAGGGCGCCTCCTCCCCACAGAGCATGGGCGCCTCCCACGCGGGAAGGTGCGGTAAACGCGAGACGACGCGGGGGGTGGGGTGGGGTGGGCAGCGGCACCCATGGACGGAAGGCTCGCATGGACGTTTCTCCAGAATGTCCTCTCAGGTGCAGGCCACGGAAGATACACAGGCCAGGGTGCGTAGGCCAGGACACCACACTGCTTCGGTCCCGGCAAAGCCGCTGCTCCCACGCCCGGTGGGCCCTCAGCCGAGAGCTAGCCGCCTTTATAGAACACCCTGGTGGAATGTTCTAGGGCCCGCCATGAGTGGGCCGAGGGCCGCTTCACCCTGGAGGCAGGCTCTCGAAAGGCGAGGGCCGTGCTTTGTCAGCGGCAGGTGCAGAAGCCCGGTGGGCTCTGCGGACAGAGGCAGCATGCCGGGGTCCTGCGTGGGTACCGCTCCCATCCCCAAGGGGCCAGTGCAGAAAGCAGCCTGCCCTCCGGCTCCCCGCAGGCCTCCGCGGCAGCCTCTCGCTCCCTGCACCTCTTCGTCCCAAACGCCCCTCTCTTTAAAGGGCAGCCTGCGGCCAACTCCTGCCATGGGGGTACCCAGCCCTAGTACAAGTGGACTGGCACTTTGGGGGGCTTTTCTCCCTTCCCAAGTTCCTGGCAGTCCGGCCCAGCCCCAGAGCCCGTGAGGATGGTAGTGTCCCACCGCCTCCCTGCGGCTCTGGGCCGGAAGAGGCACTGGAGAAGCCTCTGAGCCTTTCAGGGTGAAACTGCTCTACCCGCCGGGGACACAAAGTGGCTCACTTGGGGACACCGAGCAGCTCGCCTCGGCCATCCTCCCTGAAAAACGCGAAACTTTCTTCAGAAAATAAACACCAATAAACAAAGACAGAAACGAAAATTCTTTCTTTAAAACACTTCCATGCCGTCCTTCTCTATCCCAGAGGCAGAGTCCAGACCTACCACACACACAGGGCGGGCGGAGGGGAGCCACGCGCCAGGCAGGGAGCCGAGGGGGCCGGGGAGGGAGAGGGCACCAGGTGTGTGGGTGGTGTGTGGGCATTTATTCACGGTGAGAGCGTCACAGAGCTCCAGCTCAAGCCCAGCCTCCAGGGCAGTCCAGAACCTTGTCGTCGGAGGCGTGGCTTAAGTCTGACACCAGCTGGGGGTGGGGGTGGGGAGGTGGGGGTGGGGGGTGGGGGTGGTGGGAGCAGCAGGAGGACAAGCACTGGGGCCAGTGGCCCGGGGTTTCTGCCTGGAGATGCAGAAACCAGGTGACCTCGCGCCTCAGGGTGCTCTGGGGACGCCCTGGGGGTGCGGTCGCCCACAGACCCCGGCCGTGCTGCGTGCGTGGCAGAGCCCGTGCAGTGAGCGGGACGCTGTTTCCAGGGTGACACGGATGCCGCCGACGGGCAAGGTGATGTGCCTGTGCCCCCACAGTTGGCGTCCTCTCCAGATCTTGGGGCGGCTGGCTGGGTGGCAGGAGGCGGCAGGTCGTGGGACCTGGAGGCCGGCGTCACACTGTGGTCATCACCTTCAGTGCGGCCGGCTGGAACCTCCGGATCTTTGTCTTCAGAGCCTTGGAAGCCTTAATGCGGCATAGCTTAGGCACGGGGTGCCGTGGTGGCTGCCGGGGGCCCCCCTGAGGCCAGGCTGGCTGTCCCTGTGCCACTGCGAGCCTTTCCAGGGCCAGGCTGCCACCTCTGCCCTCGGAGTCACTGGCGCCCGACTCGTGGTCCCCAAAGCGGTTGGCCGTGTGGTCGCTAGCCTCATCCTCGCTGGTCTCGGCGACGGTGGAGTGGAATAGCGAGGTGCACGCAGCCCAGTGCTCTGACTCGCTCTTGGCGTCCGGGTGGGCTGGCCGGGGCCTGGCTCGGGCCCGCAGGCCACCTGCTCTCCTGGGCTGGGGACAGCCGACCGCATGGGCCTTGGTGTGGATCTCCACGGAGGACTGCCACCGACGCTGCTTCTTCCTGGACACCGCACCCAGGGGTGTAGCCTCGAAGGGAAACAGGGCCTGGGCCGACACCCGGAAGCCCCCCTGTCCAGCCACAACCAGGGGGACAAAGAAGGGCACCGGGTAGAGGGCAGACTCAGAGCGGGTCCGTCCTGGCGCCTCCCCGGCCAGGGTGGGCCTCCTCCAGAGCCCACCTCTGCTGGGGGGCCTGCAGGGAGGGCGCCCCCCGAGGGGTGGCCTGGGGGCTCCGTGTGCACCCCGCTGTCTCTCGGGCAGCAGGGGCAGCTGCTTCCTGCACCTCGGGGTGCTGTCACTGGCCCTCCGACTGATCTTCGGGGCCTTTGTCCAGGGCTGGCCTGTTTTCAGCCTCTCCAGGGAAGCCTGGTGGGCAGCCAGGGGTGGCTGGACAGAGCTCGTGCAGGCCGGAAGTGGGCTCTGGGGGTTAGGAGCCCTGCACGGCTGTCGCGCCTGGGCGCAGTGAGCGGGGCCCCCACTGGTCTCCCCGGGCTCACTTTGGCGCAAGGGTGCTGGCCCCTCCTCTGGAAGGCTGCCGGGGAGCTGGGCAGCCCTGGGGGGTGCAGGGCCCAGGTGTCCAGGTCCGCTGGGGGCTGTACCTCCCACGCCCCCTCCCTCTGAGGCACAGGCCAGCTTCTCAGGCCTACTCTCTGTGTCCACTCTCTGGCCACCCTGAGTTAGAGCAGGTGGCAGCTCCCGTCTTGAGAGGCCCTGCTCGCCCGCCCAGCCCCTTGGGGGACCCCGCCTGCCCCGCAGACACAGCAGCCTGTCAATGTAGGCTCGGGTGGAGGCGGCCTCGGAGGCCCTTCCAGTCCGGGGCTTGCTCAGGCCTGTGGGGCCCACAGGGTCCTCCCCCACGGCCGGGTGGTCACCTTTCTGAGCCGTCTCATTGGTCAGAGCAAACAGAGGGCTCTGCAGCGCCACTGCGTGTAGGGGGCTGGGGTACGGGTACACCTCCCTGCCACCCTTGGACACCAGGTCCTGCTGGAACTTGGGGTCCAGCGCTGGGGACAGGATGCCCATCCCCTGAGCCAGGAGGGTGGCGGCCGGCCTGGGGCCAGTGCTGGCTCTCGGGACCTTCACGCAGGCTGGTGGGAGTCTGTCCAGGTCACCTGGGAGGGACAGAGGAGCGGATGTGAGTCGCCAAGACTGTGGCGCACTGCTCAGGCTCGGGCCTGCTGGGCGAGCGGAAGGCAGCCCTCTCCTGGGCGCGGCAACCACGTCTGCCCTGGCAGCCTCCAGGCCTCGGTCACGCTCGGTCCGCAGGCGGCCGAGCCGCATTTGCCCACCCCCTCAGTGAGAGCGCAGGACCCACAGGCCAGTGTGTGCTGCGGTCCGACAGCCGATCGATCCCACATGGCTCGCCACGCGCTCAGGCCTGGCCCAGCAGCTAGGAGACGCCCGGCGTGTGGCAGAGCGGCCATGCCGTGGGCCCTGCCGTCTCGGCTTCGCTCTGGCGAGTGCATGCTCCCTCTGGAAAAATAAATAAAGACCGACTCCCCCAGGTCAGCCCAATGCCCTCGCTCATGGAGCGGGGTGTCTGCTGTTGTGGCCAGGCGCAGCCGCAAGGCCACGAGCCCTTCCCATGCCAGATGGAGGCGGTGATGACAATTCTTGGCCTACACGGGAGGTCCCGGCAACACCCCGGCCCACCTGTGCCTGCGGCTGTGCACTGCCGTGATCTGGGGGAGCAGGGGGCGTGGGAGTGGGGTGAAGCCCCTGGTGGGCGCTGTCTGCCTGCCCTGTCCATGGGAATAAATAAACCTCTTCAAAAACAAAACAAGCCTGGGACCAGCAGTTAGCGTAATGGCTATGTCGCTGGACTCCCACGTAGCTGACTACAGTTTAAGTCCAGACTCAGTGGCTTAAACCCACACCAAGCACGTGTGTGTGCGTGCCTAAGATCCTGAGAGGAGAATGGAGGAGAAGGGATTGCAGCGTGGCCATCCCCCCTGGGGGTGATTTCTCGCTTTCTGTCTCTCTGTCTTTCTGGTGAACGCACGCGCCCTATAGCAAAAACCTCTTAAAACAAACAAACAACAACAACAACAAAAAAGCCTTTGCTGAAGGTGTTTGCAGACACCCTGAGAGGATTCACATGGCAGCTCTCGCCAGGAGACCAGAGGGCTGTCCCTCCGAGCCTCGGGCTGGCCCTGGAGGTAAAGATCGACCAGCACAGACCTCAGGCTGGCCCTGGGGTAGCTGAGTCGTCCTCCCAGGGTGACACCCACGCTGCTCCCCTCCGCACACAGCAGGGCCAGGCGCCAAGAGGGCTCCAGCTGCCATTCTGAAGCTCACAGTCACCACGGGGAAGGTCGCCCATGGGGGCAGCTGCTGGGGCCCACCCCGTCAGAAAGATGAGAGGCCGAGGGCGTCTCATGTGTTTCTCTGGTGCCGGCCGAGCTGCGTGGGGCTCCTGCCCATGCACTGCACCCCGCTTCACGCTCCATGCCTCGGCAAGAGCCCGTCCCTGGCTTTCTCTTACCTGTAGACACGGGCCTGGGCCGGAACGTGGCCTGCAGCCGGCCTGTACCCTCCACACTGCCTGCAAGGCTGCTCATCTCCTCGGTGGCCTGGGGCCTCCACACCGGCATGGTGGTCTCGTCGGCTGACCGGCGCCTCCAGTCTCCCACGCTGGGCCTGGCCTCGGTGGCCTGGGTCGCAGGCAGCCAGCCACCCCAGTCACTGTACACAGAAGCACAGGACGCGGACCGGGAGCAGGAGCCGCCGTCGCTCAGCTCGGAGAAGCCTGGAGGGGGTGGGGGCTGGTCAGTGTGCCCTGGGCAGCACGGGAAAGGGGCCGGGTCCTCAACGCGCCCTGGGCAGCAGGGGCAGGAGCCTGTCAGTCCACTCTGGGCAGCAGGGCTGAGGGCCTGGTCAGTCCACCCTGGGCGGCAGGGGCAGGAGCCTGTCAGTCCACCCTGGGCAGCAGGGGTGGGGGCCTGGTCAGTCCATCCTGGGCGGCAGGGGTGGGGGCCTGATCAGTGTGTCCTGGGTGGCAGGGGTGGGGGCCCAGTCAGTGTGTCCTGGGTGGCAGGGGCCAGCCAGTGCGCCCTGGGCATCAGGGCCCTCTCCTCTTGCTCGTCATAGCCCAGGTCACCAAGGGGCCAGCAAGGGGCTCAGGACACTCTGCAGTGACTCCCCTGGTCCCCTGCGCCTTCCCCCACACCGCCACCCTCAGGGAAGGCCTCTCGCGGTTCCAGCCCCTGAGACAGGCCTCGGTCCCGCCCCTCTGCCTGCAGCTCTGGCTGCTGCGGCCAGCAGAGCAGAGGCCCTCGCCCCGGCCTGCCAGGGGTCACACCTGGCCGGGCAAGACCGAGCGGGTGACAAGAGGAGGAGGCAGACACGGAGAGGATGCCGGCGTCCACTCGGCAGCGAGGTCTGAGCAGAGCAGCCTGATTCCACGGGCCGCTCGGAGCACGCCGGGTGAGAGCCCGGCGACCGGGTCCTGGGGGCCGGCATGACCCCGCCACAAGGGACTGGCACAGGGGATGGCACCGGGCACACCCAGGGCTGGGACCCCGAGCACGTCTGACTGACTCCGACCGAGCGAGTCAGAGTCCACCCCCACAAATGGCATGCCATGCCCTGGAGGGACACCCTAACAGCTCAGAAGACCTGAGCGACTCAGGGTGCTTTCTCCACCCACGGCAACGCTTCCAGTTAAAGCACACGTGCAAGTGTGTGCACGTGTGTGCGCATGCGTACGTGTGTGTTTACATGTGTCTCTGTGTGTCTACATGTGTGCCTATGCGTATGTCTGTGTCTATGTGTGTGCATTTCTATGTGTGTCTATGTGTCTGTCTATGTGTGGATCTGTGTCTGTGGGTCTCTATGTGTGTCTGTCTCTATGCCTCTTTGTTTCTGTGTCTCTATGTCTCGTGTGTCTGCATTTCTATGTCTGCGTGTGTCTGGGTATGTGTGTTTCTGTGACTGTGTGTCTCTGTGTGTGCGTGTCTGTGTGTGTGTCTCTGTGAATGTTTCTGTGGGTGTATGTCTCTGTGTCTCTGTATGTGTGTCCCTGTGTGTGTGTGTCTCTATGTTTGTGTGACTCTGTGTCTGTGTCTCTGTGGGTGTGTGTCTCTGTGTCTCTGTATGTGTGTCTCCATGTGTGTGTGTGTCTCTATGTCTGTGTGACTCTGTGTCTGTGTGTGTGTCTCTGTGGGTGTGTGTCTCTGTGTCTGTGTGTCTCTGTGTCTCTGTGAATGTTTCTGTGGGTGTGTGTCTCTGTGTCTCTGTATGTGTGTCCCTGTGTGTGTGTGTGTCTCTATGTCTGTGTGACTCTGTGTCTGTGTGTGTGTCTCTGTGGGTATGTGTCTCTGTATGTGTGTCCCTGTGTGTGTGTGTGTCTCTATGTCTGTGTGACTCTGTGTCTGTGTGTGTGTCTCTGTGGGTATGTGTCTCTGTATGTGTGTCTCTGTGGGTATGTGTCTCTGTATGTGTGTCCCTGTGTGTGTGTGTGTCTCTATGTCTGTGTGACTCTGTGTCTGTGTGTGTGTCTCTATGTCTGTGTGTGTGTCTCTGTGTCTGTGTCTCTATGTCTGTGTGACTCTGTGTCTGTGTGTGTGTCTCTGTGTCTGTGTGTGTGTCTCTATGTCTGTGTGTCTCTGTGTCTGTGTGTGTGTCTCTATGTCTGTGTGTCTCTGTGTCTGTGTGTGTGTCTCTATGTCTGTGTGACTCTGTGTCTGTGTGTGTGTGTCTCTGTGGGTGTGTGTCTCTGTATGTGTATCTCTGTGTGTGTGTCTCTATGTCTGTGTGACTGTGTCTGTGTGTGTGTGTCTCTGTGGGTGTGTGTCTCTTTGTCTCTGTATGTGTGTCTCCGTGTGTGTATCTCTATGTCTGTGTGTCTCTGTGTCTGTGTGTGTGTCTCTATGTGTGACTCTGTGTCTGTGTGTGTGTCTCTGTGGGTGTGTGTCTCTGTATCTCTGTATGTGTGTCTCCGTGTGTGTGTCTCTATGTCTGTGTGACTGTGTCTGTGTCTCTATGTCTGTTTGTCTCTGTGTCTCTGGGTGTCTCTGGGTGCACTCTCCAGCACACGCGTCTGTGGAAGTCTCCAGCCCGCCCTCCCCAGAGCAGACGCCGTCCTGCGCTGCAGTACAGCCTCTGAACTTCACATCGGCCCAGGACCGGGTGCTGCTGCCACCACAGCCACGCAGTCTGGCCAGCACGGGGACTTGGTGCGGCTGTGGGTGCCCCGGGAGGCTGGAGCTCACCGCGTAGGCGCACCTGAGCTGGGCCTGCTGTCGCTGTCCAGGGCCTCAGCAGGGGCTCTGCTGGCCCCCAGCTGCAGCTGGCCGATGTGCTGGCCCAGCCGGTCCAGGCAGGTCTTCAGGCCGGTGTCTTGCTGTCGCAGCTGGGACTAGGGAAGAACAGAAAGAAGTAAGGTCCCGGCACCCCAGGGTGCGGGCACGGCGGGACGCGCGCCCACATCAAGCAGCAGTGTGCTCAGACATCTGCAGCTGTGGTCTCGCTGCTCCGTGCTCAGCCTCCTGGAAGACAGGCCTGCGGACCCCCAAGCGGGGTTCTATCAACTGCAGACTTAAAATTTGCTGGCAGTTTTCAACTAGACATTTATTGGTACAGACACAAAATAACAGCTCATGAGTGACGTCATACAA